>JAOXJJ010000001.1:16991395-17018810 GCA_025769935.1 Phoenix roebelenii | reverse complement strand
CTAACAAGCACCTGCACTATCACTTCAGTGTCCCTACACTGTGGACTTGAGTCTCGTCCATCCATAAGGAAAGCGATCTGTGCACTGATCTCATCAGATCAATCACCATTCTCGTGATGATCCATTGATCAGGAGCATTTAGAAATTAATTACCAATGATACATTGCTCATATTCTCAACTCTTGAGAATATGTATCATCTTATTAATTCCTTGGACGATTCATAGACACATAAAAAATATGAATGAAAAAGATGCCCATTTATTATTCAATAATAATAAAGTCAAGTACAAAATTATGTCCCAGAATTAATAATGTGTCAGCCAGATTGGCTTCTAGAGCATATATCTAACACATGCCACAAGTACAACGAAACTATTGGAAATAATTTGGGCATATGCTGAAGAATTGACCTCTCCTACCTACAAAAATATGGCGAAGAAGAAGAGGTTTTATCAATAGAAAAGTAGAAGGCTAGAAGAATAGAAGTTCGCAGCGGCCTCCACTCCCTCTGAGCCTTCTCCTACATTAGCTCCTACTCCATCCGAACCTATTAGTCAAAGTGCTCTTACTATGGAAGACATCCAGGATATGATCAGAAAAGTTCTCTCTAATATTGGTAATACAACTTCTATTCTACCCTCTCCACTCCTTTACATATTTTCTCTAATGGATGGTTCTTTGGTTCTCGTGCCTCTAGCCACATGACCTATAACTACACTTCTTTTGCTAAGCCTATTCCCATTTCTCTCTCTTGTTGATCATACTGCTGATGAATTTGCAATTCTTGCCTCACATTGGAAATGCTCTCAAACCTTGTCTAATGATCTCTTTTTGCCCGATGTTTTACTTGTGCTGATTCTCTCTATGAATTTAATCTCAATTAAATTACTATGTGAGCAAGGTTTTACCATCACATTCTGTTCTAGTTGTTTGTACAGGATCATTTGATGGAGAAGCAATGAGGGATGGGGCGTAAAGTTAGTCGTTTCTTTGTTCTTCATAAGTTACATGTTCCACTGCATACTGGTACCCCTTCTGTTACTGCCTGCACTCGTCTTTTCTTCCATTATGTATTGGCATAGGTGCTTATGTTTGGCATAGGGCTTCATTGTATGATTAATAAAGGTCTGCATGGACCATTTAAGCTTTTACAAAAAAACCATGGTTTTGGTCAATTGTAAACTGGCCAAACAAGTGATTCTATTTCATACGCTCCTTTTGATATAGTACATTCTGATGTGCGGCGGCCTGCTCTTGCCTCTATGGCAGAGATCAATTTTCTGGCATCTATTGATGCCTGCTCCTATTAAACATGGTTGTATTTACTCCATTCTTGATCTGATTTTCTTAAAGTTCGCCTAGAATTTTCAAACATGAAAAAAATCACAATTTCGAAAACAGTAAAACTTTTTCATTTAGACACTGGTGGTGAATATGTTTCTAAGGCTTTCACTGAATACCTTAAACCACAAAGGACAAATGCCCAATTGTCATGTCTTGATACACCTCAACAAAATAGGTTTTCTGAATGCTAGCACCATCATATTGTGGACCGGAAACTGCTTGTACCTTACTATTGTCTTCCTCTGTGCCAAAAGGTTTCTGGAAAGAAGCTAAGAACACAGCTACATACCTCACTAATCATGCACCTCCAATGTAACTGCAGGAGGTAACTCCATTTGAGCGTCTATGTCATACCACTCTCGACTATTCTCATCTTCACATTTTGGCTCAAATTGTTTTGTTCTCCTTCCAAGATAAGCACCAAATCACTTACGTGTATATTTTTGGGCTATGGAATTTTTGTAAAAAAGAATATTGTTGTTATGACCTTCTTATGAAGAAACTATGTATTTCTCATCATACTACTTTTTGGGAAAAGATATCCTTTCTTACTCTCCCAAATACACACAAAGTTCCCTCCACAATATTAAAGCTTCCAACCCCAAAATAAAGCTCGATTCAGACTTGATTGAAGCTTGACTTCAATCTTGGTTCAAAACTGAATTAGTACTTTATGGATTCAAAAATTAAACAAACATTCAAGCTTGAAATGATCTTAATATTGTGGATCGTTGGATTTAAGATTCAATAACCACTCTCTAAACTTATATATAACATATATTTTTGATCTTAATCGAGCCAAGCTTGATTGAGCCGGTACTATTTTTGGATCGGTTTGAAATTAATTTTGAGCCCAGATTGTTAGTTCAAGTTCGTTTGTTTAGCTTCAAACCAAGCCTGCCGAGCTTCTTCCAACCCAAGCTCGAGCACTTAGATTGTTTGTCATCCTTATTCTGAACTACTTGTCCAAGCAGGCTTGACAGAGCAAAATTGCAAAACTCTAGTTGAACTAAATCTCAAACTTTGACCAAGTAATGGCAAACCATTTCCCGGTCCAACTCTCTATTGTCAGATATTTGGAAGTCTCAATTACCTTAGAATCACAGGGCCTGATATCAACTATGCTGTGCTGAACTCATGCTGTCCATCTTGTCAGTCAATTCATAGCCTCCCATTGATCTGTTCATTTTGCTGCTGTTTTGCACATCCTACATTATATCAAAAGCACCATCTATCAATGCCTACACCTATCATCTAAATCTGCACTTGACTTAATTCCTATTCTAATGCTGATTGGGCCGGTGATGCTACTGATTGATGTTCTACCATTGGTAAATCTCTTATATATTGAAAAAGCAAAAAGCAGACTGCTGTCACCCATTAAAGTGCTGAAAGCAGAGGATCAAACTTTAGCCCATACTACTGCTGAAGTTGTTTGGTTATGATACCTTCTCCACGGCATGGGTATATATATCTCTCACCCCACCTCCTTTTGTGACAATAAAAACGCCATCCAAATTGCCCAAAATGATGTATTTCACGAGTGCACCAAACACACTGAAATTGACCATCACTTTATTGGATATCACTTCAAACAAAGGGAAATCCAGTTGCCAGATATCTCATCCAAGTTACTAGTTGCATATCACCTGACAAAGAGTCATCCAACATCATGATTTCAGTTTTCAGCATCAAACCTTCACATGCACTTTGTCAAGGCATTCAAATTGCCCACATGATATATTGCACGAGCATACCAAACGTATTGAAATTGACTATCACTTTGAACAAAGGACAATCCAGTTGCCATATATCTCATTCCAATTACTTGTTGCAGCTCTCCTTACAAAGAGTCATCCAATGGGATGATTTGAGTTTTTACTATTCAAACTTTAGAAGCACTCTATCAAAGGCATCTTCCATTTAAGGGTGGAGGGGATTAGCTAGTATGATATGGATTGACACCCAAGTCTAACACATATACCATGGCCACCATGTAATGTAATATATCATGTATACTCATCTCCTCATTGACACCCATACTTACCGTATTAGCCTAGACACTGACACCCATATTTATCTTATTTTCTCATGTGTACAGCTACCTAATCTTGCCATGTATAACTGACCAAAACACCCATGTATGACTGGCCTAAATTTGTATGCAAACGGGTGATTTACCAAGTGAATAATACAGAGAAAATCAACAATTATTCTCCATCTTTATTATTTCCGGTAATTATATACAGGTAAGGAAGTATATTAATGGCTCCAGGTGAAACATGTACTGATTAGTTTTCCAATGGGATCACGGTGAACTGATCACCCTCATAGGAGAGAGAATGGACCATCTGATGTGTCAATTGTTATATCTGGATACTGTTTCCTTGGAATCTCTCCAAGATTGCAACAATTAACTTACAGCAGTCTTTGATAGGCGGAGTGCTCATATCCTACAGATTGATGCTTTCCATGTGAGTTCTCAAGTAATGGGTCTATGGTTATTAGAAACATATGTTGCTTATCTTTGTACCAGAAAAAAAAATATGTTGCCTATCTGAAACATCCTTGTCTGCATGCTCTCTACCTGCCAACTGGGAAGATAGGCTTCATGCTGGTCTCTTTATTGCCTTAATTTTCCTTACCAAGATCTTGACTTCAATTTCTATAGAAAATTGACATCAAGCTGATAGTTAGTTTGGACTAATCCTTCCATGTGGCCTTGTCAATTTAGAGTTAATTGTCTATAACCAACCCCCATATTTGATAGGAAAAGGCTTGGATGATGATAATGATAATATAAATTGAATGATAAGCGAAAGATCCAAGTAACCCATGAGAATACTGATGTAGTTGTCCGCTTTAAGAATGTTTCTTTTCTGGTTGTTTAAAACAGAGAAATTAGATCAATATACGAGATCATGCATTATCTGACAGATAGTGAACAAAGTGCATGTCACCATATGAAATTTTCATGATCAATCTTTAGTAAATCATTTTTCCTTTTAATCAGCAAATATGCATGAAAGAGATTATTAAGCAGCGACGTTTGCACCTGAAAATCAAAATAACTATTGAGGAAATGGTGTGACAGGGCCCAGATTCCATATATCGCTGCAGGGATTACAAGCCTCGGAGAAGAAAGTGCCAGGGTGGTACCACTCAATGTTTTCTCTAACACATTCTTTAGGTCCTCGCTTCTTATTCCGATTCTATTTTATGACGCCAAGTCATTTATGAAGAAAAGCTTCAGAAAATAATCATAAGATGATAACAGACAACAGAAGCTAGCAATGACTGAAACACTTACTTCTTCAATTTCTTCTGCATAAAAGATTCAGAAACAGCTGCCCTCGACAGGTTATCAGTGTGATGATAAAGAAGCTGAAGGTACAAACAACTGTTCCACAAGCAAGAAGCATGATTAAAGAAAATTCAGACCATTGAATCCATCCCTATCACGCATATAAGCATCCAATGTGTGAAAGAAATCATGAACAGGATATTCTCAAGGCCCATGATGGATAAAATATATAAAATTGTGATTTATCAGAATAACAGATCAGAGACTAAAGAAGAACAGCACAGATTTAGATACTCGGTCATGTGAAGTCTTGTGACTCATCTGAATCCAGAAATGTGATTAGCATGGTCAATGAAATACAGATGCAAAAATAACATCAAATAAACCACTCTTAACTCGAGAAAATAAATCATTGAACAGAGTATTAGTCAAAGTGTAGTACAAAATAAGGATTGCTATCCGACCCGAGTCGTTTGGTTCGGAGCATGCTGAAACATACTAGGGGCGGACCGGGGTGTTTCCGGCCCTCAGTCAAGAAATCGATGAGGGAAGGGGTGAGGGAGAAGAAAAGAGAGGCAGCGAGAGAGAGAGAGAGAGAGAGAGAGGTGAAGCGAGAGACATGCTGGGAGAGGGAGAGAGAGGGGGGGCTTGGAAGCCCTCCTCTCCTCCTCCACTCATTTGTAGGCTAAGCACTTGTTTCATATAACAGGGGAACGACCCTAATTTTTTTTTTTTTTTCACTTTTTTAAGCGAAGTCAGCATAGAGTTTGCCATTCACTTAAAAAAGTCAGCAAACTCTTTAAGTGAAGTCGGCAAACTCTATGCTGACTTCGCTTAAAGAAGTTAAAAGAATTAAAAAATTTGGGCCCAAAATAGGGGCTCCGCCCAGCACGCCATGCGGATGAGTGAAGGAGAGAAGGGCTTTCGAGCCCCCTCCCTCACCCTCTCTCGGCATCTTTCTTTCTCCCCTCCCTCTCCCTCTCTCCCTCCCTTGCTCACTCACTCTCGTTTTGCCAAGCTCTTATTTCGTTCAAAAAAGGGGTTCTGCCTAGCTGCCCTTGCAAACAAGTGGAGGAGAGGAGGGCTTCCGAGCCCCCTCTCTCTCCCTCTCCTAGCATCTCTCAGTACGCATTGAAACGACATGGAATCATACTGCACCATACCGCTTCCTACTGACATAGTTGTCGGTTCTAGTACTGCAGACCTTGGTACAAACTACAAACCATAACCATAAACAAAATCCTCTAACAAAACAAGCACATAACCTACTATACATAATAGTGCACCATCAAAATTAAAAACAGTATGCTAAACGATATACACAGCCATATCATCCGTATCACCTCAAAATCACTGGATCCAAATTGTAAATGCTGACTCCTCTTCTCTTGCAAAAGTGATGTAGGCATGCAGCCTTGTAGATGATTGGAGGCTACACAATAATTAATAACAGTTGACATGGATCATATTTATATTTATTTTAATGATATCCCTTCTTTTCACTATTCAAATCCAAATTTCAAAGAGATCTGGTGTGCTACAACATAAATTCAATCACAGCTGTGCAGAGAATTAAAGACAGAAGTGAAATGGAGAGAAGAATCGGAGGAACTAAAAGAAGAGAAAAAGAGAAAGGAAAAGGCCTATGCCCAATTTTTATTCTCAAATAAAGCTCACATACAACTTCAAAAAGAATCCCGAACAGCAGGTCATTACCTTACAAAGTCTCTTGGGCCTCTTGGCACACTATATTTATCTATTTAGGGCTCTAAAAGACAATAAAATAAAAGCCAATCAGTTGGCCAAAATCTTTATAAAAGAAGATTTCTATATAAGGAGAATAACCAACTAATAGAAACCAACTAAATCCCATCACTATATGCACCGATCTGACTTCAATTTGACTAACAAAAAAAAAGATCCAAGAAAATTGTACAGAACAAACATGAAAATAGACAAATAAAAGCCTAAAAACTAAAAGTTCAACCACCTATATCCGTAACGTCCCAGTTGCATAATTGCTTCCACAATGCTTTATCACTTCCTCATGCTCCTCTGAATGATTTCACATGCTTGATCCCAATGTTGGATTTTTAAACCTTGAAGATTGAGTTTGATACTATTTCTTCTCATGATAAGATTGTTATTTAACTATGGCTGTGAAAGTATGACTTCTGATCCATACTAAGAAGTTACTTGAGGAACTTCAAGATGACATCCCTCCTTAGATCTTTTGAACAAATTAACACAGCATTGCCTAATATCTGATTTGGATCATCATAGATCTCAACAAGATGGTCCTTCTGTGATAGATTTTTGATGAGGAATCTAAAATCACAGGACTCGAGAAAATGGATTCCTTGCTCTGTCGATCCTTGTCAACATCTTAAATTATCCTAACTGTTTCTTCCATGTTTGGATATTTGACTATTTTCTTCTTATTCCCTACTTGCAGTCCTTTATTTGTGTTGATCACCCTGAGATGATGAAATTCTCAAGGTAGGTTGTGAATTGTGATAATGATATACTCAATTTTTTCAAATTAAATAGTAACTAGAAGCGTTAAAATGATGATGAAACTCCAACTGTAAGTTGGTTGCAAGAAAGGTTCTAGGCTCACACATCTAACCATGAGTACATCTTCGAGTAGTCCATAATCTCGCCCACTTCTGTTAAGCAGAAATAGACAGAACAGAGTTGTTGAAGGCACTCATAGCAGGTGCATTGCTTGAACCGATTTCTGTAATACCAAAATAATGCAGTCTTAAACATGATTGGGCACTACACAATAATAAATAACAGCTTATTGAATTCAGATCTGGATTAATCTTAAAGAAATCCTGATTTTCAAAATTCAGATATGAATTTCCAAGAGGCTTACTGATAGAGAAGAAATTTTATCAAATGTGTGTCTAGGCACTTGAATGCAATCTAACTTGCCAATTGGATTATTGAGTTGACGTGCCATTGCTTGCACTCAAAATTTTATATTAACATTGTGCTTAGTTAAGCAACGAAATCAAATCTTGTGGTGCAACTTCGTGTCATTCGCAAGTGTCTTAACATTGTTGGCATACAAAATTTCTTAAAAAGCAAAATGTCTAGGTAACAGAGGCAGAACAATACTGAATATGGAGGTGTAAAGAAAAATGCATAGACAACTGCACTATGTTGTCATAATTTTTACTATTACAGAAGACATATAAAATTAATCACTCAACTAACCTGAACAGGACTCCAGAAGCATAGCTGATAGCAGCCTGCAAGATTAAGATAATGATGCATAATTGGCTGCTTACAAAATCTAACATTTGGATATATAGAAAGTCTCCAATCGAAAAGTACCTCTTAATTAAGAATAACATACAGCACAAGCTGGATCAGAAATATACTTGAGAATATACAAACCATGCCTTGTTGCATATACTCAAGAAACAAGGTGCTGGCATTTGCAAGTATTACATTGTATATTAGCCTTTTGATATTATTGTAAGAATCCATAAATTTCCAGGGAATCATATACCTCTCAATTTGCATGTTTTAAGACTTCTACAACATTCTTACCACAACATTGATTTATAAACTACATGGACATGTTCAAAGGGAACCATTGCAGTGAACAGAGTCATACATCTTCTTGCTTAGCTGTCCAAATCAGTTTATGTCATTGTAACAAAGGCATATAGGTATATACCTGGACAGATAAGTTAACCAAACAATATGCACTGCAGGCAGCTCCAATTCCAGTAGTTAGAAGCAAAAGTTCTCTTTTAAGCTGCAAGAAAGTTTAAGAGAAAGAAACATAAGTAACCGATCTCAAGAACTTTGATCCCATGCATCTAAAGTTGTATTCTAATACAACCATCTCAATATGAAATCTTTCTTATGTTGCTTTATAATGTAATATATTTGTTTTGCGAGGCTATTTATATTAGTCCAACCATTAAGGTCCACAACAATGCGTGGATCTTTGTTGTTGTACAAGATTCATGGTTATAATGATAAACAAACAGGAAACAAGCAATTGATTACCGAAACAATTTTACCATATTAAATTAGAAGAGAGAGTGAAAAAATAAATAAAAAGGAGATACCGCTTCATATTTTAAAAGGTTGAGTTTCTTCCTTTTTTCACTGTCTTTCTGCCGTTCCTGTCACCAAACATTGAAAGTTACAGCAGCATCTTGATTTTGGTTTTCTAGCTTCACCATATGCTTAGGAATGCCAAAGAACTATTTCAACATATATTATGATAAAAAAGTATAACCATCAAAAACCAGACCTTGACCACAAATTTCTTTTTTGCTGGAGCAACATTATCACCAGATACCCACTCCCTGGCTCTGGTAAGCTTTAAATATTCATTCCTGCTTTCATTCTCTAGCATCTAAATGTAAAAAAGAAATGAATAATCAGATAAATTAAGAATGGTTCTCAAAAGTGTCAAAAAGTCCAAACGTGGAGTGAACCTATAAGCAAAACAGACCTTTACATGGAAATTTTAACAATGCAAAAATAAAATTGAAGAGTATTGTACCTCATCATGTTGCTGACTATTTTCATGCACAATGCTAATTTCTGAATCTTCATGCATTAAGTTGTCCCTCCGCCAAAGCATATCAGAAACTTTAGATATAAAATCTCCATTCAACTGCCTATCCTTCAGGAATATTCGCATCACATCATCTCCAATAGCTTCTCTTCCTGGCTTGAAGATCAATTACATAGATGATTAAGAAGCTTTGGGATTCTAATTTGAAAATATGCAGAAGCTTACAATGTATTATGATATTGCATAAAAGGAGAACAAGCATGGTACGGATATTAGTGAGCCCAGAAATTTCTAGGAGATCGCTTAACACAAACATAGCTGTAATACCCTACCATGTTAGTGCATATAACATGATTATTTGTATATTTGAGCTAAGTGTATTATATCAACTATTGACATGTACGAATAGGATCATGGAAACTAAGTCTTTCTATGGAAATTATATTAATAGGGACCCGAATTTTATGACAAGTTTGACCTTAAGATGGAATAAGAAAAGTTCAAGAACTAAATTGCTAATGCGAAAGAGTTAAAGCCACCTAATTCTTTCTTTAGGCAACTGTCACCTCATGCTAATGACACCTCATGTTAATGTCACATCATGCTTATTCCCCACCTCATGCTTGTCACACCTCATGGTAAAACAGCCATCTTATGCTAAAATTCAGCCACCTAGCTGAACTTGGAATTGATATCTAGCTACTAAATAGTGATGGCTAGACACCTCACACTTTGGAGCGACCTATATATAAGAGAGTGCTCCTCTCTTTCTACTGTTTTGGCAACTCTAAAATCTCAAGCCATTTATAGAAAGCAGCTAAGAAAGTAATAAAGTAAGGAATAAAAAGAGTGGAGAGTGTAAAGTGAAGTTTTAAGACAGGTATTGATAAGTATCCTTACATAGTGGACGATCTATATTTTAGCAAATATTTTACAGGTTCCATAGTGATTCAGAAATTGATTTTCTTCTTTTCACTAACTATGGATTGCCTAGAATCCTTATTTCTAACTAAAGTTGAGGCAGCTTATTGATTCTAATTTTAGTATTGTGCTTGGTTATATAATAATTCTATATGTTATATATTCTTGTTATAATGTAATGATCCAAGTTTGATAATTTTCTGATATTTTCTGTAATATTTTGTGGCGATTGAATTTTGAAAATATGTGTTTTGAATGACTATTCGACATCCAAATTTATCAGTGTTAAGTCATCATGATTTAAATTTATGGAAATATATTTCTTTTGACTCTGGTCATTCAAAATATATGTTGATCATTATATTGCCTAAAAGTGTTATGAACTAAAACATAAACTTCTAGTCAGTCATATTGTCATAAGTGAACCTAGCCAGAGAAGAATAAGTTGTTGGGCTTCGTGTTCTTGGTCGAGATACGATCTTGGTCAGCAGCATTAAGTTGTAGGCCTTCAACTTCTCAATAGACATGACATGATGAAGCCTTGACCAGCACATACAATAGTTGTTCTAGGTGAACCCTTAGCTAATGGGCCTATTGATTAGTGAATCCCTGACCTGCAGCTATGATAGTTGATTACTAACCAGTTGATATTGAAATGATCATGATATGTTTCAAAGTTTCAGTGCATTCAGGTGTTTTTAAGTATACCTAGTGTCTCAAGTGTTTCTAAGTGTATCTCAATGATCCCTAAACGAGTGTTTTCCATAACTTTGCATGAAGACGTATGCAACTTGATAATATATTATTTGCTATGTTTGTGTATTTTCGGAACGGAGGAAAAGGATTTATATAGCCAAACCATGGTACGCCATTCCGCACAGAATCAAACGGTATGGGGCGTACCGTACAATACTAGTTAGGTACCAATACATGGTAAGAAGGTGCAATGATACTCGGTATGCCGAATTGGCCCCTGTATTGGACGTACCAACATAGTGACAGGATGGCACCGATATGGGGCTCGGTACCGAAATTGTATACCTTAAGCCCAACTAGTTCAAGATTAAGGCTTAGATGAGTTGAATATTTGGGTACTTGCTGACGTATGTAGCCCGTCATTCAATTATGATATTTCAGAGTGAGGCTAATCGGCATTAGGCTATTGCCAAACTTAAGGCGCTCTTGGTGTACATAGTGAAGCTACTTCCATAAAAGGAAGAGTTAGATCTGCTTTGTGTATCCTAAGGTGTGTATCTTAAGGTAAGACTTGTAGTTAAAGAAGAGACTGCATGAGTAAAGTAAGGAAAGGGTTTGTAATGTACCGATACTTAAAGATGTAATATTTGCCTCTAAGCATAGTACGCAGTACTGGTCCGAACCGGATGGTACGGGGCATACCGTATCATACAGGTGGCGTACCATTATTCGGTATGCTAAAAAATTTTCGTACCATACCGACACTGTGCTGGTGTGGCACCGGTACGGGGTCCGGTACCAAGAAAGCGAACCTTGTCCCTAAGTTGAACTATTTTGTCTATAATAAGACAATGGAATGAAATAAATCTTGGTTTGATTTAAGGATTATGTCTTGCAAAAGTTTAGTTTGGATGAAATTTTAGCTGCTCTGTATGATCAGATGGCCATTTATTTTATAATTACATATCTTGAGATTTAAATTGGTGCAAATGTGCTGCCACAAGAATTAATTGAATTAAATCCAGCCACTGATTGATCAAGATTGCAGTAACATTTGGGACTTGGTAGAGATGGGTTTTGAGTCATGATAGTAACCACATGAGTTTCCAGTTTGATCCTCTCTCTTCCATTCTCTCTCTCTCTCTCTCATGTTAAGAAAGGTTTTCTATGGCAAATGTCTCTATGAAATTATTAAAGATAAATTGAAATATATATTGCAAATGGTTATAAAGTATTCAAATCTTTTTTCTAGTTTTTACGGAGTTCTGTCCATTTATCTTGATGACACCGATATCCTATAATATTTTGGCATTTTCTTATTAATCGTATTAATATTTGATTTTTTTTCCAAAACTATGAATTCCAGATACTTTCTTGCGTGCTGTCGATATAAACGCTGTGATCGGCCTTTAAACTCAATCAACCTGGACTAGAAGGTGAAGAATTTCTTTTGGAAAAGTGCAGGATCAATGTACGCGGAACCGACCAAACCAACGTACCAGTGGGGACTAGTACTGGTTCGGTACCGGTACCGAACCGGCTAACCGCCAAAAAAAAAAGCCGCGACGCACGCATGCGTTCGCATTATAGCCATAGAGTGGCATTCATGCGTGCGCATTTTAGTCACAGAGTGGCATTCATGCGTGCGCATTTTAGCCACAGAGTGGCATTCATGCGTGCGCATTTTAGCCATAGAGTGGCATTAAATGCCACTCTATGGCATTACCCGCGTGGGCCCGCGCTCGCGTGCGGTGCCATATGGGCTCGCTGTCTCGAGCAGGGAACCGCGCGCGGGCGTGGTTCCTTGTGTGTGGAATCATGCGTGGGTGCGGCGCTCGCGCCCGCGCTGCTCCGCGTGCGGACGCCCTTTTTTTCTCTTTGCTTTTTTTCCCCTTTCCTCCTTCTCAAACTCTCTTCCTCTCCTTTCTTCCCCTCTCTCCTCCTCTCTTCTCCTCTCTTTCCTCCTTTCTCCTGCGAGCAAAGAAGGGGCCGGAAACACGAGCAAGACGGATGATCCTCGTCAGCCCGAGGGTAGAGGTCGACCCGAAGCCTGATGCGACAAGTAGGCTTCTTCTTCTTCTCCTCTTTCTCTTCTTCTTCCTCCTCTTCCTCTTCTTCTTCCTCTTCTTTCTTCCTCTTTCTTCCTCTTCTTTCCTCTTCTTCTTATCCAGTGCCGGTACTGAGCTTGTACCGCTTCGAACCGGACTGGTTTGCACCCGGGCAAAGAGCCATTCGGTTTCGACCCCAAAAGGGATCGGAATCAAATTCTATGGCTGTACCATACCGGTGCTGGCCGGTACCGTATGGTACAGGTTGAACTGATCAAAACCGACCGATTTAGCAGACCCTGTGCAGGATATTTAAAAGAAGAAACTAATAAAAGTTTTAAAGTTTTGTGCTATGATTTAACAGCATGTCTGTAAACGTGAGTTGGGAAAAAAAAAATCTTTGAATAGTTCTTTTTGGATAAGCTTAAACTGCAATTGATAACATTGTTAGCGTAGGTTCCAACAGGTCATACTCTTGAGTCTTGACCAAAATTTCCTTGGATGAAATCGACACTAATTTTTAGAGGGTTCATGTCAGGCTAAAAGCTCGTTGCAAAATTTGCTCAATCTTTGCATGAAGGTTTCTCAATTCGACTTGTGCTTTAAAGTGGATCAAATATTTGACCGGAAAAGGATTACGTGATGATGATGAAGAAGAAGAGTTTTTACTATTGCTGAATCAACTTGAGTACTACTTTTTGAATTATCTTTTATGAAGCACCTAATTATCAATCGCAGATGGTCCACAGCAAACACCACTTTTGCCATTTAAAATTACATTAACAAATAAACCATAAGGTTACCATATTTTCTCAGAAAAACTGTCTTCTAATGTTATGGAAATTTACTAACATATTTCTCTATGTAGTTCAATAGAAACAAAAGTCATGATTATTGACCATGAAATGAAGACTGACTCCCTGTAATTTCTCTACATCAGGTTTAATATTCTAGAAGTCACTACCAAACAACATCAAGAAGTGTTAATTTTGAAATTCACCTCTACAAGCAAATCTCAGTAAGATCTGGAAATATAATTCCCATGAAAAAAATCCAGGAAATTACATATAAAGAAATGATAATTACCCATAAATTTTGCTGTCAAAAAGACTATTTTTGATACTTTGGATTCAAATAATTTCTGATCAATCCTAAATCTTTGCCAGAATACAGTTTTTTATTAGTCACTGGTGAACTAATCTGAATACCAGTTCTATAACAATTCTCTTTGAAGTTTCTACTCCCTGCAAAAGAGTGATGACAAACTATAGAAATTTTCTTCTCATTGTCTATATGTAGTTCATCAGTAAAGAAAAATATAAATACATGATGATGATGCTACTAGCAGAAAATCCTATTAGTACAGTCCAGAATTATGCAAATTTGGAGACTGGTTCTCTGACTATGTGGCCAAGGTTCTGATATTTACTACTGATGTGGAGAAGCAGGAAGCAATGAATTGTCACAAACCCTTCACCAACTTCAGCTTTCTAATGAAAAGGACAAGATCCTATGTGCTCTGGTTTGTTCTTTACAAAGGGTTATTATGACTTCTTTAAGGCATGAGAGTTCTTTCTCCTTTTAGAGATGCAGTTTGGAAGAGTTTCTTCCATGAGAATATAAGATGTTTATGTGGCTTCCATTAAACAACAAATTATGCATGGCCAATAATCTAAGGAAAAGAAGATGGAATTTCCCCCCTGCTTTTGTTCTCTGTTGAAGAGAGGAGGATATGGCTGTCCATTTGTTTATAAAGTATCCTTTTTTTCTGAGACTATGTGGAAGCATTTCTCCCTTATGCTGAAACTCAGCTTTTCCTAATGATATGGAGGACTTATGGGGCTGATGGAGGAAGAAGAAGTTGAGTGCAGCATGGTTGAAAGGATGGAATAGATGGCAGCAGCTATTGTTTGGATAATTTGGCTAGAAAGAAACTATAGAATTTTTTGAGGGTAGCTAAAGGGTATCACTAATCTCATTAGAAAGGTTAAGAGGATACTGAAGTCTTGGCACGACCTGGTGATTAACAAGGATCTTGGAGGTGTTGAGAAATTTTTGTGGAAGTGAAAGGAATTCCGGCAGCCTGACTTTACTTCTTGTTTTCTTTTCTGTTTCAGTTGTTGTATCTTCTCATTCTCTTTCCTTTTCTTGCAACTCCTTAATTACTTATCAATAAAATTCTTTAGGCACTTAGTGCCTATTGTTTCCCTCAAGAAAATAAATATATGACGAGATGTGCATTCTATTCTTTTCCTACGTTGTGCTTTTATAATCATGAAAAGTTTACACCCCCGGAAATCTACCAAACAACAGTCATCTCTGATCAGCTAAGAGCCGGAAATGAAATTTCACAAACAAGGAAGCAACGACAGACCTTACATTTAAGTTTCTCAAAAGATTTCCAGCGAACATATAATGCAACTAATGCTAACCAGAATAACAAATCCCTACATCCGCTTCCTTACCAACAATAATAAAACCCATACCCCTTAAAATTATTAAAAAAAATATAATGTTTCAAATCAAATACATGGGGAAACCTCTTCAAAATTCGATTTTTTTTTTTTTTTTTGTTCAGCCAACTCATCGTTTAACCAACTCATGAAGACAGCAAACAGAAACCTTCTACTTATAATGATGATGATGATGATGAAAACTCCCTCCTTTCTTTCTTCATCAATTACGAAGGCAAGAAAATCCAAAAAAACTGAAAAAAATACTAGAGAAGGGGCATTCCATTAGAGTAAATAGAAAAACTAATCAAGTCAAGTCCAAGCAGAGAAAGGGTACCAGGAAGGGAACTCCGGATGACTGAGACGCATAGAGACCTCTTAGCAACGCCATGGGTGTGCGAAAGTAAGGACCC
Source organism: Phoenix roebelenii (assembly GCA_025769935.1). Taxonomy (NCBI): domain Eukaryota; kingdom Viridiplantae; phylum Streptophyta; class Magnoliopsida; order Arecales; family Arecaceae; genus Phoenix; species Phoenix roebelenii. Next base: position 17,003,077 of record JAOXJJ010000001.1, on the reverse strand, counting down.
TCTGAGGAGAAGGGGAGATTGGGAATTAGTGAGCTCGGAGTATCTTAGACCAAGCAACCCAGCTCTGAAAGCCGTGTCCATGGCCATGATTCCTTTCACGAAGTCTCTTAGGAGGAGAACCAGTGACCGTTATCTCTGGTCCATCATACGATTCATACCCCACCGAGGCTCCAAGAGGGATGGACAACAGGATATCTTTTCCGCCCGCAGCTTGAAAAATATCTCCAAGTGGTGCTCTTAGCTTTATAAAATAAGGAGAAGCTCGAAGCTGCTTCTCCTAAAAAGCGCCTTTTCTAACCTATCTTCTTATCAAATACTTATTTTCTGTTTTTTTTTTTTTATTTTAATTATGAAAGCACTTTTTAAACAATATGAACATGCCAGACCAGCTACTAAATAGATTCGCCTTGGGCCTATAGGGTTTAGATTTTAGACTCAGATGCAATCCATCACTTGAGGAGTTTGGACTCCATGATGAGATCTTTCTAGCCAAGTTTGGAGTGGAAATATCTTTAGACTAGAACTAGATGTTTGATTATTTTCTTCCATTAAATCCAGCCTAGTTTGTTCAAGTTCAATCACGTTAATTCTACTAATGTAATCTTTAATTTTTTGACATCTAAATCTAACTTGATCGAAGGCCTGTTGTGAATTTGATACCCATGTATATCGTACATGGTCATAGTATTAAATAAGAGTTAGTCATGAGTAATTGCCGTAGGTAGGGATCATATCTTAGACGAGTTGGACATGTATTTGGTACAAAAGTATCCAATTAATTTTTTGGGATAGATGATTAAAAAGTATCTAACCAATTTTGCACCCTTAATAAGGGAAGGTGGGAGTGGGATACGAAATGCCATTACACAATTGGACTTATCATAAATTTTTATTCTATTTTAGAATTGACTTTTGGTATGTGTGGGAATTGGACAGTTGGATTTCTATGAAATAAAATTTAAGCACCAAAATTTAAGAATTATAGTTATATTAAGAACCTTCCTTTCATGTTAACTTGGAAGGCTGCTATCTTTGTTTCTCTTTTGATTGGATAATGCAAAGGTAAAAGAAGCAAAGCAAACCTATTATTATAATCTCTCTCTCTCTCTCTCTCTCTCTTTCTCCCTCCCTCCCTCCCTCTCTCTGAGTGGGGTTGGTGTAATTTGGTTACAACCTGATAAGTTAAAAGGAAAAAAATCTAGTGCCTTCTTTTTGGTTACAATAAGAAGTCAGGTACTAAAAAAAAAATTCCAGCCACCCAAGACCGACTCTCTTTTAGCAGTAGAGATGAATAAGCTAAAGCCTTGATAACAGAGCTCTAGATTAAGCTAAAAAAAATTCCAGCACTCTTATATTTAAGTGTCGTTCTTTTAAGATACTTTGATACCTTAAGCGTGTTCACCTCTGAGCAACGAATAAGCTAAAGCCTTGATAACAGAGCTCTAGATTCCATGCCAAGTGGGTTGATTGCATCAGAAAGGCAAGTAAAAAGGAGTTGTTTTATGCCAACACCTCTAATGCACCACCAATGGCTGCTTCTGTCACACTGTTTCTAAAGGATTCACCTGCTAAAATCTTGTAATCCAACAAATTCTTTCTTTTATTCATGTTGTACATGATCTTTTCCATAGGCATCCAACAAGCACTTGCCATCACTGATTTCCTATATCCTCAACTAAGTTGTTCTCTGTTTCTCTAATCACAACATTTAACTATTTGGCAATGTCTGGCAAAACTCCTGCCTATGGATATGTTTTTCCTAAGTGTTTCATATGATAAGTGGCATCTGTGGCTGCAATTTGTTGAGTTGAATTGGGTTCATGTTGAGTTCAAAGTCAGACAAAATTGACATAGAACCAAATCAATCCAGTTTGATTTGTTTGGCAGCTAGACAAAAAATTTCCAACCCAAACCATGCAACCTAATTTTAATACAACTGTCAAAACTATCCCAGCCTGAATTATTGTACCATGAAATAGATAAAAGTCAGGTAGACTCCAGTTGGATGAGGACTGAACCTAACTTCTTGAACCATCAGACAACTTACTTGAAGCAAAGTGAATGCATTACTGATGTATCTAAAATTCGATAACTGGAGATCAACAAAAGAAGCTATCCATCTCATTCCACAACTCTGCAACTTTTTCACATTGGCTAGCAGCCATGGTGTCCAAGAGAACTGACCACAATGACCATCCACTCAGATACAGAAGCCACCAAAACGAGACAGCAGAGTTGTCAAGCTCCTCGTCGTCCATGTCAGGGACCTTTGCCTTGGTTTCTTGTAAAATCAAAGAATTCCGACAAAGAGGGCACGCGGCCCTCCCGTGCTCGATCCATCGATCGAAGCAGCTCTTATGGAAGAGGTGCCGGCATCTGAGTTCTCTTATCTCTTCACCTTCCTCAATATTAGACAGGCAGAAGACACACACTACTTGCTCATTTGATCCTTCCAATGGAGACTTACAGGCTGGGTTACAAAGTTCTACACTGCATAGGGTCAATGCCTGCTGCAAACATGGAGCATGGCTGGAAGTGGAAGAAGGTTGAGGACGTCGACCAGCAAATGGACAGCCCCACTGCCATGTTAAATGTGCTGTTGCTTGGAGGTGAATGGACTGCATAACAAGTCGAACAATGGCACTGATGATGGGAATTGGCATGCTCAAACAAGGTGGTAGGACGATGGAGATGAACAGAAATAGCACCAGTTTTGCAAATTCCATGTTCTTAGGACGAGAGGGAGGAGAATATCATGTAGGAGGGTGTCAAGAGTAGAACGAGATGCGGGGAGATTGGGGAGGGACTTCTTGTTATAGGCAAGGCTAAAAAGTATTCTCAATTTTTAGGAGGATGAGATCTGGGAGATTAACCGGATATAAAGAAGATTGGACCCCTTGAAGTATCATTGAAGATGGGACCTAGGGAAATTTGTCCCATTAAAGCAGCAACCACTCCATTATTCTTGCCGACGAAGATGGGATTCACCGCTCCATTATTATGGAGGGTGACTCGGCTACCATTATAGGATAGATTCAGGAGGGTCCGCGGGTGGAGGGGTCGGATCATCCCCTACTCTGTGATATTTGGGCGATGAGTAGTGACGGAGAGGCCTTCCTAGCTAAGCATATCTATAAGAAGACTAATAGGGCCGCCGATTAGGAGGTCTCTTATGTGGTTAGTCACTCAGGCGGTACTCTATGGATGCAGGAGGGAGAGCTTCCTAGGGCTCTCTGTGATGTTTCGTTTTCTGATTTTATTAGGTGTATCCGTACTGGTGTACTATGAGGCGTCCGCTAAAGCTAAAAAAAAAAAAGATGGGGATTCACCTCCTGCGATGTGGTTCACTGCCACATTTAACCCCTGGGGCGGGGATGTAGCCAAACTAGGTCACACAGGAGGTGCCACTCATATCTATAGCTTAGGTCGCACTGCCACATATATCTTCTGTAATGAGGGTCCCGCAGCCACATTTAATCCTTAAGGCATAGGTCACACACATAATTTTTTTTTTAATACTGGTTTGAGTTTCACAGCTGAACATACAACAAATATGATCTTACATGCTTGATCTAAATATACTAATACCACAAATATGATCTTACATGCATGATGGGTACAAAAATATGCAACAGTAATGCAATCGTAATTAAATTCATATAATTATAGATATTTCGTATACAAATAAATTTGGAATCATAATAATATTTTATTCAAATATATTACGAGTTATTTTGCAAATAATTTTAAATAAGTATGATAAAATGTAAACTGCTACTTATCTTGCAAATGCTAACAATTAGGTAACTAAATCACTTCTTAAGGATTCTTCAAGACCTAATAATTTCTAATTTTTATTAGAAATTAGTTTCATGCTAATATATTAAATAATTTCTAAAATTCTCAAAAAATTTAGAAATTCTAATTTCTAAAATATAACAGTCAGAAAATTCTAACAGGTGAGCTACTAACCTCATCCTGTTTTGCACTATAGAGCAACAGAAGGTGCGATACTAGATTGCCTAGGTCAGCTCAGGAAAAAGGGAGTGTAATAGAGAGAATGTGAGTGAGAGGGGTAGAAGTGGGCACACCACCCTCTCATCCACTAACACATAGGGGAGAAAGGAGGGAGAGAGAGAGACTGAAGGGAAGATGTGAGAGATGGTGGAGGTAAGTGGGAGTGCGGGCAAGAACTTAGTTGCATGCGAGAGGGGACGAGGCCACATCAATGTTGGGGGGATGCGAGAGAGGAGGAGGTGCAAGAGGCGGTGGGAGAGGAAGCCTAGGAGAGGGGAAACATGTGTGGGAGAGAGGAAGTGAAGCTAGGGTTGCTAGTTGGGTGAAGGTGCATGAGAGGGGAGAGAAAGGCGGTGGAGAGAGGAGGGGAGTGAGAGTGGCGGTGGAGAGGAAGAGAGGAAAGAGACCGACTAGGAGTTGCGAGATGTTGGCAGTGCGATGAAAATTTAGCTGGGAAGAGGAGGAGGAGGAAAAGAAGTGGAAGAGAAGGGGCACATGAGTTTTCCGGAGGAGAGGCGATGGTGTTTTAGGAAGGAAGAGGGGCGTCATGGCTATGAGAAATAGGGGATATGTCCCTTATTTTTCTCACTCGGTTGGAGAAGGGCACTACCTTATAGGAGGTCCTGATGAAGGCCTAAGCCATGGATCCTACCCCTAGTGTATTATCTCAGCGGTGCACCAAGCTAACGATATGCAACCATGTGGACTTCTTGCCACCTCAACATAATGTAAAAAAAAGGTAGGAAACAGAACTTAGCTGAGGATGGAGAATGGTGATGTTAGGAAGGTCTGGGATGGGGAACTTGCTCCTAGCTCTCTCGCAGCATGCTCTCTGCGGCCTCCCCCAACCACCCCTTTGCCATCTTTATCCGCCACCAAGCCTTTGTCATTGCTTCAATGTTGCCCTCTGGAACACCACCGACACTCTCAAGAAACCCTTCCTTAATGCTTCAGCTAGATCCTCGGATCTGCCCATCTTCATTATGGGCCCCCTCTTTGCTACCACCCTAAAGCCTCTTACAGGCTGCCACATAAAGGATGGAGGTGCTGCCGACATGGAAGCTGGTTTTGAGTGTGGCTAGACTAGGACATACTAGGGTCAGTGGTGTACGTGTTGTTCGGATCATAGAACTGGCTGTTAGTATTGGGAACCCTAGCGATCACATGCATATATTTTTAAACAATTTTACAGCGAAAGCATGAATTAAACTATTTAATTCCTATGCATGCTAGAGATCATATCTCTACAACAAAAATAGATCTAGAACTTTAAACATTTATCCTAAACAAGTATGCATGATTCTATATCTAACATGTAGTCATGTAGAATTTCAGCAACCTAGTTGATTTCTAATTCTAATTTTTAATGAGATAAGATCTAATACCTTTTTGCTTTAAGAACTTTGATAATGCCTTGATCACCTTATGTAGCCGCACACGCGTCCGGCCTCTACAGTTAGTCCACGCAAACCTCTAGAAAAATCTTTCTCCACAGGAGTGCTAGCTCGCGTAGAGGTGCTGCAGTGGCTGAACTTTTCTCCCTCGAAGCACTCAACTTTTGATTCTTCTTCGAGAGGATGAAGGATAGAGATGAAGGAGAAGAAGGAGGAGAGAGGGCAGCTGGCTCTCAGATTTTTTTTCAGAATTTAGAACCCTTTCTAAAAACCAAATCTTTCAAACCCTAGGCGTGGCAGTCTTTTTATAGCCAAAAGACCCCCCATGCCTCACATCTATTTTAGCCAATGAATTTGGCTGATAAAATTTTCAAAAAATTTTGGTGAACCGCCAGCTAAGAGAATGAAAAAAATCCTCTTTTAATTTTACACCATGAATCCCTAAAAATTAGGGGGTTCATGTGCCCAAACTTCAACCGCATGCAACCCTGCTTCATGTGCCATGCAGTCCCTACAAATTACGGATTTAATTTCAATCTTTTTAGAAAGATTTGAGGTTTCATATTTTTCTGAAAAATAGCCCCATGTCTCCTCTTTCCTCACGCCAAAAATTGGACAAAAATAAAGACGATAGATACCACTAATTTTAGGGATAAGGATGATGTGTCTTTCTTCTTCAAGAAAGAAAGATAGGGTCCTAAAATTTAGGAATTCTTCTTCTTATCAATTTCTGAATTTTTGAACTTAGAATTCTTATCAAATAAGGACTTTTAATAGGCTCGGGTCAAGCCCAATCCAATTGGGTCAAGTTCGATTAATTGGATCGAGCCTAATCAACTCGGATCGTACCCAATCCAATTAGGTCAATCCCTGATGTAGCCCAAATTGAATTTATTCAATTTGGCTTAACCTAAGCTCAATCATTCAATCAATTAAGTTCATTAGCAATCTAATTGCTAATTAATCCTTCAATAATCAATAATTATTTTACTGCAATTTTTGCTTAGGATAATTTGTCAATCGAATTGGCCGATGTACCTCTAGACGATTCTTAATCATCGATCAACCATTTAATCAACCTAGAAACTTCTATGCGTATGATCCCATAGGTCCAAACCTAAGCCGGTAGCACAAAAACGACTTCCTGTACTAATCAAAGTGACCATCTAGTAATGGTTCCGACGTCCGAATAGGCCGAATAATTGCAAAGCAATATTCTAGAATCCTTGGACTATGGTTACCGTATAATTAATCCCTATGACTCCAAATGCGTAGGTTGACTTCAGAGTTCTGTCAACTTTTTAATCAGTGCATCCAAAATATGTTTCAATTTTACAAATCTTGTGACTCCTCATAAGGATTACCCTGGCCAAGGTTTTGCTAAATTGAACACAAGGGCATTATCTCCTGTCACCAGGAGGGGTCAATTCCATCTTGACTCATGCACCGACTTCGCAAGTACTTAACTGCACCCAGTAGCCTTCTATCACTGAATTAGAAATTCAGATAGTCCGATACCAAAGTACAGTGAGTTACTTGCAAGTTACCTTGGTGATCTCAGGTCTGAGGAATACTTATATCCATATCCACTCGGAACATCTCTTGACAGCAGAGCATTCCGGAACTGATCACGTTCAGTGAAGTATACTCCTATACTTCACCTGTGTAACATATTAGTATCTCTACACTCCTTGGTTACGAGGACAACCAACGTATATGGCACACAACGACCTATTCTTGATAATGCTATTGTCCTAGTAATAGCATATCATTTGGTCGTGAACTAGTTTAAGGACTCTTAGATAAATCCTCCTTTATCGTTTAATAGAGTATAAGGATTTCATTACATTACTTGAGTTCACGAAGATGCCAAATATGTAATGAAATATTGTCAAATAACTTTTATTAATTTCATTAATATATATACAATTCAGTCATCAAAAGGCTGATGATTGTCTTTCAGGACACAATTTCCAACAGTTAGCTGGGGAGGCGGAAATGATGTAGGGGTAGGGGCGGCCATTCCTCTAAGTGACACCGGTAATGGACCAAGTGTTGAAGGAGGTTGTGGGAGAGGGAGTCGGACTGGCGGTCAGAGGTTGGGTTTCGCAAATTAAGATTCTAGGGCATTTGATGATGGGGGCACATGGGAGCCACTATGAGTGCGTTGTTGGATAGCATGTAGCATGGGGTGCCAGTGATCACGTGGCTGCTAGGAAGCAAGCAATTCTACAATGCAAAGCTCAAGGTGGAGGAGCTCGAGCTGTGTGTGGATGTCGGAAGCATGGTGGTGGCAGTGGTGGAGGCGATCGAGGTGGAGAGAGGGAGAGGGAGATAGGTGGAGGGCGACAGAGGACAAGGAAGAGTTGGAGGTGGTAGTGTCAGAGTCCAATAGGGTCAAGGAGGCGTCGTTGAGGGTGCTGGATGAGTTCGTGGAGATGGTGGTGCACAGACACTCTAATTGTGTGGTTAAGCTAAGGGGAGGACATGAGGTGGCAAGAAGTTCATGTGGCTACCTATGATTGCAATAGTGTACCACTGAGCTGGTACACCATGTGTAGGATATAAGTTTACGTGGCTTCCTTGCTAGACACGTTCTGACAACCCCTGATTGCTTCTTTTTCTTGGAGGTCAGTTCTCGTATTGCATGGCCCAACTTCAGTTGAGTCGATAAATCTCCGTCAGATCACCAACTCTATCATTTTGGGTTTTGAATGGCAAAAACAAACATTATAAAGTTTTACTTAGCATAGGATCAATGTCGAAGTGGAAGGTTGAAGACATCGACTGACAACAACCTAACCGCCATATTAAATATGCTTTTGCTTGGAGTTGAAGGGATTGCATAATGAGTCGAATAGCAGCACTCATGATGAGAATATGCATGCTCAAATAAGGTGGTAGAATGATGGGAATGAACAGAAATTATCACGCCCTAAATACGCCACCGAGGTCGGCCACATGACATGGCCACACACTCCCTAGGGTAGAGCCCTAGAGAATATGCTAGGCCTGAAAATTTATCACAACTTCAATATCCGTGAACCAAAACGATCTCATTTTATAACAAATAGAAAAATTAGTCTAATTGTAAAATTTAATCACCCAACCAGTATCACTGATGCTCTATCTATTTATCCCTTTTTTGTGTGATTTCAACTATAGTCAAGCAACCATAGCCAAGTATTAAGCCACTTGCAACCTGCAACTCTAAAAAAAAAAGAAAAAGGAGGTTATGAGCTTTACAGCTTAGTAAAAATTCTAAACTGCTACACCATAAGTAATAAGAAAATAATTAATTAGCAATATAGATAAAAATAAATATCATATCAATACTCAGAAAGCTCAGTAAGAATCTCGAACCGCTACACCATAAGTAATAAAAAAATAATCAATTAGCAATACCAAATAAAATGAATATTATATCAATACTCAGAAAGCTCATTCAAATAACATACACATAAGTTCTTATTATCATCTTATCAAAGAAGCATATACATACATACATATATATATATCAAATATAACCAATTGTTCAATAATAGTTTCTTATGTTATATCATCCGTTTCTTATTAATATGATTTTCAGGTTTCATATCAATTATCTTTCGGCTTTAGACTAACCAAAATTATGACCCAATCCAAGACTAACAAAATTCTACGCATAAGCCCGTGAATGCTATTCAATGCGCAAGCCTGTGAATGCTATTCCATGCGTAAAACCGTGAATGCTATTCCACGCATAAGCCCATGAAGGCTATCCCACGTATAAGCCCGTGAACGCTATCCCACGTATAAGCCCGTGGAGGTTATCCCATACATAAGCTCGTGGAGGCTATTCCATGCATAAGCCCGTAGAGGCTATTCCATGCGTAAGTAAGCTCGCATATGTTATCATACATATAAACTCATAGAGGCTATTCCATGATGAGGTTAGTCTAAATCATATCTTGTCTGTTTTATTTACATATTACTCTTGTCAAACCAGTTTTCACTTATCTAGTGCAATTCTCTCAAATTCAAGGTATCTTGTTTACATAATTATATTTTCAATATCTGATACATATAATAACCATACAAATATATTTTTACTGAAAATTTTATAAAATATGCCATCATATGCCAAACCAAATTTATCGATGTAAATCTCATAATGCAAATCCAACAGTACAAATCAATATATATATATATATATAAATATATATATTTGGTGACTAAGTAAAGAGATTTTTATCTCTATCACAATCTAATGCATCTACAATGCTACCAAACCATACCTAACATGTCCAATCAATTTAATATCAATATAACACCAACTTATCTCTTATCAATCACTAGCCATATTAATGAATCAATTATTCAGTAATTATCTAATTTTAGAGTTTTAATATTTGAATTACCCATATTTTCTATTATTCTTTAATTAAAAATTAAATATAAATAAAAGGTCAGGGCCATCCCTCAATTTAGAAACTAGAGTATAAGATCTTATTGGTTCCTATCTGGATTATTGCAGGCCTATCTATACAAAACCATGGTTGACTATAAAAATAGATTCGTATAGAATGAAGTACGAGGCTACCTAGATGACAACGCCCAATTATTCGAATCGGTCAGCACAATGTAACTCAATCCATCTGATCAAGAAACATATATCCAAGCAAAAATGGATAATAGATCAAGGGTTATCAATTATGGGTCCAATGGTAGCTGACAACAATGAGGGTGAAGAATAAAAAGGATCGATTAGATAGCAGCATCTAACGATCCAGTCGGTCTACTTTGGCCAATCAGACTAGTTAACCTATAGAGACTAATGATGATAGAGTCTAATGGTACTCGGCGATGGTCGGGCTAAAGCTATGTGCTGCATGGCCACAAGCGAGGTTCAAGACTCCCTTTTCCAAGGGTCAACTAGAGATCCATTGAGGAGGTCAGGAACCTCCTTTAGGGTCCATAGATCCATGTAAAGAGAGACAAAGAGAGAGAAGAGAAAACAAAGAAAGAGAGAGAAAAGAGAAAGAGAGAGAGAGGAGAAAGAAAGAAGAGAGGGTCCTCTTCTCGAATAGGGGAGACATCTCTCTCCCTCCTTCTCAACCCCTTCTCAATCGAGCTTGGAGGACTCGATGGACGGTGGCAAACAATAGCCCCTTCACCCGACGGAGATAGCGACAACCCCAAGCACGAGCCGCGGTCGAGGTGGTCGACAAACCAGGGAGGAGGAAGAAGAAACAGGGATTGCCCTGCTTTATGCGATCTGACGGATCATCGGGCCAGATCAATTGACAATCGAGGGTAGAAGACCGAAAGAAGAAGAGAGGAGGGGTGGCATGGGTCCTACTTTAGTCCGACGAAGATCTGGTGACTCTTTCCAGCATAAATCAGAGGAGAAAATCCAAAAGAAGAGCTTGAAATCGGCGATTGGGTCTTGAGTGTTCATCGATGGAGCTAGGAGGAAGGATCCTTAAATAGATTTAATTCCAAAGTTTTGGATAAGCTTAGTTCGTCCTAGGACTCTCGGAGTCTACCGAAATTAAAGAGGAAGAAGAAGACTCTGGTTGGGAGTCTTCTATCTGCCTCTCACATGCAACAAGTGATAAGTGCTGAATAATTTATAACTTAGTTATCTTTCCATAGCACTTATCAATCTTCTTAAACTGATAAATATATATTTTACCATGAAATTGAATAATCATTAAAATAAATTTAAAATATACTAAGAAGTAAATAATTCTTTTCTTAAACCAGACTCTGAACTTGTCTCTCTCTTGGTTGCAATCTTTCATGAAAACTACAGAAAAACATATAAAGAGGAGAAGAGGCCCGAGAGTAGTCCAAAGAATAGGGGAGGCTCTGTTCCTGTGGACCGACAGCCATAATCACTATCTTACAAGATACGTGCTATTGCGTGGTTTATTTTTGAAATTGAAAGAACCGACCAATTTTTGGCGCCATTGCCAGGGATTACTAGCATAGTTATTTTTCTTTTCATTAAAAAAACTTTCAAAAAAAAAATATATCTAAAATAAAATAAAAAATATTTTCTATTGTTGTTACTTTTCTTATCTCCTTTTTCTCTCTTACTAATTTTTAATTTTTCTTTTATTTGATCAGGAATCGAGGAAAAAAAATCTGGGACGATCAAAAAGAGAATTGCTGGAAAAGAAATGCTGTAGAGGTTTGCCAAAAAAAAATTAAATTGCTGGAAAAATTTCCTTTGGTAACCTCTAAACCTTTCTTGTTTAAATTGATTATTAGCTTGAAATTTTGT
>JAOXJJ010000001.1:16971877-16990255 GCA_025769935.1 Phoenix roebelenii | reverse complement strand
CGGGTTGGGCAAACAGGTTAAACAGGTCGGGTCGGGTTGGGCAAACAGGTTACCTGTTTATTAAACAGGTTAAACGGGTCGGGTCGGGTTACCTGTTTAATAAACAGGTCGGGTTCAGATTGTAATTTCTGACCTGTTTAATAAACAGGTTAGGTTCAGGTTTGTGATTTTCTGATCCGATTTGTATCTGACCCGACCTGTTTATGTCTGACCCGACCCGATTGCCACCCCTAGTCTCAACATTTAGGAGATAGTTAAACATGCACGACATTGCTTTTATTGTTTACGATCCTCCTCTAGCTGCACATACTTTGGGTCAATGTGGCAATAGCCGATTGATAACCCCATTCATTATCAAGATGTCTACTTAAACTAGTAGGTGCACGAGGCCATGTACAGGAAACATAAAAAAGAAACTATTCTAGATGAAAGAAACTAAGAATTTATTAATTATTTATTTGTAGAATTGATAATACTTATAAAGGTTAGCCTATTCAGTATTTTATTTTGCTGTGACAAACTCTACATGCCATGTAATTTTTATTAAAGGAAAGAAGGATTGATCTAGTAGAGCAAGTATGTAACAATAGACATGCAACGAAAACTCTTATGATTCATGAAATGCTAAGATGTTCTACACTAAGAGTTGTTTAGTACTAAAAGAAAAATAACAATATATTTTTGGTAGAAATCACATGTTTGGTGACAACACAGAAGCATAATTGTATAAAGAGTAATGGTATGCGACTCTTGTAAGGTGCTCATAAGTAATCCTCTTGCTAGGGAGCAAGAGGTAACCGGTGGAACTCACAGATTTGTTGCCAGTCAATTGATTGTAGAGTTTCCATGTCAAGCATTATGAGGTCGATGAACTTTTAACGAACAAGTTATGGGCGTCTCGAAATTTTTCATATTTAAATTCACATACAATATCAACTAGCAATAGGTGCAGTTGAATTGTGGCTGTCGCACTAACTACAATGAAGTTAACAGTAAGTTAGCTGGATACTATTCTAAGAACAGAATATAAGATGATGGATGACGCAAAACAACATAGCGATTTAAATTTAGTACAAGAAAGTTTTTAAGGAGATCGAACCACGTCCTGGTTTGAATTTTCCAAATAGGTTGAAGAATTCATTGTGGCTTCAAATTTTTAGAAATGTCCTCGACCCCAACTAGGACCAATCCGGCCTGATTTTTTCCAGTCTGAGGTAGGTTGGGCCGGGGTTTAGGCTCAATAAAGTTCGGCATTGGCATTTTTAAAACTGCCCACTCCATGCGAATGAATGTATAATATTATATCATTTAATTTATGAAAGAGAAAAATCTTAAGTGCTTTCCCAAAAGAAGTATTAATGATCAACTGCAGGTACAGTTTTATGGCAAATGTTAACATGAACGACAAAATAGACTATCCTATATAAAGGAGCAGTCCGGGGGTCCAAAGGTATGTTCATTTAAAGAACTCTACTCTACTAAAAATTCTGCGTTCTACATTGTTGACTCTCTATTTTGATTTAGGCACTGGAGGGTCCTCCACCAGAAATTTTTTGGCAAGCGGACTTCTTACAAACTACCCTCGGAGGAAATCAGCTCCCCTATGCCTTGGCCATCATGTTCAGCTCGGTTATTGCCACCTCAAGGTCAGTCAAGTAACTCTTCGATCTTGGTTTGGGATCCTGCAGCAATACCCCACTTTTCCTAGCTAATCATGGAGGAACCAATCTGCTATGATTCAAGATGCCCCAAGTGAAGCTCTACGACGGCACCTATGATCCTCCAGATCATCTGGAGAGCTTCAAAGCTTTCATGATGCTACATGAAGCCACTAACGCCATGCTCTACAAAGCTTTCCCTGTAACTCTTCGCAAAGCGGCTTGGATTTAGTTCTTAGGGCTTTGGCTAGGATCTATCCACTTTTTTGAGCAGCTCTGACGTCTCTTCGCGGCACACTTCGTCTCCAGCCGAAGACAATACTATAGTTCTGACGCATTGCTCAACATCAAATAGAGGGAGAAAGAGTCCCTCAGAGATTATGTCAACCGTTTCAACGCAGCAACATTGGAGGTCCACGACTTGGATCAGTCGATCGCGATATTGACAATGAAAGGCAACTTACAACTATCACGTTTCCATTTCTTCTTGGAGAAGTACTTCCCCCTCGACTTCACCAAAATATTAGCTCAAGCAAAAAAATTTGCCAATGCAGAGGAAGCCATGGCCTCCCATCACGAGTCCACTAGTGGATGACCTCCTTGAGGAGGCAAACGAGGATGTGAGGAGTGTCGAGGAGCACTTCACCTCGGCACGAAAAGAGCTCACGATGCCCCAAGAGCCCTCCTCAAAAATTTGAAAGGTACACTCTGCTCACTGCACCAAGGACTCAGATCCTCATGGAGATTGAAGGCTGAGGTGACCTACGCCCTCCGCATTGAATAAAAGCTCCGACGAGCAAGAGAGATAAGAAAAAGTACTGCCGCTTTCAACAATACCAGAACTATGACATTAAGGAGTGTATCCAACTCAAGGACGAGTTCGAGGCACTCATCCAATGTGGACGGCTGGACCGATCTATGCATGCTCGGCATACCCGAGGAGGGCCTACCTCAGCCTATGATCCGCTACCTCCAGAGCCGATCGACAATTGTCCAATAGCAGGGGTCATCAGCACCATCGCTGGTGGACCTACTAAGATCCCAAGCACCTCAGATGACTGAACTTCTCAAGAGGCCGAGGTTGCCCCGAAGAGAGTGTGGGAGACCTTACGGATCTGATCCCAACCTTAAAAAGATGAACTGCCTCAAACCACAGCACCTGGAGACTTTTCTTGGCTGCTAGAGGTGTGGATCACTGGTTCTTTGATGGCGGAGGAGAACAAGAGCCAAGCGAAAATTGGCTCTTCTTCCTTATGGCCTAGGGTTCTTAGGGACGGCGGCTTACGTGCATGAGAGGAAGAGAAGAGAAGAGAATAGGGTTTTCAGGAAGAAAAGAGTATTATCTTATTTCATTCCATCCATACACAAAATACGTGAGTATATATATACATGGTTAATCATGACCTAAATTCAAAAACTTCCCTAGGCTAAACCACGTGAGAAAGCACTCAACCCAAACCCATGTACACCCATGACTTGCATGCTCTCTCTCCCTTTGAGCCTCAACATAGCCTAATAATGGTTAGCCCCCTCATGACCCAAATACTTGAGTCTCAAGCAGGTAGAAGACCAAATCCCATCTCTACCTAAATCTGAAACAGACCAGGAGTCGATCCTTTAACAGCATGAGTCAACCCTTGCTCTTCAGGAGTCGACTCTTTAACAGCATGAGTCAACTCTTGCTCTTTAGGAGTCGACTCTTTAACAGCATGAGTCGACTCTTGCTCTTCAGGAGTCGACTCATGAACAGCATGAGTCGATCCTTACACTATTTCCATTGCAGTTTCTTGCATTCCTTGCTTTGGATGCACCACACTTGTGCCCACAATCTCCACCTTGGTGCTCCAAAACCTTTGCAAGCTCCACTTGGTTTGTCAACCCCATCAATCCCACACAAGAGAGAAAACTATCTTGTGGAAGAATCTTCATAAATGCATCCAACTGGTTCTTCTTCGTATGAACTTTCACAAGCATCACTTCACCATCCTCCACTAACTCTCTGATCCTGTGGTGCCTCACGTTTATATGCTTTGTGCGAGCATGATAGACTAGATTCTGAACCAATTGTGGAGCACTCTAACTGTTGATGTATAGCACCACTGTACTCTGCTTCACCCCCATCTTCTGAATCAGTCTCTTCAACAAAGAGCCTCCTTAGCAGCCTCTGTGATCCCTATGTACTCGGCCTCTATGGTAGACAAGGCTGTGATAGGTTGAAGGGTCGATCTCTACAAAACCGATCTACTAAACATGCTGAACACATAACCTGTAGTAGACCTCCTCGTATCCAGATCATCTGCAAAATTTGTATCCACAAACCCTTCCAATGGACCTGAAAACTCCCTTGAGGCATTGGAGTTCCTCCCATGTCCATCTTGCTACTCAAAAGTCAGACCAAGCTTTCGAGTTCCTTGTAGATACCGAAAAATCCACTTTAGTGCCTGCCAGTGCTTCTTCCCCAGGTTTTCCATGTACTTGCTCACCTGGCTCACTGCAAGTGCTATGTCTGGCCTACAGCACATCATAACATACATCACGCTGCCCACGACACTGGCATATGGAACTCTATCCATGTACTCTTTCTCTTCATCTGTCTGGGGGCATTGCAACTTCGAAAGAGATATGTGGCTTGCAAGTGGTGTTCCAACCGGTTTGGATTTATCCATCCCAGACCTCATCAAGACCCTCTGAATGTATCCTCCCAATGACAAGTGGAGGACACCCTTGCTTCTATCTCTGCAAATATCCATTCCAAGAATTTTCTTGGAAGGACCCAAATCCTTCATCTCAAATTCAGCAGACAATGCTGATTTCAGCTCATTCACTGCATTGATACTCCTGCTGGCAATGAGCATATCATCCACATATAAAAGCAAATATAGAGCATTCTCCTCATCCACATCCTTCACATAGACACAATTATCATGCTCACATATGGAAAATCCAAGGCTAAGAACAAAGGTATCAAACCTCTTGTACCACTGTCGGGGTGACTACTTCAAACCGTAGAGAGATCTCTTCAGTAGACATATCTTTTCTTCCAACCCCGGCTGTCTGAAACCAGCTGGTTGTTGCATGTATATCCTCTCCTCTAGGATCCTATGTAAGAACGCCGTCTTCACATCCATCTGCTCCAACTCCATATCATACTGTGCTACCAAAGACAGCAACACCCGAATTGAAGCATGCCGTACTACCGGAGAGAATACCTCTGTGTAGTCCACTCCCTCTCTCTGTGAATACCCCTTGGCTACCAGTCTTGCCTTGTACCTAACTCCACCTTATTCTGAAGGCACCTCTTTCTTTGTGAAAACCCATTTAGAACCAATGGCCCGAGCACCTTCCGGTAGATCCACAAGCTGCCATGTCCTGTTCTTCTCAAGAGACTGCATCTCTTCCATCATGGCTTGAATCCATGATTCCCTTTCTGAGCTCTCCATGGCCTCTTCAAATGTCTCTGGATCTCCATTTGCAGTGATGAGAGCATAGAAGATGGTCTCATCAATGCCATACCTGACAGGCTTAAAGATGACATGCTTTTGCCTGTGCGGTGCAACTCCTCTGACAAAGTCCCTCAAACCGGAACTCTGTGGCTCTACCTGCACTCTTCTTGGACTGATGGCCCTCCTAGCTGGTCCTCCACACGTGTGAAAATATGCTTACCAAATTTCATCTCAAAAGAAATACGTTTCAAGGTAGAATTTGAAGGAATATCATATGCTAGTGATTTCTGTCCACTACTACCCTGTCCAGTCTTTTGCGCTTCATCTACTACTCCCGGTCTCTTTAGGATGCTCTCCTCATCAAAGATCACATTTCTACTGATGGTGGACTTCTGTGAATGAGGACCCCACAGCAAATAACCCTTGACCCCTTGTGGATATCCGATGAAGACCATCTTCTGCGATTTCAGATCAAGTTTGCTTCTTTCGGTTGCCTCTACTAATGCATAGGCCGGGCAACCGAATACCTTTAGGTGGCCAAGCTCCACCTTCTTCCTACTCCAGATCTCCTCTGGAATACCTCCATCAAGCTTTCTATTAGGGGACCTGTTAACAAGAAAACAAGAGAAAGTTATCTTATCACCCCAAAATATTTTGGGAAGTGATGTCTGCAGCCTCAAACTTCTGGCCTTCTCTGTCAATGTACGGTTCATCCTCTTGGCCACACCATTCTGTTGCGGAGTCATCCTCACTGTGAAATGGCGTTTGATCTCATTCTCCTCACAGTACCTTCTGAACTCAGAGCTTGTGTACTCCCTTCCATTATCAGACCTCAGGCACCTCACTGACTGTCTTGTTTCCTTTTCAACTTCAGCCCTCTAGGATTTAAACCGGGCAAACACCTCTGATTTTTTCCTAATCAGATAGACCCACACCTTCTTGAAGAAGTCATCAATGAAGGTCAAAAAATATCTTGCTCCACCTCTAACTGAAACAGGCATCGGTCTCCAAACATCCGAGTGAACTAGCTCCAGAACGTCTTCACTCCGCTTAAAACTGTTGGCAAACTTTATCCTATGTTGTTTGCCATAAATGCAAGGTTCACATATGTCATTTCCTTCCTTTTCCACTACTGAAATCAGACCTCTCTTACCGAGTTCCGTGAGCCCCTTGTCGCTCATATGATCCATCCGATAGTGCCACAGTTTGTAAACCAACTGCTTCTCCTGTGCTGCCACCAACACCTCTGCACCATCTGCCACCACTGAGCCTTCCATCTCATAGAGATTATTGGCCATCCTTCTACCCTTCATCACCACCAAGGCCCCCTTGGTGATCCTCAAATAGCCACTGCCTGGTTGGCTACTAAAAGCACACCGTGCTTCTCCAAGTAGCCCAATAAAATTAGATTCTTCTTCAGCTTCGGGACATATTTCATATTGGTCAATGTTCTGATGACCCCATCATACATCCTCACCTTAATGGTGCCTACCCCAGCAACCTTGTAAGGATGATCATCACCTAAACTCACACTCCCTCCATCGATTTTCTCATAGGTATCAAACCACTTCCGATGCGAAGTGTAGTGATGCGAACATGCTGAATCCCATGTCCACCGACTGTTTTCCTTTATGTGACCATCTGAAACTACCAGGATATCATCTCCACTGTCTTTAGATGTAAGAGCACCACCATGACTGGCCGAACCACTCTTGGAAGAGTTCCTTTCCTTCTCAGATTTTAGCAAAGGATAATTTCTCCTTATGTATCCAATATGATGACACTTGTAGCACTTCCAAGCCTTCTGCTTGCCCCGATACTTAGATTTGCCCTTGGACTTCTCTCTAACCCTTTTCCAAGGCCTCCCTTACCTCTCATTAATAGCAAGATGTTTGGAATTGTATCCTAAATGTCAATCGTCAGCATGTTGATGATTGAATTTTGTAAATGAATTAACAAATTAAATAAAGTGTTATTTGGCATTATTCATCATTTTACATTTTCAAATGAACTCTTATATGATAAAGTTCTTAAGACTTATTAATGATAAAGGAGGATTTATCTTCGAGTCCTTAAACCAGTTTGCAACCAAATGATATGTTGTTACTAGAATGATAGTATTATCGAGATTAGATCGTTGTATGACATATACATTGGTTGTCCTCTTAACCAAGAAGTGTGGAGAAACTGGTATGCCATACAGGTGAAGTGTAGGAGTACATTTCACTGAATGTGACCAATTCCGGAATGCTCTTCTGTCAAAAGATGTTTCGAGTGGATATGGGTATAAGTTTGACCCTCTAACTTGAGACCACAACCTGTGATTAGCAAGCAAGTCATTGTACTTTGGTACCGAACTACCTGAATTTCTAATTCAGTGACGGAAGGTCACTGGGTGTAGTCAAGTACTTGCATAGTCAGTTGTGAGTCGAGATAGAATTGACCCCTTCTGAAAACAGGAGATAATGTCTTGTGATTAATTTAGAAAAACCTTGGCCAGAGTAATTTCAGTGAGGAGTCACGGGATATCTAATGTTAATCACATAATGGATGTACTTATTACAGAGTTCACAGTGAACTCTAAAGTCGTCCTGAGCATTTGGAGTCAAAGGGATTGAATTATACAGTAACCATAGTCTAGGGTTTCAGAATATTTGCTTCGTATATATTTGGCCTATCCGGACGTCGGGTACCATTGTTAAATGGTCACATCAATTAGTATAGGAAGACGTTCCTATACTACTAGCTTAAGTTTGAACCTATGAGGTCACACGCATAGAAGTTTCTAGGTTGATCAAATGGCTGATTGATGATTAAGAATCATTCAGAGATAATTTGGTCAATTCGATTGACAAATTATCCTAATCAAAAGTTGCATTAAAATAATTTTGAATTATTAGAGGATTAATTAGCAATTAGATTTCTAATGAACTTAATTTGATTGAGTAATTGGGCTTAGGTTGGGCCACATTGAATAGGATTCAATTTGGGTTCCATCAGGATTTGACCTAATTGGATTAGGTTCAACCCAAGTAGAATGAGCTTGACCCAATTGATGAAACTTGATCCAATTGGATTGAGCTTGATCCAAATTAATTAGAAGAGCTTATTTGATAAGGATTATGAGTCCAAATAATCAGAATTGGATAAGAAGAAGAATTTCTAAATTTTAGGAACCCATACTTATCTTCTTGGAGGAGATTGATACCTTAATTTATCTCCAATATTTTCCATTTCTATCCTCTTTATTTTTGGCCAAAAATTGGCGTGAGAAGAGAGGAGGCGTGAGGCTATATTTTCTATAAAAATGGCACCTCAAATCTTCTTAAAAAGGTTTAGATGAATTTCTTAATTTGTAGGGATTGCATGGTGCATGAAATAGGGTGGTCTGCGGCTAAACTTTGGATGCATGAATTCCTATCTTTTAGGGATCCAAAATGAACAAAATTTGGATAGGTTTATCTTCTCTTAGCTTTCAAACCGCCAAAATTTTTTGGGGATTTTATTAGCCAAATTAATTGGCTAAATTAGGTGTGAGGCGTGGGAGGATCTTTTGGCTATAAAAGACCACATGCCTTGGGTTCAAGATATACAATATTTAGAGGTTTTAAAAAATTCTGAAATTTTTTTTTGAGGGCCTCCATCCCTTCTTCTTCTTCTTCCTCACGTCCATCCTCCACGAAGAATAATCAAAGGTTGAGTGTTTAGAAGGAGAAAACTGCAGCCACTGTAGTGTTCCTGCGCGAGCTAGCACTTCCGCAAAAAACGATCTAGCTAGGGCTTCGCGTGTACTTCTCGTAGTAGCCATTCATGTGTGTGGCTGCGAAGTCAAGGATCAGATCCATAAGTTTCTTCCATCATAAAAGCTATTAATTCTATATTAATCTTTTATTTTGCAGTCAGGGTCTAGATCCAATTTTTCGAGGTTTTATCCTCCTTTGGGGCTCCTCACGGAGTTATCTCCAGAATCTATTCAATGGATATTCAGAGATTAATTGAAATAGAGTGTTTACCTTTCAGATCTGATAGTTAATTATACATAAAGTTTTAGCATTATTGTTTAAACGATTCCAGCATAATCCTATGTGTTCTTACAATGCTGATTTCTAGATTTGATCTTGTAAGCATACACGGATTAAATTATTTGATTTGACTTTTTTGATGCATTTTTGAAACTTAAAAAGAACTACGTATGGCTTGATCCCGCTTATGAAGGGATACGTAGGCAACCCGATTAGATTCAGCCATGGTTTTAAAAAAAAATTCAGCATGCTTAACACCGAAGAACCTAGGATAGACTTTTAGTAGTATCAGAGCCAGGTTCGTATTAAAACTTTTATGTTTTAGTTCTTGCAATTAAATATGAAATCATGAACATGCTTAGATTAGATCTAAAGTATTTTTTATGATTGATTTAATCGCTGATTATGCATGATTAACTAGATCTGAAATTTTGAATGCATATGATGCATGTTTGTGTTAAGATTTGTAACATAAACAAATCTAAAATCATAATTTTATTTAGATTAGATCTAAATTAAATTTATGATTCAAATGATCTCTAATTTTAAAGAACAAATTAGATCTAAAAATTAAAAAAAAAATTACGTAAGATGTATGTTGTTTGAATTAATTCATGTAGTTATGTATATGTGATGCATCAACATAAAACATAATGACTTTAACATGATTTAAATCTGATTACATTTGATTAATTACGAATACTCAGATCTGAAAATGAGTTTTAAAAACTGAAAGATTGTAATTAATATGTAATTAAAAAAATATGGAATGATCAAAACTTTCATAAATGTAAACTTAATTGAGAATTAAGTGTTATGAAATAGAATTGTAACTCAATTAATTGACATTGCATAATTCTTGGGGTATTTGGGTTAGCTCAAATCAAGTTCTTAGAATTGGGTTAGACCTAGGGTTAGAATCAAATATGGTCTAATTAGAGTTAATTGATCAAATCTAATTAAGTAGTAACCAGATTAGGTCAAGAAAACTCTAGGTCAAATACAATAGTTGTAGATTGATCAATTCCATATCTTTGATTAGACCAAGATGGAACTTGATTTAGGCTCAAAGGTAGAGCCCGAGTCATTTGAGTGATCAAATCGAAATTGATTAACCAGTCGGTGTCTAAGGTAAGTTTGGCAGACTCGATCGGTGGTTTTTAATTTGGAGCTACTCGCACTGATTCATCTTTATCGAGTTAATGGCATATCTCTTCCACCGATCTCACTTACCTGACTGACATGGTCAATCATATTTTGATCGGATCACTTAATAATTCGAGTTAGCACATGCTTATAAGGAAAATTAGTTTGACCGATTTAGGTGCCTCCTTAACCGGTTTGAGTCTAATCTGATTTGGTGAAGTCCGTAGAAGAAATTAGACTAACCAGATCTTCTCATCTATCCTAATTATGAAATCTTCTAAAATTATTAGGTCCTTAAAATAAAATGGTTATGAGGATAACTAGGTCATAGCCTTCTATTAAGTTGGATGATAATGGATCCAATGTTTTGATAATTATTGGAGGCGCGACACGCTTGGTACTTATCAAGCATTGAAATTGTCATTCAATATATGATGAGTTAAGTGTACCTTCAATAGGCGGTCAGGTGAGTCGAGCCACACTCGGGTTTGGTCATCTATTAGTTGATTAGACTGAACCCTATCATTTAATAGTTGGACCTAACTAAGATATTCGGTGGAAGCGCCACACGCCTGTCGAAGAACCTAGGGTAAAAATCATCACTAAAAGTTGCTTATTGAAGCAATTGGTTAAGAACCTACTAATATGTGTATATGGGTTGGCCGAGCCACACTCGGACCTATATGCGATCTATTAAGTTTTAGTGCCCACTAAAGAATTAAGAGTAATTTTTCGAATTGGAGGTAGAGGCTACCAATTTGTATAAAATAGTGGAGGTATCTTTAGACTAAAGTCCAAGTCTACTATATTTAGTCAATTCATATACTAATAGCCAATTTTTTTTTATGCAGAAATGGCTACAAGTTTGTCACTTCGCTCATTATTGGATAATGATAAGTTGACTGGTCCCAACTTCAATAATTGGTATAGGAAACTAAAAATTGTGCTAGAGCATGAGCAGGTCCTTTATGTGATAATAGATTCGACACCTAAATAGCCCACTGCTAATACACGAGGTACGGTCAGAGACACTTATCAGAAGTGGCTCAGTGATCGTATCATTGTCTGTTGCATTATGCTCGTTGCAATAAATGATGAGTTTAGTAGGCGTTTTGAGAATGCGCAGTCGGAAGACATCATTCAAGTGTTGAATGAATTATTTGGTGTTCCCGACGACGTTGAAAGGCACAAAACCAGTTGTGCCATCTTCAGCGCCCGAATGAAAGATGGGACATCGGTAACTGATCATGTATTGTACATGATTGAGTTGATCGAGCGTCCAAGCTCTCTTGGCTTTTCCCTTCATAATCAAATGATAGCTCGCCAATGCTACATGGCCACCCTCAAAAAAAAGATGCCGGTAGAAGCTCTACTGATTGAAGGACTAGACACAAGAGACAAACTCAAGGAGTAGCGAGGGAGACCGACTGAAGAATTAGTGTAGGTCTCCTTAAGGGAGGATGAACTCGGCCAAACTGTATCGATCGGCTCGAGCCTAGATGAACAAACTAGGCCAATGTGTTCCACTTTCTCCACATTAATGCTGATGCCTTTGCTAGGTCGACTACTAACATTCTAGGTATAAGCTCTGAGGTGATGGTTCACCAGCTCAATGTAGTCCTAGCTCACCAACCTATGCGACAGAAGAAGAAAAACTTCACCATAAAAAGGCAACAAGTTACGGACCAAGAAGTTGACAAGCACTTAGAGATTAGCCTCGTTCGCAAGGTGAATTACCTCGATTGGCTGGCCAATGTTGTACTTATTAAAAAGGCTAATAGAAAATGACTAGTTTGCATCGACTACACTGACTTGAATAAGGTAAAAGACGGTTTTCCACTCCTGAGCATTGTTCAACTCGTAGATGCGATCTCGGGACATCAGTTGTTGACCTTTATGGATGCATTCTTCGGGTATAACTAGATTCAAATGGTGTTTGAAGATGAGGAGAAACAACCTTTCTTACTGATAAGGGCCTCTATTGTTACAAGGTGATGCCCTTTGGCTTAAAAAAATGCAAGAGCAACCTACCATCTCCTCATCAACAAAATTTTCAAAGAGTAGATTGGCTGGAACATGGAGGTATGTGTGGATGACTTACTTGTGAAAAGCCAAGCAGCGGAGCAACATATAACCGACTTGGAGAAAACCTTTGTGACCCTTAGAAAGTATTAGATGAAGCTTAATCCAGTGAAGTGCACTTTCGGAGTCACCTCAAGAAAATTCTTGGGGTATGTGGTGACAAAATGAGACATCGAGGCAAACCAAGAGAAAATTCGAGCAGTGCAGAAAATGTGGACGCCAAAGGCTGTCAGAGAAGTTCAATGCCTGACCGTTCGGATCGCTGCACTTGGAAGATTTATCTCCAAATCGGTGGAGCATTGTCTCCCATTTTTCAAAACTGTAAAGCATTTGAAGAACTTCCAATGGACTGAGGAGTGTCAAGAGGTCTTCAACAAACTAATGGAGTATCTTAGCTCATCGCCTCTCCTTAAAAAACCATAGGTCGGAGAAATGCTTTGCTTATATTTAGCCATTTCTCCTTTTGTCGTGAGCTCGATTTTGGTATGAGAAGAAGAAAAATGTTAGAAACCGATCTACTATACAAGTTAGATTTTGCAAGATGCCGAGACAAAATTTTTCAAGCTGGAGAAGACCATCTATGCCCTTGTTATCTTAACTCGGAAGCTTTGGCCATATTTTCAAGCCCATTCAATCACAATCCTAACTGACGAGCCAATGAAGCAAATTTTGTAGAAGCCTAAAAATGTAGGTCAGTTGGCGAAATGGGCAGTTGAGCT
Source organism: Phoenix roebelenii (assembly GCA_025769935.1). Taxonomy (NCBI): domain Eukaryota; kingdom Viridiplantae; phylum Streptophyta; class Magnoliopsida; order Arecales; family Arecaceae; genus Phoenix; species Phoenix roebelenii. Next base: position 16,977,185 of record JAOXJJ010000001.1, on the reverse strand, counting down.
CGAAGAGTTTGACTTTGGGTATTGCCCTCAGCCATCAATCAAGGCATAGGTGTTGGCATACTTTTTGGTGAAATGCACCATTCCTCATGAAGATCCTATCGAGTGTCTAAAAAAAGACCACTGGGCAGTCGTGGATCCTGCACGTAGATGGGTCATCTAGCTCGGGTGGCAGTGAGGCCGGACTCATACTTACTAGCCTAAATGGAGTGATCATGGAGTATGTATTATGGTTCAAATTTTCAACCTCAAATAATGAGGTTGAATATGAAGTGCTCATCACCGGGCTTATCTTTCTAAGGAGCTTAGAGTTTAGCAATTGAAGGGCTTCAATGACTCACAATTAGCTATAGGCCAAGTGCGAGGAGAATTTGAGGCTTGGGGTCTGTTGATGACCAAATATCTACAAAAGGTAAGGACACCACCTTTTCATAATTTTGACATACAATAGATACCTTGGACAGAAAATACAAGGGCCAACCTACTGTCAAAATTGGCCACCTTGGAGACTGCCAACCGGACTAAAGTCACATACCTCGAAGTCCTGGTTATACTGAGCATCGATGAGCCTGAGCTTATAATGAACACTACTATCGAACCGAGCTGGATAGATCCCCTCGTCAACTTCTCGAAGGATGGAAAGTTGTCTATATATGGGGCTGGAGCCTGTTGGATAAAGCGGCAAGCCTTCCACTATGTCCTTCTCGATGATAAGTTATATCGGAGGTTGTTCTTATTGCCACTTTTCAAATGCCTCCGTCCGATCGAGGCAGATTATGCGCTTCAAAAAGTATATGATGGAATTTGTAGCAAACACCTATGGGGCAAATCTTTGGTCTACAAGATCTTGCGATAAGGATACTACTGACTGACCCTACAAAAAGATGTAGCTGACTTCGTTAAGAAATGTGACCAATGTCAACACCATGCAAGCATCCAACGGCGACCGGCAGTGCCATTGATGCCGATGAGCTCCCCTTGGCCGTTTGCATAGTGGGAAATCGACATCCTTGGACCCTTCCTAGTGGCAACTGGGCAGCACAAGTTCCTAATTATGATTGTGGATTACTTCACTAAATGGGTGGAAGCCGAACTAGTAGTTCAGATTATTGAGGCAAAAATTCAAGACTTTGTCTTGAAGGCCATAATTTGTAGGTTTGGGCTTCCTCGAGTAATCATCATAGATAATGCACGCCAATTCGATAATACCCGGTTCAAAGAATTCTGTGCCGAGCTTGAAATCGACCATCGATTCACTTCAGTAGTACAACCCCAAATTAATGGAGAGGTCGAGGTGGCCAACGGAATAATCCTACAGGGGCTGAAGGCAAGACTGGGCCATGCAAAAGGATTGTGGGCCGCAAAGCTCTACAATGAACAATGTATCGAGTTTCGACTGAAGAGACGCCCTTCAACCATGCTTTCAGTATGGAGGCAGTGATTCCATTGGTAATCAGGCTCCATCACTTTGGGTAGAAAACTTCAACAACGACACAAACTCAGATCAACTTTGAGCTAAGCTGGATTTACTGGAAGAAACCAAAGAACGAGCTCAAGTCCTCATGGCAACATACCAATGGAGAGCAACTCAGTCTACAATTCGAAAGTCAAGGGTAAGCTCTTCCGATCTAGCAACTCCGTCTTAAGAAAGACGGAAGTGTTATGACCAGAAGAACTTAAGAAGCTGAACCCAATTTGGGATGGCCCATATCGAGTAGTTGAAGCAATATGACCAAAAACGTATAGGTTGGAGCATCTTAACAACACTCTGATCCCATGGACTTGGTACTCTAGCAACCTTCATATTTATTACTAGTAAGGTTCATTGTTCTTTGAGTTTATGTCTAATAAAAATGTTTTGGATATATTTCTATCTTTCAGATTGGACAATTACGAGAAGCATATTCAACTCGAACAAAATAAAGGACACCCTAGAAATGCCTGGGTCTTGACCTTCGACCTCCGAGGTCGACGATAGTTTGGTGACAAAACCAACTACTCCTATAGAGACACCTTAGACCCGTCCGAAACTTTCTTATGCCGAGCTCACTCATAATTCGAGGTAAATCTAGAGACGAACTCTAGAAAATCATCTAAAGAGCTCAATATTGGCTAGAAATCCTTGCTTGATCTTGAATATATTTCACCAACTCTTAATTAAAGAGAATGTGATCTTTCAGTTCTCAGTAAATGCTCTTGCATATTTTTCTCTTTCAAGCTCTCTTTTTTTATTTTCTCTTTCTTGCTCTTATTTTTGTTGATTTCTTTTTGCACTTCTTTTTTTTATTGTTTCTTTTGTGGGTACCAAGTATTTATACTATTTAGAAGTGGTTGGAACACTCTTCTATATATTAGATAGGTTGAAAGATCCATTATGAGATGAAAACAGACGTTCTAATTATAAAAAACTAGCCATTATTGTTATCATATGCACAGGGTCGACTCAACATTTTTAAGAGTCGACTCGTTATCTTTAGGAGTCGACTCTGTTAACCCCATAGTTTAAGTGGTTTACAATTTAATTTTGATGATAACAAACAAATGAATTTAGTTCATTATTATGATTATAGCGAACAAATAAAAATTAGGAATTGAGATTTCTTTTGAAGGCAAATACTAGAATTTTGAACAGATATTAGTCTTTTCAGCATAACGTTTTATTAAAATATAATATTAATACAATTCTTGATGATATGAAAAGAAGAATTATTTATCTAAAACTTTTATATTCAATATATTTTTAAATTTGAACATTAGCTATGAGTGATAGGGTCTGCAATCTATCTATCCGTAGCTATAATTCAGGCTGACATATGTTTACTCTTTTATCTGTAACTTTTCAACCAAATTTATTTTTTAAATGATTCTTATCATGCTGGAAATTAACTTAAAGGCTACAACTTTTATATTAAATATATTTTAAAATTTGAATGTTACCTACGAGTAATAAAGTCTGCAATCTATCTATCTGTAGCTATAATTCAGGCTGATATATGTTTAATCTTTTAGTTGTAAATTTTCAATCAAATATTCTTTTGAAATAATTATTATTAGGTTGGAAATATAACTTAAAGAGATACAACTTTTATATTAAATATAGTTTCAAATTTGAAAGTTAGCTATGAGTAATAGGGTCTGCAATCTATCTATCTGTAGCTATAATTTAGGCTGACATATGTTTACTTTTTTAGCTATAACTTTTCAACCAAATATTCTTTTGAGATGATTTTTATCAGGTGGAAAGATAACTTAAAGGGATACAACTTTATCTCCAGCCACTGAGTCAAATTTAGGGTTTTGATTTATCAAAAAGGTGCTACAAAGCAGGGAACCAAATCTGACCCAAATCTGCCTATATTAAATGTGTTGAAAAAGGGTTTCCAAAGCTTCAAATTATTTCAAACGGAAAAATGGCTTCTCAAGTCTATAAAAGGAGGTTCATACCTCATATTGCAGCAAAAGAAAAAAAGAAAGGGAGAGAGTTTCATAGAGGATTGAAGAAAAATCAAAAAAGTATTAAGCTTATAAGTAAAAAGTATTCCTTGTTGAGAAATTGAGTGCAGTGCTTTCATTCTTGTTATTTTGATTAAGTATTGTAAGAGAGTTGTTGAGCTCTTATTAATTTGAGTGATAGAGAGGATTGCTTGGGAGAATCGTACTCAAAATAAAGAAGGGAGTGTTTGAGGGAGTAGATCAACCAAGAATAAGCTTGGATATCACTATATGTAAAAGTAGCTTGCACCCAGAAGTCAAGCGGTTTGTATAGTTTTGGATAAGCATTGTGGATTAAATCTTGAAAAGAAGTTTCGAGAGCAGATGTAGGCTCATAAGGAGATTGAACCACTATAAATAGTCATGTATTATTTTTCTTCCTTTCACTCTTTATTTTTTCATACTTAGTTGCATATTTGTGATTATTATTTGCTATACTTATTGCAACTAGTTTATTTCATTAGATTTAAAAACTTAAGAGGATTTAATTTTATTTTTGTAAAATTTTATAAAAACAATTCATCTCTCATCTTGGATTGTCTACTTGGGCCAACAATTGGTATCAGAGCAAGGGCTCCATTTATAGGCTTTACCGTCTTAGAGTAGATTATGGCAACCATAGTAGGAGCCTCTCTTGCTGAATCGACCAATAGGCCACCTTTATTTAGTGGTTTAGACTATAACTATTGGAAGGTTAGAATAAGAATATATGTCCAAGCTGTAGATTATGAATTATGGAAAGTTATTGTAAATAGGCCTAAAATACCAACTAAGGTTCTAGAGGGAAAAGTCATTACCAAGTTTGAAAATGAATGAGATGAAATTGATGTGAAACATATTCAAATGAATGCTAAAGCTGTGAACTTGTTGTATTGTGCATCAGATCCTAATGAGTTCAATAGAATTTCTACATGTAAAATAGCTAAAAAAATATGGGATAGATTAGAAGTAATTCATGAAGGTACTAATCAAGTTAAAGAGTCAAAAATTAACATGCTTGTGCATAATTATGAACTCTTTAAGATAAATGTCGAAGAATCTATTTCCAACATGTTTACTAGGTTTATCAATATTACTAATGCTTTGAAATCTCTTGGTAAATCTTATACTAATATTGAAATGGTGAAAAAGATTCTCAGGTCTTTGCCAAAAAGTTGGGAGCCAAAAGTCACTGCAATACAAGAGGCAAAAGGTCTTACAAAGTTTAGCTTGGATAAGCTTTTGGGTTCTCTCATGACCCATGAATTATCCATAAAGCCGGAGGAGGATGATAGCAAAAGAAAGAAAGGCTTAGCTCTTCAATCATCCATTACCGACGAATCAAGTGAAGAAAATGATAATGAGCTTGCTAATCTTTGCTTCATGGCAAAAGAAGATAATGAGGTATGTGATTCTATTGATGACAATTTCTCATATGATGAATTGCAAAATGCTTTTGAAGAAGGTTGATGAATTTAGAAAACTTCGCATTAAAAATATTTCTCTTAAAAAAATCATTTCTTCTCTTTCTAATGAAAATGAAGTTTTAAAAAATAAAAATGGAATTTTGAAAAAGAAAGTCAAAGAACTATCTTCAAAGTTAGAAAATTCATCTTCAAATAATCTAAAGCATGAAATGTTAGATGTATGCCCTAAAAGCCAATCTGGCTGACACATTATTATTTTTGGAACATAATTTTGTACTTGACTTTATTATTATTGAATAATAAAAGGGCATCTTTTTTATTCATATTATTTATGTATCTATGAATCGTCCAAGAAATTAATAAGATGATGATATATATTCTCAAGAGTTGAGAATTTGAGCCATGTATCATTG
>JAOXJJ010000001.1:16939135-16971777 GCA_025769935.1 Phoenix roebelenii | reverse complement strand
AAGACAAGAAGTCACTTGGATGTCTATCCACTCGTCAGTGACTTGCTTGATGTTGCAGTAGTGTGACTGGTCCTTTAACTTGCAGTGTTTCGGCTGCTCACAATAAGATTATTGTAGTTTGACTGTACATATAAATGGTATTCAATCATATTGATCTTTGTAGTGTAGATTGGCTGCAGTAGGTTCACTATAGAAGTAGGGTATGCACCTACATAGAATCTATCAACCTTGATAGATGAGGAGTAATCCTATGTGATTTATAAGACTGAGTTAGTAAGACTTTGGCCAGAGCAATATATACAGTGAAGAAAGAGTTTTTTACTCTCGAACTTTAGTCGAATAAATCTAGACATATGACAGACGACAGGATTTCACGAGTTATCCATAACCTCTGATTTGTAGGAACCCACGATAGAAAGACTGTATCATACGATAACTGTACCTAGAGATTCATCATTCCATTTTACTGGGTAGCCACTACATGCTGCTAGGTGTCACTAATGGATGGTGAGACTCACAGGGATCATCTTAATGGTCGATGATCCCTAGTGAGTTGAGTTGGAATTATTTTAACCCATTGAAAGAAGTTTTCAATGATATTGTGATAGAGATCGCAATATATCTCACTACCAGATAGAATAGAACCTATGGGATCACACACATTAGAGGTATTGACCGATCCGATAGTTGAATGTGATTAGGAATCACAAATAATCAATTGGATTGATAATTAGATAACTTGCTAAAGGTTAGTGAGTTGAAGAAGGAATAATTGCAATCGAATTGCAATTTAATTTAATTAATTGGATTTAATTAATTAGACTTGATCACGGGTTCTACTTGGAGTAGAATTCTTAGAGTCCTAATTGGATTAGAATTTCAAATTAAATTAGAGTTCTATTTAGAGTAGGATTTCTAGAGTCCTAATTGGATTAGGACTGAAATTTTAATAAGTCCTAATTAGATTAGAATTTCTTAAGTCCTAATTAATTTTAATCTAATTAATCCAATGATTCCTAATTGGATTAGGATTGAAGAGTTCAATAGAGTCATGGTTCAATTGAATCCTAATTGGATTAGAATTTGGAGGAAATTGGAATGGGTGCACTTAATCCTATTTTGAATAGGATTGGACCTAGCACAAATCCTAACCCAATCCCCACTTAATTTGATTAAGTGGGGTTATCCAAATGGGAGAAGAGGGGCTGATTGCGTGAGGCCCCCTCCTCTTTTGAATTAAAAAGGGGATAAAGATGAGCTCCTAAAATTTAGGAGCTCATCTCTATCCACACGCCATTAAAAGGGAAGATTCAAGGGTCTGCCGACTGAAAGGTTTTTCTTCCCTTTCCAGCCATGAACACCCCTCTCCCTCTTCCTCCTTTGAGCCGCAAGCAAGAGAAGAGAAAGAAGAGCCTTGGCGGCCCTCCTCCTTCTTCCTCTTGTTTTCAAAAACAAGGAAAAAGAAAAAGGCTGCATAGGGGCTTTTAGATCTTCTTCATTGGTTCTTTCTTCTTCTTCCTCCTCTCAAGGCAATCAAGAGTTGATTCAAAGGAGAGGATCTCATCCATCAAAAAATATCTCTGCAAGGGAGCTAGCACCCCGGGGAGATATGAGAGCTTCGATCAGTTCACTACTTCATGTGGATATCCGTAGAGGCCAGACGCGTGTGCAGCTTCCATCAAACCTTCAAAAAATCCATGAATTTCAGATTTGCGGAGACCATCTACCTGCACAAGGTGAAGATCTTATCTTCTTAATGATTTAAAAATGGTTCATAAGAATTTAATCCTAATCTATCTATAAACGAGATTTTAAAATACGTTCATGCGATGAACGGGATCTTGCATGCCTTTTCGCTGCAATTTGAAAAATTTTTAAAAATTTTCTACGGCATGTGACAGATCCTAACATAAAAATGAATCTTTAAAAATAAAAATTAAAGATTTGACCTCTACACTTTCTAAATTTGTGCAAGAAAAAAAACTTGAATACTTTACTTGGAAACGAAGATGTACTTTTAATAAGATCAGAATTGGGTATGATTATTCTCAAAAGCAAAAGTTTTATTAAAACTTATTTGTTAAGGCAACTTCTTCAAGTTATTATTGTATGAAGAATGGTTATATATCTTATTCATGCCCTATTAGAAGTAATACTTATATTGGAACTAAAAAAGTTTGGGTTCCTAAGAATCTTAATGTTGGAACCAAATATTTGGGTTCCTAATAAACTTGTATAATTTTTAGAGCTAACCCTTTTGGACCCAAGAGAGTTTAAGTACCAAATTTCAATGAGTACTTTTAATTTTTGTAGATATATTTGAGATCTCAAAGCTAGGAGGATAGATGGTTCTTAGCTAGTGCTTGCTCAAGGCATATGACCGGAGATGAATCCGGTATAGTTATTAGAAATAAAACTAAATTAGTAGCCCAAGGTTTCAACCAAGAAAAGGTATTGATTTTGTTGAAATTTTTGCACGAGTAGCTAGACTTGAAGCAATTAGAATGTTACTTGCATTTGTATGTTTCAAAGATTTCAAGTTATATCAAATGGATGTTAAAAGTGCTTTTCTAAATGGTTATATTTTGAAGAAAGTTTATGTAGAACAACCTCTCGATTTTCAAAATTATGAATTTTCAAATCATGTTTTTAAATTTTCAAAAGCTTTGTATGGTTTAAAACAAGCACTTAGAGCATGGTTTGAAAGATTAAATAAATTTCTTATTGATAATGATTTTACTAGAGAAAAACTAGATACTACTCTTTTCTTAAAATTAAAAGATCATGACATGCTCATTGTTTAAGTTTATGTTGATGTCATTATATTCAGTGATACTAAAAAAAAGCTTGTGCAAAGATTTTATTAAGTGTATACAAGGTGAATTTGAGATGAGCATGATGGGAGAGCTAAACTACTTTCTTAGACTCCAAATTAAGTAACTGAAGGAAGGCATTTTTATTAACCAATCCAAATGCATAAAGAATTTGCTTAAAGGTTTGAAATGAAAAATGCAAAACCAATTGGAACCCTAATGAGTCCATGAACTAAGATAGACAAAGATAAAAATAGTAAGCCATAGATGATAGAAAATATCGAGGTATGATTGGCTCTTTACTCTATTTTACTGCTTGTAGATAGGATATTATATTTATTATTTGTATGTGTGCTAGATTTCAATCATGTTCCAAAGAATCTCACATGATTGCCGTGAAATGTATTTTTTGATATTTATTGGACACTCAAAACTTAGAATTATGGTATCCTAAAAATGTTTCTTTTGATCTTATTGGTTTCTCCGATGCGGATTTTGTGGGTTGTAAAATTGATCGAAAAAGTACTAGTGGCTCTTGTCAATTTCTTAGACATTCTCTATTAACTTGGTTTAGTAAAAAAACAAAATTCGATAGCTTTATCTACGATCGAAGCTGAATATATTGCTGCCTGTAGTTGTTGTACTCAAATTTTATGGATGAAACAACAATTAGAAGATTTTGAATTTCATTTCTCTCATATTCCTATTAAATATGATAATACTAGTGCAATTAATTTAACTAAAATTCCTATTCAATATTCTAGAACCAAACATATTGAAATTAGACATCATTTTATAAGAGATTATGTTCAAAAAGGGGATATTGAACTTAAATTTATTAGTCCTGATTATCAATTGATGGATATTTTTACAAAACCTCTTAGTGAAGAAATATTTTGTTATATTAGGAGAGAACTCGGTATGTCCAATCCTTTTGAAAAATGATATTTTTTTATCCTATGTATATAGATAGGGGGAGATATTGTGCTTAACTTTGAATCTTATCAATTTCTCTATATCTTGATGAATTAGAATTCATGTTGTTCTCTTATCATGTGCTAAAATACAATTATTTAGGGTGAGAATAAATGTCATCAAATAAGATTGATTCATGAACAATTATTTGATTTGCTTTGCTCTCACATCTATATTGTTTTAGATTTGATATTTCTTTTTGTTGATGCCAAAAGGAAGAGAAGATATATGATTAATCCAAGAGATATTATTTACACATAATAATAATAATAATATATAAGTTAGCATCTATTGTTTGTCATCATCAAAAAGGGAGAGATTGTTAATTTTATGGTTTCAATGATTTACTATTTATTTTGATGATAACAAATAAGTAAATTTAGTTCATTATTATGATTATAGCAAACAAATAAAAATTAGGAATTGAGATTTCTTTTGAAGGCAAATGTTAGAATTGTGAATATGTATTAGTATTTTCAGCACAACTTTTTATTAAAATATAATATTAATACAATTCTTGATGATCTAGAAAGAAAACTTATTTATATAAAACTTTTATATTCAATATATTTTCAAATTTGAACTTTAGCTATGAGTAATAGGGTCTGCAATCTATCTATCCGTAGCTGTAATTCAGGCTGATATATGTTTACTCTTTTAGCTGTATCTTTTCAACAAAATATCCTTTTGAAATTATTCTTATCAGATTGCAAATTTACTTAAAGGGATACAACTTTTATATTAAATATATTTTCATATTTGAACGTTAGTTGTGAGTAATAGGGTCTGCAATCTATCTATCCGTAGCTGTAATTTAGGCTGATATATGTTTACTCTTTTAGCTGTAAATTTTCAATCAAATGTTCTTTTGAAATAATTATTATTAAGTTGGAAAGATAACTTAAATATATACAACTTTCATATTAAATATATTTTCAAATTTGAATGTTAACTATGAGTAATAGGATCTGCAATCTATCTATCTATAGCTGTAATTCAGGCTAACATATGTTAACTCTTTTAGCTATAACTTTTCAACAAAATGTCCTTTTGAAATTATTCTTATCAGGTTAGAAAGATAACTTAAAGGGCTACAATTTTGTCTCTAGAGACTAAGTCAAATTCAGCTTTTTGATTTGACAAAAAGGTGCTGCAAAGCAAGAAACCAAATCTGACCCAAATCTGCCTACATTAAATGTGTTGAAAAAGGGTTTCCAAAGCTTCAAATTATTTCAAACAGAAAAATGGCTTTTTAGGCCTATAAAAGGAAGTTCATACCTCATATTGCAGCAAAAGAAAAAGAGAAAGGGAGAGATTTCCATAGAGAATTGAAGAGAAATTAAGAGAGTATTATGCTTACAAGTAAAAAAGCCTTTTTTATTGAAAAATTGAGTGTAGTGCTTTCATTCTTATTATTTTGATTAAGTATTGTAAGAGAGTTGTTGAACTCATGTTAGCTTGAGTGATAGAGAGGATTGCTTGGGAGGATCATACTCTCGATAAACAAGGGAGTGTTTAAGGAACTTGATCAACTAAGAGTTAGCTCGAATATCACCAAGTGTAATGGTTGCTTACACGTGGAAGTCAAGCGGTTTGTAAAGCTTTGGATAAGCATAGTGAATTAAATCTTGAGATGGAGTCTCGGAGAGTGGATGCAGGCTCACAAGGAGACCGAACTACTATAAATCGTCACATATTATTTTTTTCTTCACTCTTTGTTTTTTCATACTTCGTTGCATATTTGTGATTATTACTTGCTATATTTGTTGAATCTAGTTTATTTCATTAGATTTAAAAACTTGAGGAGATTTAATTTTATTTCTGCAAAATTTTATAAACCAAATTTACCTCTCCTCTTAGGTTGCCTACTTGGGCCAACAGACTCGAACTTGCTATTATTTTGCTATTTTCTATCTTTCTTCTACAATCATTGTGGAGTTAGCTCTCTCAGTTTGGGGGTCATCTCGTCTGGTGACATGGGTTATCTCGTCTGATGATAGGGGTCAACTTAATATTTTCAAGGGTCGACTCATCAACGGACTGAGATTTACTATTTTTTGTCTTTCCACTATGGTCATTCAGGGGTTGACTCACTTGTTTCTGGGGTCGATTTTTCTTTGACTAGAGTTGGTTCATATTTCTTATAGGTCGACTCGCCAATGTATTAAAATTTCTAGCTCTCTGTCTTTTCTCTATGGCTATTCAAGAGCCGACTCACTTATTTCTTGGGTAGGCTCGTGTTAGGTTGGAGTCGGCTCGTATTCTTCATGGGTCAAGTCACCAATATGATAAATTTTACAGCTTTTTGTCTGTCTTCTGAGACTATTCTAAGGTCGACTCATGATTTGCTGGAGTCGACTCGTAAAAGCTTATCAATCAGTAAATAGTGTGCCAGGGTCAACTCCTTGCAAACTGAGGGTTGACTCTTCAGAAAGCTCAAAACAAAATTTTATGTATTTGCATGTGAGCTTCCAAGAATTACTTTGAGGTCTTTTTGGAGTTGTATTTCTTGTTGTAGAGCTTCAAATAAATGATCTTTATTAGAGAGTTATTGAATGCTTTCTTTTTGATTTTCTGAAATCAATCAAGCAACTCGAGGTAATAGATCAGCAATCCATTTACTCAATTATTTTGCATCATCAAAATCAACCCTTTAGGGTCAATAGATCCAAACTTTCAGTCCTCCCCAAAAACAACCTAAGATTGATTAGGACCTCTGTTCTATGAGACTACAAGGCTAAGGAGTGACCTCGAAGGTTTGAACTTTCGATCCTCCACGAGAAGGCTCGGATGGGAAGACGCACACCTGGCCTGATCAACCAAGTGCTAGCTATCCAATAACCCAATCGATTGAAGATCCGACAAGTTGAATTCCTATAACCCAACCTCTTCAGGCTAGAAATGGAGAACCTGGGATTAGAGACCGATCTCAAGCGATGACTTCAGAAAGACTCCAAGTCCAGTACCTCGGCCTAATAGTACCGAGAGCAAGGGAAAAGGTCTAAGATAACCACAAACACTTTGAGCCTCCCAAAGCCTACTCCTAAAGGCACTTTGGGCTCACTAAACCGAGCTCAATGACCACAATATGATCTGAAATACTTGGGTACAAAATCAAACACTCGAACACCACAAAAGAAATAAGGTGTGAGCAGAAATAAAATTGCTTTAATTAATATTCAAAATGTTCGATTGCAGAATAGGTTAGCTTGGAGATTGAACAGACTTCATTACCAAAAAAGAAGGTCAAGCTTGTCATTCTACATGATTGAGCAAGAAAAGAACCTACAACAAGACCAAGGAGATTTAACACAATAAGAAGAAAAATTATAGGAGCCTTGAAGGCCTACTCCTTGGAGCTTGGGAGAGGAAGCTCGACCACAGCATCCGAAGGCGAAAGCTCTACAACATTCTCTTCTTACTTCTACTCTCTAGCACCATCCTCTTTCTTTTCAGCGTCATTGTCACCATCCACTCTAGAAGGGCTGAGGCTGCTGAGGTCGACCTTGGGGAAGAACTTTGCCACTTTGTTTTTCATTCGTTGTAGCCCTAAACAAGTCAACCATGTTGTCAGTGAGCTTTGCATGATACTCCATCAAGGCCTTGTACTCGAAGGGCCTTCTCCTCACCCATGGCAACTTGATGGTTGGCTGCCTATAGCTCTTGCTCAGCTTCAGCAGCTCGAAGCTCAGCCATCTCCGCCTGGCCTTCTACAACCTCTAGTTTGCCCTTTGCGGCCTTCATCTTGTCCTCCAGCTCAGCTGCTTTTGACTGGCCTCGTGCTTCAACTTGTACAGCACTGACTCAAGCTTCATAGCCCGACAATAGATTGCTGCATAGTATTCATATACCAAAGCTATTATGTTGGCCTTCTACAAATAAAGATAAGGTTAGTGAAAGAATCAAGGTTCTAAAAAAACTAAAGGGCTACAACATAGAAATAAACCTTGACGACCATCCTGAATGCCACGCAGAGGAAGGTGTCAGTTGTACGATTTGATAATTTGACCCTATCCTCAAGGAGGACGATCCTTTAGCCCAACTTTCAGGCAACTCAAGATTTTGCCAACTTGGTGTTGTTGAGCTTCACTGACCAACTAGGCTCATGCACCTCGGCCTTGGGCATGTTGAGGAGGAAGAGATGGAATAACTTCCACCTTGGGATGCACCTTCGCCTGAGAGGCTTCGACTGCATCTTGGACCTCTTGAGAGGTCGAAGCAATATGGATCTTCTTAGTATGGGGAGCATCCCTTTGGTCACCATCCACCCTATTCTTGGGGTTAGTAGCCTTCTTGAGCAATGTTGGATCTAAGCCGATATCTACACAATAAAAAAGAAGCAAATTAGATAGCTTGTACTGATTACAACTCATATAACAAAAAGAGAAAGAGGGTCATTACCGTTGGGCTTGGCTAGGCTCAAACTAATGTTCACTAGAGTCTACTCGATTGGCTAAAAGTTTCCATACAGAAGGAACCTCGGCTCGACATAGATCGTTTGGTACCTTCTGCTTCTCATCGGACAGACTAGGGGTCTGATTCAAAGCCTTCCTGGGCAGCCTCCGTATCATGTTAAAGCCCCAAGACTGCTCAGACAACATGACAAAGTAGCCACCCTTTCATTCGTGGACTGAAGAGGGACCACCCTTGATCAACTAGCAACCTTTCTGAGCTAAGAAGTACCACCAGTCATGCTCCTTGGGGTGCTCTTTCAAAATGTATAGAGCTCTGAAGAGCTCAACGGTGAGCTAGAGACCATGTAGAGTAGAGAAGGACAAGAACTAAACTATAATCCTTCAAGAGTTGGGGACTAGTTGGGCAGGCACCAAGTGGTATTGATCTAAAAGTTGACCTCTGAAGAATAAAGGGGCTCATCCCTTCCTTCAAAGTGTCCTTGTCCAGGCATAGTTGAGCTGGAAGACAACTAGAGGCTCTTTCATTAGGTCTCGATAGCCTTAAAAAGAAGCTACGAGGAATAAAATAAGATATCCTAATCCGATCTAAATCTATTTGTTGCCTTGAAGATGCAGCCCAAGAGGGAGATAAATTAGGTTTTTCGAAACTTTTCTTCTAAGTACAGCAGAATAAAATAATTCTTAAGTAAATAACTGAAATATAAATGCAATAATCAAAGTAAGCAATGCACACACACAAATACAAAGGTTTTATAATGGTTTAGTGCTATCCTGCACCTACATCCACTCCCCAAGATCTCTTGAAAATTTTTACTATAATCCTTCCTGATTATAGTGTGGTTGTTTTCCGAGTTCACAACCCAATTTGTTGTTTTTCCGGGATCATAACGAACCGAGTTAGTTTCTTCCCAAAGGCTCACCAACTAAAATCTTTTACACAATCTAATACAGGTTTAGATTGAACCTCCCCCAAGTTTCAATACTTAAAACTTGTTACAAGAATGATATGAAAGGATTAAAACATAGAAATTATTACTGGAAAAATTAAATGCACAAACTCAGAAAAAATGAGCAATAAATTTGTTGCTGGCGCTTTAAATGAAATCGATAATTTGCAACTTCCAGAGCTAAGAACTTGATCTTGATTGCTGAAATGTATGCTTTGAATGCTTCAAACTTGAATGCACACTTCTTGCTCTATCTTTGATGGCTCTCTTAATAATTTGAATTTGAGGTTGTTGAGCCTTTTTTTTGTCTCCTTCTGTAATCTTCTTAATCCAAGTATAGTTCCCTTGTATTTATGGCTTCTGAGGATGAGGGAACACTCACCTAGCCGTTAGACTCCAAGAACTAGTCGTTAGAAACAATTTTCCTCCGTTTTCACACTCTGCAAAAGTAGCCGTTACGCTTTCTAGCAGAATTGGAGTCAGCTCTTGCAGACTTGAAGTCGGCTTGGCTGAGTCGGGAGCCGACTCAAGCTTGTCGAGAGTCGACTCGAGCTCGGGCTCTTCAAAATTGGATTTCTGTCTTTCTCTGAGAGAGTCGACGCACGAACTGTTGGAGTCAGCTCGTCTACTATTCATTAAAAACTATGTTTCTGCCTTTCACTAAGGGAGTCGACTTGAACTCTGTGCTAAAGTTACCATTTATGCTAGAGTCGACTCGAGGCTTCCAAGAGTCAGCTCCTTGACTATTCTTTTGGCTTTCTCTTTGAAAATCATCAGATCTCTTGCTCTGTTGCCTACAAAATAACATTTTTCTTGCAACACAAACATTAGTAATTATACCACAAAGTTTTGGGATCATCAAAATCAATTCTAGGATCAACACCATTTGGTCCAAGATATTCTCCTCGGCATTACGACCATAAGGGGTGACTAATGGGGCTATCTTCGAGCTAGAGGAGGATGAGCCCAAAGAACCCAACCTAAAGTTGGAGCTGGACGACGAGCTTACCAGTAAGCCACTAGACATGGCTCGTTTATCAGCTCATATTGTTATTCTACTCTTTAGATCTTCTTTCTTTACTCTTCTATTCCACCAAAGCTCTACCTGACTTAGGCATCGAAATATCTCCTATCGAATCAGATCCGACCTTTGATCTTCTCTTTGCATGCAAGTTGAACTCCCTCTCCGAGCAGATCTATATCGGTTGTCAGATCTCCATCTTCATTAGACTGGTTTTGGTGGCGGCATAATCCATCATTAGTTGTCATCCCTCTCCTAAGCTTACCAACCCTAAAAATACTAGACGCAACTCATTGTAAGAATGCATCATCCAAATTCCTTTATTTTGTGAAATATGTATTCCAAGAAAATGGCATTATGCTATTAATCATGTATAACAAATGGACAATGGTTGTATCTTTCATGCGAAAGAAGGATTCACATTCCTTTACACGAATCCATCATTAGATCGCACAACGGTCAATTCAAGACCAATGCAAATGGATGAATGAGGGAGTTCCGAGTGCTTTGAGATCTATGGCATGAACCGATGGTTGATGTCGCCGGAGAAAATCAATAATTCTTTCGCATGAAAGACAAAACCCAAATGCAAAACAAACATGGAAATCAACTTAACATGGAATTTTGATTCCATCTAGGCCGATTATAGGAAGAAAAACTTGGCATTAGGGTGTTTCGATGGCATTCAAGCTTGTTCTAAGTTATATAAAGAGCTACCTATTTCTTAACAAGTAGCGCTATTTCTTTGTACCCCCTCCTAGACCTGAAAATGGTTGAAACCTGACTCGACTGTAAACCTAACCTAATGACCCGAGCTCAATCCTACACGGTGTCACGCCGTCTTAGTCGGGTCGGCTTTGGTTCCATACCCAATACGTGGAAGGATCAGGCTAGGGTCGACAACCTCCTGTGGCGAACTTCTCCGGCGCCTTGAACTCTCCTTCCGGCACCTCCGCCTCCCTCTCCTCCGTTCACTTCCTTCTTTGCGGCTCCTCCACCCATCCTCATCGCCGGCTTCATCAAGAGAAGGTATGGCGGTCCACTCTTTCTTCGATTTTTTTTTTTTTTTTTTTTGTATGTTTGTTAGTTGGTTAGCGATCTTGAGAAAGATGTTGGGATTTCACATAGTACCTTGTGATATAGGTCCAATTTGTTAAAGGAGATATATAGTTTTTAATAAAATGGCGATCTTCTCAGTACGACCTAGTTTGACGGATGAATGCATTTCTGGGGCTGTTTGTATTTTTTAAATCTCAATTATGATGATAATGATCTGTAGGATGATGATTTTGTACCACTTTTTATTTTATAACCTAATTTTTAAATTTCTGCCTAGATATGGGTAATTTGTTGTCAAGTGGGATCATTCTGGTACAAATCATTGATCATAAATTTATCGAAGAATCTATGAGTCAATTAGGATGTGTTTTGTCTTGCATATTCTTGTAGAAGACTTCTGTTTTTCTTGTGGCTAGCTATAATTTAAGTTCTACTTCTGTTTGGGTGCTATCTATGGAAGGCTTATGAATTGTGGGTTGCTGCATCTTTTTGTTGATCGTCAACCTCTTTTATAGGCTTGACTTGGACGGACCAAGGTATGATTTGTCAAAGTTTTAAATGTTGTTACTACTGGCCATTGACCTGACATCAATCCCATGACTTTGCATTGAATTCCTAGCTGAGGTAGCACTATACAAAAATGAATTCCTTCCATGAAACTTAGAGCACGAGTTTGTGGGTAGGGTACCTAACTTATTGGATTTGTATATGCTATTAAGAAGACATGTTTCATCTATTTGGGCATGCTCATTTACTGGGAAAACGCTTGTATGTTTGTATGAAAGCAGGGGAAGGAAACTGGAAACTCCACAAAAATATTGCTTATAAACTCTGTAGGGAGTTGGATGCATGAATAAGGAGCAGAGAAAGGGAGTTGGGTTTTTGAAATCTATGGGTCTCTTTAAGGGTCATTGTTGTTGATTATCTTGGAAAAATGGGTGAAGGTGATCTTTACCCTTATTTTCTACATGGGAGGTTGGACTTACTCATCCTAGGTAAATTTAGAAAGCATATTTCTATATAAAGTGGATGTCATATGTTAATTTAGATCATTTACAGAAATTTTGTAAAATTTTCATGGTACATAACTCAAAATTTTTGAGCAGTGTAACTGAGAATTGTTTTTTCTTTGATGCAGTTCAATATGGCTACCCTTAGAAATCTGAAAATCAAGACAGCTACCTGCAAGCGCGTTCTTAAGGAGCTTCATTCTTACGAGAAAGAGGTTGAGAAAGAAGCTGCAAAAACTGCAGACATGAAGGAGAAAGGTGCTGACCCTTATGATCTTAAGCAGCAGGTATCTGAAAGAATGTTTTTCATTTTTATTTTACTTTTATATCAATATTGTATTGCTTTCCCACCATGGTTTAGAACCCTAAAGTATCACAGGCTTTGTAGAATTATTAATTTGCATATTTCTCTCTTCTATTTGTTCGCCTGCCACTTTCATATGATTATTCCACTAATCTGAAAACCATCCTCTTGATATAAACTTTACTTAAACAAGTTGCTAGATCAGTTTTCCTTAATGGAATTCGCAATTTTGCAAACACTTGAGGCCAACAGCTTTTAACTCAGCTGGTTGGCGCCTAGCTCTCCCCCCATTTGAGAGATCTTAGGTTCAGTCTTGGGGTGTTGGGAATAACCACAATAGTGCTCAAAAAAATTATTAGTGAATACTTAAGTGTGTATTTACTGACATTTGCGACATATATTTTTGTTACATTCTTTTTAAAATTTTTCCTCATGTTCCTGGTTTGAGTATCTTTCTCTATATTGAACAATTAATCTGCCATACAAAAGAATCTGGGAGTGACATTCATCGTATAGTATATCCTTTAGTTCTGCACTCTGTGTCATCATGTACCGTTTTCTGCTTCTGAGTGTGACCCTTCTTAAGATAAGTCCACACTTTAGTTGAAGGGAAATGTGTTACATCATATAAGTTGAACTACCCGTGGATTAGGTGATGTTAGCCTTGTAGATACTTTGAATGTATAAAATATGATTCTGCTGCACTTTTTTTGGTCCAGAACTAATTTGGGAGGTTAACTGAAAAAAAGATGATTTGTGCAGCAGATTTAATAAATCTGTTTGCCAGAGCTGATAGAACAGACCGGTTCTTGCTGCATAACGGCAGTGATTCGGAGGAGGAATACAACAGGTAGAAGTAAAAATGGAAGGAGAATATTAATGAGAACTAGTACAATAAGAAGAAAAGTAGACGAGAGATCAGAAAGAAGAGAAAAGTGGCCATATTCCTTTCAAATAAACTCATATAAAACATCAAAATTCACTGCCAGGATCCCATGATAAGAGCCTTTTATTTTGTTTAGTTGGCTACCTATCCTACTCCAAACAGGACTATTCATTTTGGAATAACATTTAAACTAAATATCTGACTAAGTCCCGGTTTTAAATTGACCAATTGAGCCTCTTTTTGTTCCCTTTGAGGACTCTCAAAATTGATAATTTAAGCACCATTTTGATCAATTTCACCCAGTTAGAGTTATAATTTTCTTGAAAGAAGCCTTCATAACTTTACATGGCTGTGTTTTCCTTTTATGGGTTAGCGAAAGTGGTGTGTTTATTCTAGTGAGAAAAAGAAGAAAAGGAGTGAGAGTAATCATTCCTGAGGTTGATTATGTATTTTCATGGTTTCCAACTATATCAGAAAACAAGGATTTCTTATGTACACATCTTTTTGATGTAGGTATCCGATGGTTGGTTTGATGGATCTACCTAGTTGACCTCTATGGGTTTCTAAACACTGAACAAGACTTCCCTTGTGTTAGTCTTGATTTTGGCGAAGCATGAACCAATAGTCAAATGCTGCTAATGGTACACTTCGTATCTACATGCATGGATTAATAGCATGTGTTCTACTAAAATGCATGAAACAAATACATGCCAAAGATCCATGCATTTGTATTAATAATGATATCATGACAAGCTGGTCATTATCACAGCTATTGCAAAAGAAAGAAGGCATCTAATGAAGTGAATGTTCATGATGTTTGTCTCTTGGAGTTTCCAAGCTTAGTATTTTCTTGTAAGTATTTATTGCTTTTCTTTTGGTGTGATATATCGTATTAACATAAGGGGATAAAAAGGGTCGTTGCATGTCTATGTTAAGTCTTTGTATGGAGTTGTTTTGTCAGCAAGAGAGCAACAAATGGAGTAGAGAAGCAATAGAGTGTTTTCGCCACCTATAGTCTTACTCTTATCCTTACCACCTCCATATCTACTATAGAAGGATACGAGTAGTTGGATGCTTATGCTTCTCTTAACATAGTGGTATCAAAGCTAGATAGTCTGGCAATGGCAAATGGACAAGTAGCTATCCCTTGTCTTACCAGAAATAATCTTGGGAACTACACTATCTAAATGAAGGCTTGTTTGGCTTCCAAGATATTTGGGATTTGGTAGAGAAGGTATATGTTGAGCCAGGATGAAGCAGTGCCACACTAAGTTCAAAAGGATACTTTGAAGGATTCTAGACAAAAATGGCCAAAAGGCTACTTATCTCATCTTTCAAAGGTTTAGATGAGGCCACCTTTGGGAAGGTTGTGGCTGCAAGTATGGAACATCCTCCAAAATGCCTTCAAAGGTGTTGAGCAAGTGAAGAACCTCCAAACCCTTCACAACAATTTTGGAACCCTATGTATGAAGGAGTTCAAGTCCATTTTTGATTACTTTATAAGAGTCTTGATTCTTGCCAATGACTTGGAGAAATGGGGAGACATTGAATGATGCAGAAGTCGTAGAGAAAATTCTATGCTCATTGGATGCCATATAGTTTTTTCATACGAGAATCAAGTTTAACATCCAACAATGAGCACATAGACTGAGAGGGTATTTGTGAAATGATCTTCGCAAGCAAATTTGCAGTTCTTAAATCGTCTATATAGATTCGAAGGACTCTTCTACGGTTGTACCATCAAATATTTCTGAAGCATACCAATGAGATCAAGAATATCCTTTATTGGATTCATTATCATTGTAATCACACCCAAATATTTTATTATCCAGCTTTAACTACATCTTTGAATATGCATTATGTACTTGATAGGACACGCTTTGGAAGTAGCCATGGCACCCTTAAGCTCAATACTTTATGTGAAGCACCTTCATCAATATGCTTGTATATAGGACAATAGAGATGCTTTTAAGTTCCTGATAATATTCCTGTATCTAGAAACCTAAGGATTAATTTCTTCATTTGAATTAAATTTTAGCCAAGAGGTCTCTCCCAATTGGCATACTTGGGGGATGTATTTCCTAGTTTCATAGCAACATGCTACCTTTTGAGCATTTTATACCGACATATAATAATTTACAACTATGCATAGCAATTCAAATTTTTCTACAATACTTTTCTTTCTAGATGGTGGGGTAAAGTTCTATAATACAATTCATTATCTAAGTGATTCAACCGCGAGATGGGAAAGCATGAATTTTTTCATCTTCAATTCTGATTTAGTAGGGGCTAAGTTCCTCAAATAGGGGGAGTTTTGATCTAGGGGATCAACACACTTGATGTGGACCACTATGGTCACTATAGGGAGGATTGAATAGGTTCCAATAGTGAGTTCCACTATATTGGAAAATTGAATTGTGCACCAAACTTTAGAAGGCCCAAACTTGCTAGTATGGTGTCTAATTGAGGTGCTCTTTTTTCTTTTGAAATTGGTTAACTTTTGAAGCTCTATGACATGGTGCTACCTCATTAGCATGCCGTGTACTAAGCAACTAGGGCCAAATTCCATTATTTTAGTCTCAAAATGGGCAATCAAAACAAAAGTTTTCCATTAAGAAAAACTTTGGCCAAGTATATCCTCTAATCCAAGAAGAATGTGGCAAAGCGACCAAACACAAAGTTCATGTAGAATTTGAGATCTGCCTTCAGTGAAATTTTAGATTTTTATGATTAGTTCCATTAGTCATGTCTATTTCGGAAAAGTATATCCTCTTTTAACTGGACGAGGAATCCAACCAGAATTGTACAAGGGCAGACCTCATTAGTATAAATAAAAGCTTGTAACTTAGTTTCATTATTTATGGATGGAAAAAAAAGGGACTTGGACCTTACTTTCACCAATTTTTCTATTTTTCAGATTTTCTTTGAGAGACTTGAGTTGAGCAGGTTGAATAAATTTCTTCTTTCTTCCTCTGGTCAAATTATTTACACTCTTATCCAAATTCTTTTTATACCCAAGCATCTCATAGCATGCTCAAGAAAATTGCTATTTACATAGATAGAGGTGTTCTTCGGTTCATTTTTAAGTTAAAAGCTTTGGCAAGCTTTTGAGCAAGGAGTATGCATTAATTACGGATCTACACTTGATAAATGCAGCTTGATTCAATGAGATCAAATTACCTAGTTTAATTTGAATCTTGAAGCAAATTAGTAAAGTGCTTCCTGACTTTTCCTTTAATCAAATTCAAAGAATTTTGACATAAAACTCCAAAGAACATGTCAAGCATAGAAGTTTTATAATGGTTGGTACTTGGTAGACACAAGCACATTCTCAAGCTTCTTAAAACTTACGTCCTTAGATAGTTGTAGATTGGCTCCAGGAGATGGAAATTGAATTCAGTTCTTGAAAACTTGGTGGAATGTGGGAATAATTAAAGAGTTCGCTAAAGAATTCCAGTGCTATACATTGAATCAGCCAAATCAGCCAGTTTGCTAGCATTCTCAAGTGCACATTCTCAATTTTGCTAGCGTTCTCTATTATCAAGCCTAATCAGCCATTAGTTTTCAATCTCTCTTCATAACATACCTGCTCCTTGGGTTCCATAAAGACTTTTGAGATTTTGTTCTCTAAACATAGCCACTCAAGCTCTACTCTGCATAATTGATTTTCCTCCGTAACCAAGCAAGAGTCTTTCACCTTCATTGTAGCATGCCTGCTCTTATTGGCTGTTTTTTTTCACCCGTATATTGCCAACCAAGCATCCCTCAGCCTTAATCGACTGACTTCAGTAGCGATAAGCGAATTCATTTTCTCCTCGAACTAAACTTCTTGTTTGCACAAATGATCATCCAATAGGGAGACCATTAATTCAGATTTAGTAGAGCTTAACTCCAGCCTAACTTGCTCATTTTGCTGAACAGGAAAGTCAAAATAATTCTTGCTCCAAGTTTTTGTCCCCACTTTAATGGCATTCGGCTTCATAACAAAAACACAGAGGACAACCTTTAATTTACAATTACCATGCTTCGCTATTGCTTTACTGATCTCTAAGGTCACTTTGTTGAAAACTTGCTTGTGATAAATGTTATATCTTGTATTAACCCAAGCTCTTTCTGCAATAATTGATATCCCTTATCTGATGTTCAAGATAATAAATCCTATTTGCTATATATGTCATACAAGTATCCATTGTTTCAGCATAAATGCATACCAGTGCTTAAGTTCTTTGAATTCCATGACCAAAATCAAAAAGATCATCAAGACATGAAATTTTCAGCTCAAGGTTGGAAGTCTGCTGTAACGACTTTTTATCCGAAATATTTCAACTGGGCCAAACATCACAGGATGATGAGTTTGAACACAAATTAATAACAAATTATTTTGTTTCTTCAGATGTGGCCAAACAGAACAGGATGATGAGTTTGAACACAAATAGATAATGGCTTATTTTGTTTCTTCCAATGCGCAAAGAACTTGGTTGAAGCTAAAGCCATAATAACTGATACAGTGATAACAGTAAAAACCTGCCGCATTGTTCCAGAATGCTTTGGTCAGTATGTGTTAAGATATTCTTGTTTTGGCAATTTTTTTGGATTTTAAAGTCACTGAAATGAACTGCAAAATGAAATTTCAGATCTTGACCAGTAAAGATTAAATTTTATAATTTTATATTCTTGTTCCAAATTACTCTTCTGATCCAGTCATGCCAAGACTGTGTTAATGTTGAAGCAGGCTCATGAAACTTAGAACCATCGATAACTCTGTTAAGATGATTATGCATATTCACCAAAAACTGGATTACGAGCTCCTCTACAAACTTCAAGCATATAGGAAAAAAATGTTAGTTTGCAACTGAATTGCTCCAACCATACTACCATACCAAATGCTTCTGTCACGCTGGATGATAATTCCATCATCAATAAATAAATGGTATATTTCTCTCACTTGGATCATGTATGTATATTAACTATGAGTGATACATATCATAGTTATATCTATCTAATAAATAGCATTGCCTTAAGAAATGTTGAAATCAGCATTTTGTTCTTAATTTTCTGTGTTCACTTTGTGTATCTTCTTTTTCATTAATATTATGCTGATGGATAATAATCTTCTATCCATCCAATCATGCATAATGATGAAGCTGACCAACCTTAAATCTAACCTGTTACTTGTGGCTATTTCCATTGCATGAAATTGCTGTGTTCCCCCATGGATATTGGGTAATGCAGAAGTGAACTAGAAAATGAACTGGAAGCACTTCTTTATAAATCAATATACATACTAGTTCACCATGTAAAGCACTATGAAGGCCCAAAGTTTTGATGAAAATGGAAGGTGATATTGGCTTTTAGCTTGGAATTTAAGCTTCAGACACAAGCCCACCTTGATGAGCGCTTCAAAACCATACAATTTATCTTTTTTTGTTGAGAAGAACCTTACAATTTTTTCTTGATACTTGAACATTATCTGGCCGATCAGTGCTTAAATCCCCTAAACTTTGGTTATGGTTCTTTTAAGCAGAGGAAAATGCAATCTTCAAATCTGATGATGGTAAACTTTCAAAGTTCTCATTATGGCAACTAAAAGGTTTGCAAGGAGCCTTCATATGAATTTATTTGGGTAGAAGTGTTGGTAGTAGGCTGTTTAGTAGGCACTAAAAACAATTGTATTACCGATGCAGGGAATAGCCCCTTCATCAGTACATCATTGCTTTTAATGCCTACTACTAAGGGTAGTTTTGTATTATGGTGGTAACTATTCCACAAAGTAAAAAAAAAAAAAATACAAAATATTTTTTGTATGAAGTTATGTATTCAAACAATTTTGACCATTTTGGCTAACTGATAAAACAAACTGATTGTATGACTTGACATCATACCACATTTTCTGAGGATGGTTTTATCTTTTATCCATCGAACTAGGAAAACAAAGAAAATGTTTTCTTAATTTTTCCCAACATGCATGAGGTTAATCAACATAAGAAAGGGACACATATTCAATGTATTGTAGCATGTGTTGTTTTACTTAACTTCAATATATCATTGATTGAATTCCAATGATTTGGGCAGGAGAATGTGTTGGCAGAGTCAAGGATGATGGTTCCTGATTGCCACAAACGACTGGAAGCTGCACTTGCAGACTTAAAAGGAATATTGGTATATATGCTTTCTCACAGACAACTACTGTTAACATTGTTAATTAAACCTTACTAATACTATTCTATTGCAGGCTGAGTTGAAGGAGTCGAGCCAGCAAGGCATTGAAATTGAGGAAGCTGATAATATCATTACAGAAGTTGAGGCGTTATTTCAAACAGCAGAGGATTAGAAGATAAAAATGAAATGAAAATGTTGTGATATTTGATGTTCTGGTATATGGGCTGCTCCATTGATATATGATGTTCTGGTTATGTCGGCTGCTGGATCTTTGTAGTTATCCAATTTTACCAGGAATATGTTAGTAACTTCCTTTTGAAATCTTTTTATGTCAGTTTTATGTTATCTGAAATTATTTTTGGCCTCCTATTTTGCTTGCACTGCAACTATTACAAGAAAGCACAATCACTGGACCAATAACTATTCGCTGAGTTTGTTTTGCAGAATAGCTGTTATTATTACTCTTTCATTAATATGTTTCCTAATCTTTGATTGTTAGACCATTCCCTCAAGCATTTTGTCAGCTACGCTACATTGCAGAATATCACTTGTTATATCTACCTCTTTTCTATGCAGATCAAATTTCAGCAGTTTCATTCATCATGAGTCTATCAGCGATTCATCTCTAAGATGCTGGTGAAAGGAGTCCATGGCTGGCATTGCTTGCTTTTGTTTTATTCCTACATTGGGATGAGTCATGTCAGCCCTAGGTTCAATATTTTCTTGACAACAGGGTAGAACTTCAACGATCGCTAGGAGTAGATACATGAAAGATAATCAATTTGAATTTATACCTGAAAGATCAATGAGGAAGTTTTTTTTTTTACTTAGACAAATAATAAAAGATGTAAAGAGAAGGAAACAAGTTTTTTTTTTTTTTTGATTTAGAGAAAGCTTGTGATGGGGTGTCTAAGTAGGTAATTTGGTGGGCTTCAAGATCAAGAAGGAAATTATTCACAGAAGACATACTGAAATAATGGAAGATGTACATGCTAGGGTATGGCCATGATATGGCAACTATTTTTATGGTCATAATAGGTTTATACTGAATCCATATCTTTTTGTATTAATTATAGATGAAGTCACAGCTAATATTCAGGAAGATATAAGTACTGTTCATATTATTTGTGGGTGATATAATGTTGATTTATGAAAAAACAAGATTAAATATTTAGTAGAACAAATAAAGAGTATGGGAAATGTAAATGAGAATTAAAGTAAATATATAATATCAATCAATATTGATGAATAATAGATACCATGGGGTGGCTAATTTTGTTATTTAGAACCTATTGTATAAAATAATGGAGAGATAAATGAAGATTATGTAATAAAATAAGAGTGGGTTGGGTAAATTAGAGATGTATTTGGAATATCATGGGATAGGCACATACCTTGGAGATTTAATGGAATATTATGTGATAGGCCTATAATGTTGTATAGTTTAGAGTGACTTATGAAAATAAAATGAGTGTTGCACAAATGAAAATGTTAAGATGTATGCGCAGTAAATTTAGGATGGAATGATTAAGAAATAATGATATCATATAAGCTATAGCAACTGCAAAAGTTAAGGACTAAGTGCTAAAAAATTAATTGAGATTGTATAGATATTTACAATAAAGATTTGAGAAGGTTTCTATGAAGATTTTTGATACTTTAGAATCTCTTAAAGGTTGGAAGAAAAATAGAGAAAAATCTAAATTAATATGTATGGAGGTTATGAGGAAGGACACAAAGAATCTGGCCTGAGTGGTTCGATTAATAAATCATAGAGTATGGACTCGATCAGGGCCAAGGTTAATCAACATGATTCATCAATGAAGGTTTCAAGGACATTAACAGGGCCGGGATGATCAATCCAGTACGCGATCCGGACATCAAGGCAGCTCAGGGCCATTTATATGGGTCCACTTGGATTCGTAGATCAGGTCGACAGGATTCGATATTGGTTTCTCGGATGTTCTAGAGAGAGAAAGTAGAGAGAAGAGATAAAATGAGAGGGAGAAAGAGAGGGATGGTTCTCTCTCTCCTCTTCTTCTTCCTTTCTTTCTCGGTTAAACAGGGGAGAAAGGAAGGTGGGCTATTGGCTGCCATGGTCATGGTCCGGCAAAGTAGCAGGCGGTGGCGACGACCAGCAGAGGGCGGCGGGTGGCTGGTCAGATTCAGCCCAAAAATAGAGACCGACAAGGAGAATTTTGGCTCGGTTGTCCTCGGATCCCAGCCCGCTCGTCGGCGGCTGGGGGTCCGGCTCCAGCCAAGTACTGATGTAGGGCAGCGGCTGTTGGCTTCGGCGTTGAACGCCGACGGTGGCGACGTACTCAAAAGAAGGGGAAAGAGAACCAAAATAGGGGTAACCTATTTTAGATGTAAATCCGGTGATTGCCGACTCCAAAAAGGCCAAGAACAATGGCTAGAAGCCTGAGAAAGAAAGGGAAGGAGGTGAAGAATTCTCACCTTGGTCCGACGATGTTCCGACGGCCTTTTTTCAGCGACAAATTGAAGGGGATGCTTGGAGAGGAAAAGTTTGAATTGAAGGATTTCTAGCTTATTCTTCGATGGATCTGAAGGAATCTTAAATAGATAAAGATCCGAGCTTTCGATGTTCGATTAGGCTTGAAACTCAGCCTTTTCCGATCGCGATCGTGATCGAAATGGGGAGGAAGGAGAACCCCAGCTGGAGTCCTCCTCTCCCGTTTTCATCACGTGCGGGGCATGTGAAAGGCTGGGTTGGCCTCTTTGGGCCGGCCTACAAGCCCAATTCAAGTGTGGGCCGGTTAGTGGACCGGGCCCTTACAGGAATACGTAACTTGGGCTAACATAGATGTTGAAACATGACCATTGGACGTGATTGATTCCATTCCCAAGCAGTGATGTGTAAGTATGTTAGTCTTTATTGAATCTAGCTATGCTCTTCTCTCTAGAAGTGGATAATTTACATTGTTCTTATTTGTTATAGGCCTTCATGTGGTGTGTTTGCTATGATGTATGCATTATTGGGATGGCATAGGCTGGAATTGTTGGTTGTTGCAAGCAATGACTATAATGCTTTTTAGTGTTAGTTGTTACATGTTTTCTTTATGCTTAGGTGCATGATGGCATAAACTAGATAACTTTCTACAGGCTATCTTTAGATCCAAATTTTGGCTGAACTTATTTTTATCGGATTCCAATCAACAAGGAGAAGTCAAGGATGATGTGCCTATGTTGGCCGACCATATGAATGGTCCCACCATTCTTTGACACTCGGGTAAGATAGTTGATATCACCCTAAACCCGTAAAAACTTGAATTACAATTTTTATTATTTTTAGTCTTGTACTAGTTTCAGTTTGAACTTAACATCCATTGATCCATAACTGCATCATATTTGGTATGAAACTACATCCTAGAAACTACCAATATCATACTCTTGATGAAGCATTGCATTGATTTAGACGATGGTTTATTGTGTCAATTATGTTATGCCATACTGGCCCAAACCGGACCGTATGGAGCATACCGTATTATACCGATTCGGTATCAGTATCCGATATGGATGGCGCACCGATACTCAGTACAGAGGGTAGGCCAAAAAAATCCGTCTTGTACCGTACCGATATTGTGCTGGTGTGGCATCGGTATGGAATCTGATACTGGGACGGCGAACCTTAGTGTCAATCATGCCAATTCCACCTATGCACATTGAAACATAATCCTTGACAACTACGTAAGGCGGTGAATTTAGTTGGGCACCATTGATGTAAGCCCTAGCATAAGCCTATTCAGTCCATGCCGGCCTGTACCGATACATATATGGTCAACTTGAAGTAGCATGGGTTTCACAGTAGGACTGAATAGTACACTTGAGTAGTTCGGCGCTATTACTTGTTCTTGGTGTACAAAGCATTAAGAAGAATTTAAAAAGAAAAAATTGTATGCATTGAAAGCAGGCTATCAAGAAAAAGTTTGGATGCATTTCATCCATCTGAATGAATTCTGATGAAAAAGTTATGGATAAACATCAACACAAAGATCTTCTCGTCACCTGATTTGTATTTTAAACACAATCAGCAAGCTATCATATATACTTATCCAGAAGAAAAATGTCCAACCTGAGTCATCTTCATATGCACAAGAGATTGTTATAACTTATAAGTTCATGCGGCAAAAAAAATGATACAAGATATTTCAGAAGAACTCTTAAGTTATGCTGTGGCATAATCCTAGCCTAAGAACATCGTGAACATAAGTAACACAAAGCTATCAATACAAGTTTATGGGATCAGTCATACAGAACACAAGCAAACCAAATGAAAAGCTTTGATGGGACCTAGAGCATAACATGAATCAGGTCTCAGCCAATGTTTTGCGCGAGGAGTATGTGGCATGACAAAATCACATTATATAAAAATGATGAAGTAGGATTACCTAAAACTGTTCTGCCTGTGAATAAGTTTAGAGCATGGATGTTGTGGAGATGCCTCCATGGGAACAACAGCAGAGCACATTGCCTTCCCTTTTTTCCCCAAAACAGATTGTTGCCTTAGCTTTTTTATCAGAAAGTTTGAACATCTTTAATTGCTGAAAATCTGTAAAGCTAAGAATGGGTTGTTCTTCTCTTCAGAGAAAAGGGAAGATGGATCGTGAATGTTGTTATAAATGACAATTTCACAAAGTCTAGTTACATGTAATGCACAATGGAACAGAACATCCATTTGATTTAGATTGCTAACTGGCTATAGTCTTATTTTTATCGATCCTAAAGATTGAATAGTTACTCCAGGCAGCTTACTGTTTGATGTATATATGCTTCATTTGAGCGTTCCATAACATTTTCCTTTTTGATATGTAAAGCTAAATAAGGTTTAGAAAGGAAACTTTCTATCAAGTCACTCAATTGGTACTGCATACAGTCTCATTAAGACATTTTTCATGTCATGTTTTATATTGCTTGTTTGAAAATGCTCTCATGCTTACTGGTTCTACATACAGATGGTATGTTACTAAAGACTATGTATTTTAAGGTAAGCTCAAACATGACATTGAATTGCAAAAATAATTTCCAGCAGGATCTGAGTCTATTATGTTTAGGATGCATGTTGTTTTTCCAATGGTACTAATTAAATGCTGATTTCTGCTTTCTATATCACTTTATGTCACTTGGACACCAGCATTCCATCCACTTGCCCAATCAGCAAGATAGATTATTTTTTATTACATTTCAAAAGAGGGAGAACTATTGGTTTGCAAAGCAATTAAAACTCACTTGTTGGTTTTCCTTGGAGCTAGTTTGCATGATCTACGGCACTCGTTTTCCAATTCCACTGCAGCATCATAACTGAGCAATTGGAGTGTAGCAAGAAGTATGGGTTCGGGTTGGGTGTGATCTGTCGGCTTTCGATTGGGAAGAATGTGTAATGTAACCAAAGCATCAAATTGCTGCAGTCTAGTTTATGTTTTTATGACATATATCATCGAAGAACAAGTGAGCTTGATTGGGTTTGATTTTATTAATGATTATAGACCATAATAGTTTAGGCTTTCTGTAAGATCCAGTTTGGTTCCCATTTTGCAAGAAAGATTGGCTAGTGGAACAAAGAACAGTAGTTTTGTACTCTATGCTATGTTGTTTGAACTACACAATTTTTTCTTGATGGATGCTTTGAGGCTCAAACAGAAGACTACAAATGCTCTAAATACAGATGTTTGGTTACCTTTTTCTGTAAAGCTTCCCATGTAATGGTTTGAGAGGAGAGAGAATGCCCTAATCTTAATCTATATTGCTAAATATTCTCATGAGGTAGGGTGTCCGGAGTGGATGTACACGATCGTTTCTGATTAAGCAGCCTTTTTATGATTTTTGGCCATTCCAGGTATTGGTTGGGCCATTCAGTGTAGAATGGGATGCAAATTATGGCATGCATGACATCGTAATAAACCATGAACCATGTCTAGACTAATGGACGTAATTCAGATATTCCTAATGATTCTAAATTAGGAACATTGACTTCTGCATGGATTCACATACAAGTTCCCAAGCCATAAAATGTTTGGGCTGAATGGGGAGCGAAGCATTTATATTACATTTAGCTCATCCTTCGTAGCTCAATAAACTAGTGAGAACCACATATGGAATTCTAAACTAGCGTTTGTTTAGAGTTGATGCAGGAGATCCAGTGGCTTATAGTATTTGTTTCTAAGATGGTTAAACATCGAAGTCAAGCTGGGGCCCTTTTTTTGTTGAAACCCAGCCTGAGCTATTAAAGTAAGAAAATAGATAAATGTGGCTAGTATTTTAACTATAGCTGGAATCAAATCCTATTCTTAGAGAGAAGGTTGGAGGAGTATTATTCATTTAAACATTATTTGGGTGAGATTGGTCGGTTTACATTTCATTAAGCAACATTATGTTGAATTGCACTGCATCAAGAATAGATTCAACTGGGATCTAACCATGTAATTGTGTAGGGGCAGTCTAAATCACTGTTCTCACTGTTCCCTCTGTGGACAGGGACTAAATCTCTTTATGATTGGACCATCTCTCCTCTCTTCCTGCTACTCTCTCTCTCTCTCTCTCTCTCTCTCTCTCTCTCTCTCTCTCTCTATATATATATATATATATATATCCTTTTTTTCTTTATAATTAGGATGTGGTCACATATTAGGATAGTGTTCCAAGAGATATGGTACCATATTAGCATTAAGCCCTACATGGATATACTTTCGGCTAGACTAGAATATGGTTCCATATTTAACTTAAATTCAAATCCAAGCATAAAGATAAGGGAAGAGATAACAATTAATACAGAGATTAAATTATTCAATGTCCCACTATCTCTGTAGATATCTATCATCCCTTCTCAACTTGGAAATGAAATTTGACCTGAATGGTATTGTACCAAACATATATATCGGGATGGTAATAGTATTGCAAATTAGAGGGTGACCTTCGTTGCTAAGCACATTGGTAACTATTTGCTGCACGTCTGTATCTAATATGCCATAAGTTCTTAGTGGTTTTCTATATGCTAACTATAGCAACTACTCCTTTACTCATGTAATGTGAGGCTTCAGGCTCATTGTTAAAAAAAAAAGACATTTACATGTAATGTCAGGTATTATTGTATCCGTTTATATACAATTTTATACATAACAGACATTGTTTAAGGTATGCAATTGTATTAAGCAGGTATAATTGCACACAGAATTAGATGTAATACAATGCAAAATATTGGCCTAAGTGCACATTAGGACTAAACATAAGGTGCTTGTTTTAACAAAGTTAAATGTGCCATAGTAGTAGAGCCATGTATAAAACTAGCATGCATAGTTACAAGGAATATATACCTAAATCATGTAAAGAACCAGCTAGATCCATCATACCTAAACCATTCCGTCAAAGCTTTAACCTGACTTAAGTTATGAGGAAAGAGTTCTGTTCATCCAAGAATAATTTAGGTTCGGTTGGGTTGTAATCTTTCTAAGAATTTTTTGAGTGGTTAGTCATACTTATTATGTTGCTACACTCCCCTAGCAGTATTAGCCAAATAATGCATTTATTGGATCAAGTTAGACCCAACTAACGACACCTAAACCTATCTGGACTAAATTGGATGAAAGCCTAACACTAGAAGCCCAAATGATTTAGCCAAATCTAAACCATCATATCTAAAGTTTTTGAACTCAATTTGACCCGAACTATTTTAATTATTGGATTGGGCTTGACCACAAATAGATGGAACCGTTCAAAAATTTAGCATAAAAAAGAGGTGTTAGCACCTCCTTTTTCCTACAGGGTTTTGGACCCATGAACCCCAACCAACCTGACCCTATTTCTTCTCCCTCCTCTCCACCATCCATCTACCCTAGTAGCCCCCTCCTCCATCCTATCATCCTTCGACAGTGACCTCAAACTCTCCTCTTCTTCCTGGCTCCCTCGATCTTAGAGCTTCAAGTCCAAAACTCAGACTTCTTAGTGCTCAGCTATAACTCTCTCGTAGTCTCGATTGGTTACCATGGGTAGCGGCTTGAGATCATGACGACCAACAACGGCCATGTGAGGGCACGGGGGTGTCATACACCGATATTGTGAGGGGTGGCAATTCTTAACTATTTAACCTGTTTAACTTGATTCAACTTATCGTAGATTGGCTTAGGTTACCTTTTTAATAAAATGGTTAGGCTCGGCTTTGAATTTTTTACCCGTATAATGAATAGGTTTGAGTTGATAGATTTTTGATCCATCTAGTATCCAACCCAACCCATATATGGTCTAACATGACCTGATTGTCACCCTTATATCAAAGTTTGCTAGGGTTCCCTACCATTGGATATAGTTATCAAGGTCCAAATTGATGTCGTACATAAACATTGCATGCGGGTCATCTCTTCTGCTTCCCAAGACGACCAAGATCCATCTAATGATGCCATTTCTAGTAACCTCAATGTGATCTTCCCTTTTCCCAATTCAAAAGTTATGATTTATCTCTTGGTTTTCCACCAGAGTTGTGAAGCCCAGCTCAAAAAATCCAAACCAGGTTCAATCCACTAAGCAGCCTAGAGTAATCCGAAGGACCTTGTAGGATCCGAATAGGGCATAGCCCTACTTAAACATGAAGAGGAGGACTGCTCCTCTGCCTCAAACACTACCGAAGACTAGGGGAACATAGTCTGAGGCATGGTTTGCTGAACCAGCCTATACCGGCCGATTCAGCACGTACCGTACCGGTGGGGGTACGGTACAACCATATAAAAATGGTTCGGGGTTGGAACCGAGCGGGGAAGAAGAAAGAAGAGAAAGAGGAGAAGAGGAAGAAAGAGGAAGAAAGAAGAGGAAAGAAAAGAAAGAAAGAAGAGGAAGAAGAAGAGAAGAAGAAGACGGTTCGACATACCTCGGGCCGACCCCCTCCCGAGCATCTCGACGCGTGCACGGCCCTCCGAACGGTTCCTTCCTTGCTCGCGGGAGAAGGGGGGAAGGAGAAGAGAAGAGAGAAGGAGAGAGGGGAAGAAAGGAGAGGAGAGAGCTCGGGAAGGAGGAAGAAGAAGAGAAGGGAAAAAAAAGAAAAAAAAATCTTTCCACATGCGGGGCAGCTCGTCTCCGCGGGCGTGAGTTATTTCCGCTGTTCTCCGCGCTGGCGCTATTCCCGGCATGCGCGCGCGGTTCCCTGTGCGGGGCAGCAAGCCCACATGGCACCGCGCGCGAGCCCACGCGGGGCCGCATGGGCAATTAATGCCACAGAGTGGCTAAAACGTGTCCGCGCGGCGCGTTGGGTGGGCTTTTTTTTTTGTTTCGGTTCGGCACCGGTACCGAACCGATATCGGAGCCCACCGGTATACCGGTTTGGTCGGCTTGGCAGACACTACTCTCAGCACTATATAAAGGCCTCCTAACTCCTCTTTCGAGCACCACCGACGATCGCTGACCATCGTCCCCCCTTTTTCCTCTTTCTTGCCATTTACTAGCACTATGGCCACTAGAAATTGGAGTTGGAAAACGTTGCTGGAGCTGAGGTAAAACCCCGGCCTTCCTCCTATTTGCTTTTTCTTCTTTCTATGGCTTTAAACCATTGTTGTCGGTGGAGGAATTCACCATAAATCAACTAAAGTCCACTTCCCCTATTTTTTGGCCTTCTTTTCGCTTTTTCAACCATCGGCGTCGCCGCCTCTTGGTTCCGGACCTCTAGTCGAACTCCTCGACTTACCTCCCTCCATGGAGGAGCCATGGCCGTTGGTGAGCAGCCTACCACAACCACAACCATCTCACTGGACCACCACAACCATAACCATGGTCCACCCTCCTTCCCCTAATTTTCCAAGAAAGAAGAAGAAGAAGAGAGAGAGAACCCATCCCTCTCTTTCCTCTTGTTTCTTCTCTCTGGTTTTCCTCTCTTTTTCCTATTTCTCTCTCTAAATTGACCAATGTATCCCAGTATAGGGTCTCGTCGACCTAGTTTATGGATTTGAGTTGACCCCTGCAAAGAGGCCCTGAACCATCCTGGTGCACGAAAAGCCTACTGGACTGATTATCCCCTCCTGTAGAGTGTTCCTAAAACCCAATGATGATGAACCCTATCTAACGATCTTCGCCTTGATTGAGTCCACGCCCCATGAATCATTATTCGAGTCGCTTAGACCTGACCCACCCAGAGCCGTCGAATGCCATCATCCAGCCAACCTTCTTCCGTCTTTTGTTGTTTTAGTACTATTAAAGTCATCAGATAGAAATTAATTTTATTTTTAATATTTTAAATAGTTTTAGTAGATTCGTCTAGTGAAATTTGATGGTCTAAAGTGGAAGAGATAAGTAGATCTTACACTTCTTATTATTTTTAAATTATCATATTTTTTATGCCTAAGGTCTGCCTATGAAGATATCATGTTTTTTTAAAAAATTATGGATCAACATACGTGTTATGAAAATCATGTTTATTATGAAAAGTAGTTCCATGAGCATTTTTCATGAAAATAACATGTTTATGTAGCACGAATCTTATCATGCCATATAGTATTTCTATTTATGTGTATATTTTAAGAAAAAATATATAAGTATTCCAAAAACTCTCAGATAGCTATGAGCAATACTCTGTTTTTATTTTTCTCTCCTGGCAAATAAGATCAGTAGGGACGAAGGTTGGTCTAGGCTTGGAGTTCGTACTAGCAAGCTTGACAATTTGTAGAAGAGTTTTTGTAGTGTATAGCTAATGATGGACTTGGCATTGATGTTGGATTTTAGATGCTTTGCACTCCCTTCTCTTTGAATTGCAATGGAAGTTGGACAAATACTATTTTTCTATGATTTGTTATTATGGGTTTCGTGTTATTGTGGGGCAATACCCTACAGTAGCACGGCCATGTCACGCTCTGGATTTAGGGTGCGACAAATAATGCTCCGGATTTAGGTAGTGACATCCATCACACTACTGTCCAAATGATGGATAGGATTGGTTTGGGTCCTCTAATCTTGTCCCAACCGCCAGCTAGATTGTTGAGATTAAATACTGGTCCAAACCTGTAGGATTATTATTTCTTCTAGAAAGAGATATTTCGTTATTTTTACATCATATTATCTTTTTGGAGAAACAAATAATTTGCTATCTTGCATACACTTATACTTGTCTGGTTGTAATTTACAGGTGTTTGATTTGATCCTGCAAGCTAATCTTGCTTTTTATCTCGACACACTTCTCTGCTCATTCTTTACATGCAAGGAACCGATT
Source organism: Phoenix roebelenii (assembly GCA_025769935.1). Taxonomy (NCBI): domain Eukaryota; kingdom Viridiplantae; phylum Streptophyta; class Magnoliopsida; order Arecales; family Arecaceae; genus Phoenix; species Phoenix roebelenii. The sequence continues at coordinate 16,940,991 of JAOXJJ010000001.1, read as the reverse complement.
GAAGCTGAATTGCAACTGTTGCAAACTTGATATATTTTATTCCAATTCTATGTAAATCTTGCATATTGTTACATTGAGTTCTAGCTATCTTAACTGTAGATGCAGAGGAGATCACACATTTTTTTGACGACTCATGTTGGACTTCATTTTTACAAAGCAATCATGTATGAACAAATTCATGGCTGAATGACCTTTATGAATATTTTTGTCTAAACAATTCTAATCAATCGCTTGATTTTGATCATTGTTGAATTATAATATTTTTCATGAGAGAATTGAATTTTTGGAGCTAATGTATACCAACATATGAAGTAAATCTAAATGTCAAACAAGATTTGCAATCTTCAAAGTCTACATTATATGCTTGGGGGACATATAGTACCTGAATTCATATCAATAATCAGTTATGTATGGATTATTTAGGAATAAATCATTCAAATAGGTATGGCACAGGGGGAATGAAAAGGCAGGATTGCTGGTCCAAAAATTGTATTTAGCAGTAGCCCACCAGCCTTTCTAGTTTAGTGGGATTAATTATTTTTAGTAGGGCCAAGAAGTTATTACTAATAGTATAGAAATCTTTAGCAACGGCCAAGAAGAACATTTCGTGACAAAGTTGTCACTGAAAGAATATTTATGAGGAGCCACCACTTGCTGCTAAAAGTAAAATGGATGGCTTTGAGAAAATCGTTTAGTGCAAAAAGTTGTTTCTAGAAATGGCAGACTGCAAATAAGTGAACATTTTGTGGCCAATGCCTGTCCCCGGCTAGTTTTACTTGCAACAGGTATTTAGTGATGATTGTCAGGTTGTTGCTAAATAGTTTTAGAAACAAGCTAAACTTCAAGCAATTGCTGGGTAGGTCCAATAAACTTTCAGAAATGATGCATTTGATGTATCATGGTGCATGGACTAGGTTGTTTGGTTGAACTTAGATAACCATTTAAGTTGCACTTAGTTGTGCATGGTCCTCAGGCTTTATGGATAGCCTTCTGTTAGATTTGTACATGACAAAGTATGCCATATTGTATCGGACCGGACGGTCCACGATATTTTGTATAGCATGGTACCCCATATTGGCCCAAATTGGGCGGTACAGGGCATAACGTACGACATAGGTTCGGGGGTGGCATTCCGACACCGTCAAAATATCTCGTATCGTACTATACCGACACTGTGCTAATATGACACTAGTACGGGGTCTGGTACTGAGATGGAGACCTTGCCGTATGGTACCGACACGTGGTACGGAGGGCGTACCCATACTTGGTATGCCAAACTGGTCCCTATACCGAGCATACCGATACAGTAATAGGATGGCATCGGTTGATAGGAGAGCTTGTTCTTATAACTATCCTCACGATGTATACTCTCATTAGTCAACTAGCTTGTTCGGTATTAATTTTCTGAGCAAGTACAGGTTGTGTATACTCTTTCAATACCTTCTATTTTATGCACTATTAATATAGATTGCACATATATACAATATATATTATATTGTTTACTTTATTTAGTTGACGTATTCCGATATTGGCATATCTGCACGAGCATCTCAGTTAGTTTCTCACACATCGAGCTGCAAGAGTTATGCGAGGCATAGAAACAAATTTATATGTTTTTTCTGAAACTCTTGGCATATTACAAATTTCTTTCTAGGCTTATTTGCTTTATATTGATACTCTTATGCTTCTTTCTGAAACTATGTATCATATATCATGAGTCTTATTGAAACTCTTTGTTGCCCAGTAGATACAACCCAAGAGGGGGGGGGGGTGAATTGGGTTTTTTAAAACTTTTCAATTACTTCTAGACTTTTCAATTAATTAAGCTAAGTTGAACAGATTCACAGTGGAATTTA
>JAOXJJ010000001.1:16928050-16939035 GCA_025769935.1 Phoenix roebelenii | reverse complement strand
AAGTTTGCTCTTCTAACTTGAATCCTTTGAGCTTGAACCTTGGGCCAATGAAGTGTGGCTTTCTTCCAACTTTTCTTGAGAGCTTTTGAGGCCTTCTTCTATTCTTCCAACTTGTTATGTTCCTTGCAAAATAAATATGTTTCTTCTTGCAACACAAACATTAGTAATTATACTTTAAGGTTTTGTGATCATCGAAATCAATCTTTAAATCAATCTTTGGGTCAGCACTCTTAGACTTCTTTACTTCAAATTAAAATTTAACCTTTGTATTGCACTATGTATCATATATCATATACCATGTTTCATGTATCATATAATGTGTATCATGAATCATGTATCTTTTATCATATATCACGTATCATAGATCATTATCATATAACATATACTATTTTTTTGTAAATGGAAGAGCATGAGAGGGAGCCTGGCAAGGTGGAGTTTTGCAGAATGACTCATATCCATTGAGATTGCAGCTTTGTCTAAAAGGAGTAGAGGGATATAGTCGTATGTATTAATAATAAATTTGTGCAATAATTTGTAGTTTTATTTTTCTATAATTGATATGTAACTTTTCTTCTTATTTTAGAAAAAATGAATTAAGAAAAATTTGGAATAGTATGGATATATTAAGAAAAATCTGAATCAAGATGACTTTTTTTCTATCATTAATATGTATTTATATATTATTATTATGGTCCGAGTGGAGCTGAATACAGCAAAGATGAAGAGATGAGAGACAGTGGTGGTTCTCGAAAAGCCAAAAAGTGCTTACGTGGATCATCTAAGTGTAGAGGCTTTTTTGGCTTTACTATTGATAAATTATGTATCGGAACATGAGCATCGACCAATCTGACAAAGTTTGGAATAGTTAACATCTCTTATCTTGGTGAATCACTCCAATAACCTAGACTTTTCCATCTTTTATTTATGGGCTTCACATGCAATATTCTCTCTTTTGTAAAGCTATAGTTGCTGAACCACTGCTAATGGCAATTGTTTTTTTGGATCCGCGATTGTGGCCCATATATGCAAGTCTCTGATTCATTGCGTTCTTTTTATACGTTTTCGTATCATTATAACTAATTCAAGTAGTCACATATAATTTATTAAAAAGAAGCAAAATTAGAGTAGGGTTGTTGCAAACATGTTCAATGTGCATATTGGTGCTTCTTGCAATCCATCTGAATATCCTCCTTAGCCATCCATGCTTTTAAATTTTTGTTAGTCAGACTCCGTATCAAAAGACTGAACTCCTTTTAGAGTCTATTTCTCCTTTGGGAATTAAATTGTGTTTAACAGTTCTTATACTAGCGGACATGTAGTCTAAAAAATACGTACATACATACATACATACATTCCTACATACATATATCTATCTATCTATCTATATCTATATCTATATCTATATCTATATCTATATCTATATTATATCTACATCTGTGTCTATCTATCTGTCTATATATATATATATATATTTATATATAATAAAGAGTTGTAGTTGGTTTCCAGTGCTCTATATGGTATAGATGATAAGATTAAACAGAAGATGTATTGCTTCATATTTTCAATGGTTCTTAGTATCTTCAATGATAAGACTATTTTCTCTGCTGAGAGCAAAAATTTTGTGCTACTTAATGTGCTTTTTTGAGATATTCTAGCCCATATTTTATGGGAGAGGAGATATTTGTTTAAACTTTGGAGGCATCAAATTTTAGCCTAATATCAGGCAATCCCATTGTTTATTCTTTCATCTGTTTCAGCGTTAAAATTTTATTTTAACATTCCCAAAGGATCAACCATTATGTAACGAATATTTTACCCCCTAATCTATGTAACGATAGGAGGATGGGACCTGTAAATTGGATTTCTTTCAAGTTAGGATACTTGAAATTTTATTTCTAAGTGCCACAGATTGGTACTAAAATGTTTACGTGAGGTTCGAATATTTGATGTCAAAAATAATGACCTGCTATTCTGTCTTCACATCTTGTAATCACTTTTAGTTTGTTCTAAAGCTTTTACTAGATCCATCAATTTCCCATATTGTTGTCATTGGGTTGAGATTGGATACATCTCTGTACGGTTAGAATATTGATGGTATGTAATGGATCATTCAGGATACTGTTGCAAAGATCAAATGGATATTGATGTCTCGTTAGAGTACTTTTTTATTAGACTCTATTGCATGCCTCTTTTCCTGAATATTTTGATGTACTTGTGCTTGCATTGGAAGTGCAATTAGCACAAAAACCATGGAAGGAGCCTGCCCATGCTCTGGTTCTCAATTGGTGTCTTATGGATCTATGGGGTGTCTTTGGTCTTCAACTAGAGACCTGATGGGGCAAAGCTGACAATTTAGAAAACTCGTATTTTGGTCTACTTTTACAGGCTATTATTAAATGCCAGATGCAACTACTACAGGTCTCTGAAGCTTGTGGTGTTATTTTCCTTAGCCACAGATCATCAAAGAGTTCGCTCTGCCCCATACCACCGTTTTATGATAAATATTATGGAGACTTCCTTCCAAAATGATTAGGTGTATCAATGTGCTAAACATTTTCAGGTTAAGTGATCATTTTTACAGTGTCCCTTAGGGAACCATACACTCTGGCTAAGTTGGAAAAGCAGTTTCTTGACTTTGTCTATTGTATCACATTTTCGAAAATTGAATCTAAGATTACATTGCCTTAGCATCAACAATGAAGAAGAAAACACAAAATCACCTAATATAAGGGTTTAAACTGTTATTCGACCATATTGATTTTTTATATAATTTAAGCATATTATTTAATATGCTAAGCTTACTGCAAGAATCTAGGGTTGCTGAATAAATGCTTCCACTTAGTATGTTTGCAAATATAATCATATTATAACATCATCAGAACCTCAACATATATGCCCAATACATGGTTTTTATGTTTATTCGCCTGGAGAAATCATAGACTTGCTCATCCGCAGGTTTTCCAATATTGTCATCAACACATGGCTATTGATCATTGCCTTTGCAAGGTTAAAAATGATTCACTTTCTGAACAGCTAGTAGTGGCCAATGATTGTAAATCCTAGTGAGGAATCTTCCCCAAAACTCCTAGTGAGGAATCTTCACAAAACTCGTGAATCTGAATTTCCATTGTTACTTAACCTATTGTTTTGCAATGCCAATGCTAGCAAACAAATAGTGGGGTGACAACTACAAACAAATCAATGTTCTGATATTACTCATAGGATGAGCTTGCATGCAATTATTGAATGAGTTTATAAGAAATCCAACCGTATGTAGAGGCTCCCTGATGCATATCACAGGGAAATGCATGATGCATATTGGAAGCAGACAGCACATTGCACTAGTTGGCTAACATAAAGAAGAGGGAATCGTGCTGCATCAAATCTCAATGAAGTCGATCAACTGCAGCTATTTTATGTTTGAATGTAGCACAGTTTCAGTCAATATCATCCTCAGCCTCTGGTCCATCCCAGTTTTCCTTAGCTTCATCATCTTCACATTCGCTATAATTTTCCGCTTCCTCATCGACATCAAATTTATCTTCATCCAGCCCTTCATCATCCCAATCGTCATTCTGCAAAAGAAATCAAGAATTATTGTAATTGGGAAGGAAACTACAGTCCTTGATTCAATAGTTTGTAATAGATTTGAGTGAATCAAAGCTTTTGATTTCTCTATGCTTAATATTCTAACGGAAAGATTTAGCAATCAAAGTTATCCTGAATTTGTATATGTAGAAGCCATGAAAAGGTAGTAACTGATAAACCAATGAGCCTAGTGGTTTAATATGTTACCTGAACTTGTTTTATTCCATGCCTTTGGCACCATTCAGTCAACCCTGGGCATTCCATGATATCTATATCCACATTGGAGGATCTTAGCTGTTCATCAGGTGAGAATTGGAGCATGGGACAGAAGGATATCTCCATACACTGGAGGGAGGCAAGGTTGTGAAGCCCCGCCACTGTTGCAAGCTGCTGACAGTCCTCAATCTTCAGCTCCTCGAGTGCTGAAAGGTTCTCATGCAGCAGAGGAAGGGAATTCAACTTATCGCAGCTGGAAATTTCCAAGGACTGAAGAGAAGGTGGCAGCACTTCCTGTAATGAGAGCAAGAGCTCAGGACATGCGGATATAGACAAGCTTTCAAGGGAGACAAGGTTCTGCAAGCCCGCCACCGACACAAGCTGTGGGCAGTTTATTATTGATAGTTCCTTCAGGACAGGCAAATGCTGATGTAGAGGAAGTAGTGTCATGTTAGCACAGCTTGTTACATGAAAGGTCTGAAGTGATGATGGAAGCTGATAATCTGGTGAGATCTGGAGTTCAGGTAATGCATACAATTCCAAGCGCTCAAGGGAGGGGAGTTCATGCAAACCCACCACTGAAGTGAGCTTCAGGCAATGCTCAATCTCCAGATTCTTCAGTTTAAGTAGGATCTCATGGAGGTGAAGGATTCTCAAGTTCATAGAGAAGGAAATACGCAAGGACTGAAGAGTTTTGAGTTCTAAAGAGGAGGACCAGAGTTTGTTATTCCATTTGCCTCCCAAGTCTAAACTTTTGAGTGATCGAAGGGCAGGAAGAGCAGTGAGTCCTTCAACATCTTCCATTTCCAATTCCTCCAGTGAAGATGAAAGGAGGGGCAGTCCCTGCAACTTGGAGCAGTGTTTGATGACAAGCGAACGGAGACAGGGGAAGTCCCCATCCTTGACCCCGTTCCATTCCTCCCATACTTTCATCCATTCAACATCCAGCTTCTTCAGCGCTTGGAAAGCCTTGGAAGAACTTGCAGCAATGTGGCCTAAGAACTCGGACCCAACATTTTGAACTCCATTCATTTTGCCAATCAAAAGATCTTGGAGGCATGGGAGCTGTCCAAGCGGCGGGAGGAATTTGCAATTATGGCATTCGGAGAGCACGACAGTGGTCAGTCTGGAGAAGGTTTGGTCACCCAACCAACTAGGAAATTTGGTACCGTAATAACCTCGCACAATTAGTTCTCTGAGACTGCTATTTGGTTCGAGGCTCTCAAGAACAGAATCAGCCACAAACTCGCCAATTGTGAGACTCTGATCAGCAGCCTCCTTGGTTCCTGCCATGTTTAGATTGTCTTCATCATTACCCTGCTTAAACATATGCTTGTTCTTAGAACTACTAGGCCGGTCGCCGTCTCGAACACTCCATGACAAGGCCAGTGTTTGAAGGTGCTCCTTGCCCTTTAAATTGGCTTCCCTGGCTTCCTTGCCGCTGGCCACATTTTGAAGCCCTGCAATGCCAAGCTGCCCTCTGAGATTCCTCAGTTGCTTCAACTCATCAATTCCGCAATGTCTGCTGTCTCTTCCCACATTAAATGCTGAAAGTGTTTGAAGGCTCGTTAGTTTTCCAATTCCAGGTGGCAGACTGACTTCAGAAGCAAAATCCTTCATCGGAAGTTCAAGATGCCGCAGATTAATAAGCTTCACAATTCCTTTCGGCAACTGTCGCAGGCTGTTGCAATACTTCAGGTCCAACGTCTGCAGATAGTAAAAGTTACATATGGAGTCAGGCAGACTTTGGATTTTACTACCCTGGAGGCCAAGGTAGCAAAGGTGTTTCAGTTGGCTGATGGAATCTGGCAACTCCTTTACTCTTGTATAGCTCAGATCCATCACCCGCAAGCATCCCAAATTTAGGAACAAATCCTTGTGCATGTTAACATCCAAGAGTTCGCCATCCCCCACAGCACCTCGATCCCATGTGTTCACCATCCTGTTTATATATAGCAATGTTCGCAGCACTCTGCTTTCAAACATGGCCAATTTAGTTTGCTCCTTTTCCTTCCTACCAAATGGGATTAGAGATAAATGGCGAGCTTCAGTAGTTATGTTGCTTACCTTCTCATCCTTTATTATACGACACTCTTTCCCTGCAATCGATTGTGCTAGATCACTAATGAGATCATGCATAACAAACAACTCGTGATCCCCATTCCCTGAGAGGACAAGGAATTTCTGCAGCAGCTCATCATTATCACTAACTTGGGAGAAATGAAGACGATCCCGGATTCGGGGCAACTCATCCAAATCAATTTGAGAGAATTGGAAGAATGATCGTCTTAGCAAGTCATCAAAATACTGCCTTCCAGTGTCTTCGTCACGCCTGTTTTCCTTATACTGGATCAACCCTTCACCCATCCACAGCTTCACCAAATGGTCCTTCTTGAACAAGTAATTTTTGGGAAACAAGGAGCAATAAATAAAGCATGGTTTGAGATGTGTTGGCATCCAATGATAGCTCAGCTTCAGAGCAGGCAAAATATCATCTTCTTCTTCATCTAGCTCCCACAGATCACTATGCAAGATATCCTCCCACCTCTCCTCAGCTGTTTCAAAGCGTAGAAGGCCACCGAGGGTTTTCAAAGCCAATGGCAAGCCATTACACTTTCTGACTATCTTCTCCCCAATTTCTACCAAGTTTGGATGTTCTTTGGGTTCTAGACCATCAAATGCACACTGTTGAAATAGCAACCAACTTTGGTCTTCTGGTAAGCAGCCAAGGCGATAGGGAAGAACTGTCTGCATGATCCTCGCGACCGATTCATTACGAGTGGTAACTATAATTTTACGCCATCCTCCGCCTGTCAATGCCACCCTGAAGTTATCCCATAGATTTAGTTTCTCATTCCAAACGTCATCCAATACAAGCAATAACTTCTTTCCTTTCAATTCCTCCTTCAGAGCTTGTTGAACTGCACTTAGTTCTGTCAGCTCACAAGGTTCCATTGTGATTGATTGGATGATTGCTTTACATAACCTGACTACATCAAAATCTAGTGAGACATTGATCCATACCCTTGAATTGAAATACTGGCGCACCCTTGAATCATTGTAAACAAGTCGGACAAGGGTTGTCTTTCCTATTCCACCCATGCCAACAATTGGAATGACTGAAAAATTCTCCCCCCTGCCACTCTCTGATAACAACGCATCTACCATCCACTTCTTATCATCCTCTCTCCCATAAACACAGGATTCATTAACATAAGGGGTGGTCGGCGGCGGCCGCAGCTTACTGTCAACCTTTCTCACTCCATCATCCTCTCTTAGGCGAAGGTCCTTGCGAGCCTCCGCAATCTCATCAAATTTCATTCTGATTTCCTGGATTCTACGTGCCATGCCATCTGGGTCAGAAACTTTGGTTGGAATAGAAATTGAGGCAGCAGCGATTGTTTGACTTACCTCTTCTAGCTTCCGCTTGCCAGTAGTAGGCCATGGTAGTCCTTGGCCCTCAGCTTTGGCTCGTAGCATTTCATACCCATAATCCCTCAATACATCCTCAGCATCGTAAGCTAAGCCTTTTAGCTCCGTCAGCCACAGCTTCACGGACTCGTCTCTTATCTCCCTCTCCTCTGCATCACTGAGGACTGCTTGAATCCTTAGCAGGGTCCTCTCGAGCTTCAGTAGATCCTCTTGTACTTCACATTGCTGGGATGATAAAGGCCAAGATGCCGTAGCTATACTTGGAGCCTTTACTACGTTGTTGATCATCCATTTGATCATGGAGGATAAGATCGCAGCAGCCATCGCAGTATCTCACCTTCCCTCTCCCAGTTCAGAGTTCAGAGGCAAATGAGAAGAAGACCTAGTTTTACCAACCAGAGATGAGCAAGTCAACCGACGCAAAGCCCTGGATGCTTTATTAAAGGTGTAAAATTTAGAATAGATTCTTCGAGGAACCATCCAGGTATATCTTTAGTTTTATATTAATTATTTATTAAATAAATTTTAAGTACTCAATAAAATTAAAAAAATTAAATAATATTTTTTGGCTAGTTTTTTTAAAAATAAAATTTTAAATTATGATAAATAGTATTGGAGCCGACAAGAAGTGTTTTTTATTAAATTTGAATAAATTTAAATTTTTAGTATTATTGGATAAATTTTACATATTTATACAAAATTAAAAATTAAAATAATATTTTTTGGTTATTTTTTTTTGAGTAAAGTATTGGTCTGTGACGGGAATTCCATAACGCCACCTTGTTTTTTCAGATATGAACGACTGATCTCTTTGGAAAACACATCACTTGTATAAGATATTTGATGCCAGTTGCTGGTCGCATTAGGCTGTAGTACAAATGATGGTTTATTTACTTATTCTGACGTGCCAACTGGGGAACTGAACATCAGTGGTCATCAATTTCATAAAAAATTCCAATGAATAGTTCCATCTCTAGATGGGCTGCACTCTTATTTCGTCTTCAGTGCACCATGACATTCAGGATGCTCTTTAAAAATTCCAATCCATTTTATTTATTGCAGCCAAGTCCACATAGATATGACAAAAAGCTTAGGTTCTATCTGGACGGCCAACTAACTTATGCGATGATCTCTTCCGCACAGATAGAAAGGTGTGTGAAGACAAGGCAAGAGGTCCATGGTTCGTACCGTTCCGATTGGTTCAGATGGCAATTGGGAGGAAGGGTCATAAAGTGGCGGAAGAAGGCAATTCCTCCCGCTTGAAGAGAGTGCAATTGCACTATTGCAGGAAGGCAGAGAACTTCCTTTTACCTCATAAAGTGAGGTAAAAGGAATTTATGTGGTAAAAGGAAGGCGAGTGCGATGGCAGCTGGAGTTCAGGAATCAAAAAAGAAAAAGCTCTACCAGTGGAGCCAAGTTGGAGTGCAGAGAATGCGTACGCTTCCATTATATCTTTTGACTCCTGGCTCAAGCTGGTGGGGTTCCATCTTCCTTGTTTTTTTTTCTCTTTGTTCTCTTTCTTGGAAGCGCAGAGACTTGGAGAAGCGTTAATTAGACGCCTCCTCTTTGTTTTTTTCTTTGTCCTCTGCACTCCAACTTGACTCCAACTTGGCTGAACTAGGCCGAGTTGGGAGGTCATACAATTGGGAGGAACAATATCTACCCTCTTCAATTGGGAGGAAGGCAAGAGTGCAATGGCAGGTGGAGTTCTATCCTCCGTTATACAGGCAATTGACAAGTTGGCAGCACACATCCGACAATTGTCTGGGTCATCATCATTGGAGCCATGCAGCGTTGAAGATCTGGAGAAGCTGAAGAAGACACTGCTGAGGATTCAAGACAGTGTTCAGGATTCAGAGAGGGAAATAGGAGATGCATCAACAAAAGTATGGTTGAGCGAGCTCGAAGTCTCAGCTAATGATATAGAAAATATATTGATGGAGTCTCAATTTCTGGGATACGGTGCAGAGCAGCGAACTCGGATGGATGCTACCAGCAAGAGAAAGCGAGACCAGGTATGTAACTCTGTTAAAGATCCACTTCCAGATGACATAGCACATAAGATTATGGAAATTAGAAGAAGAGTTGATGAGGTAGCAAATGAATGGGCTGCCATCCATTTGACACAGAGTGATGGAAGGAGGTGGCTTGAGAGTACAGGAGGGCATTTGCTTTCTGGCTTCCAAATAGATGAGTCATTTGTTTATGGAAGGGAGGATGATAAAGAGAATGTAATTAAATTGGTCTTATCAGATGACTGCAAGAGAGATGAAGTTTCTGTCTTTCCAATTGTTGGTATGGCAGGTGTAGGGAAGACCACACTTGCTCAGCTTGTTTACAATGATTCAAGAATATCTGAGCATTTCACAACAAGGGGATGGGTCTATGTATCTCAAAATTTCGATGTTACAAGGCTAACAAAGGCAATTTTAGAATCTATCACTGGGAAACCTTGTGATAACAATGAACTAATTGAGCTTCAAGGAACACTAATGGAAGTATTGAGCGGAAAGAGGCTCTTGCTTGTTTTGGATGATGTATGGAATGAGAAAGAAAGTACCTGGGCATGTTTAATGTCTCCGTTCAGTAGTGCAGAGATGAGTAAAGTTGTTGCGACCACCCGATTTGAAAATGTTGCTAAGATCATGCAGACTGTACTTCCCTACCAATTGCACAACTTGACTGAAGATAAATGTTGGCAGTTATTCCATCGTTTTGCATTTGATGGCCAGGATCCTAATGAGCACCCGAACTTGATAGAAATTGGCAAGAAGATTGCAGCAAAATGCCATGGATGGCCTTTGGCTGCAAAGACATTGGGAGGGCAGCTCCGCTTTGAAACTGATGAAGAGAGCTGGAAGGATATCTTAGAAGGTGATCTATCTGAGTTGGTGGGAGAAAACCAATGAGAATTCGAGATGTTAATGTAACGAACTTGTAACATTAATAGAGTTGTTATCCTACTCAAAATCTATTATAATTATGTTTTTATATACATGCAGTAAAAACTTTTGTAAACAAGCAATTCATATACAATTCATTATATAGAGATTCCATCCTCTTCTTCCTCTTTTGCTTTCCTCAACATGGTATCAAAGCCGTCCTTTTGAATGGTCATCACCGTGGCTTCTCCTTTGATATCCAGATCCAACCTCCAATCTCTAGGCGTTCTTCTCCTATAAGTCCATGACTGCACCATCGCCAATGATCTCTTCTCTATACTCTGCAGGACATAGGTGGCCGTCCCTCATTGCAGTCATCTTCCTCACCATGGATCTGGTCAAATCACCCAATGACCGACAACAAAAGTCAGTCGTCTCTCATTGCGGTCATCATCATGGATCTGGTCAAATCGCTCAATGAGCATGCAAAAGGCGGCCGTTCCTTATTGTGGTCATCCTCTTCTTATTGCTCAATGATGATTTCATTTTTGACATTGATTTCTGCTAATTCTGCTTCTACAATATGTTTCTTTGTTGCTCCTCTGGGTTTTTATTTTTGCTATAATAATGTCTATTAGGGACGCTTGTTTGAGATTTTCAAATCTTTTAAGATAGTCTTTGTTGCCCAAGGTGACAACCCAAGAGGGGGGGTGAATTGGGTCTTTTAAAACTTTTCAACTGTTTCTAAACTTTTCAATTAATTAAACTAAGTTAAATAGATTCACAGTGAAATTTAAACTTAGCAACAGTTTGACTCTAATCTGATCAAGATTAAAACTGTTAAGCAGCGGACTTAATAAACAATTA
>JAOXJJ010000001.1:16895129-16911473 GCA_025769935.1 Phoenix roebelenii | reverse complement strand
GTTTCCTAGGGATTTGTTAGTGATTGGTTAGGATCAGCTTAGGTTCCACATTATCCTAACCATTAACATAAGCTATAGTTGATCTAACTCAATCTTTCACAAATTTACTTGCAATTACACATCAACATTCCGCTGCTATCAATTAAAAGTAAATTAGGGAACGTAAATTTTTAGAAAATCCAATTCACCCCCCTCTTGGGTTGTCACCTTGGGCAACATTATGGCGCTGTTACGGATAATAATAGTGACCATAGCTGCACTATTATCTAAGGGCACGAATTTCAAAGCATGAATAAGGACAAACACAGATTTCAAAGAATAAATAATAGCAAGTACATATTTCAAAGCATGAATAATGATAAGCATGGATTTCAAAGCATGAATAATGATAAGCATGAATTTCAAAGCCTGAATAATGATAAGCATGGATTTCAAAGCATGAATAATAGCATATACGGATTTCAAAGCATGAATAATGATGAGCACGGATTTCAAAGTATGGGATAATAGCAAAAGTTTTATGATGCATAACCATAGCTATGAAGTTGCATAAATGGGCATGCATAGTTTTATGACTGGTTTGATTATATGTTATATAAAGTGCTTACTTTGTTACAACTGTTAGTCTCTTAAAATAATGCACTGGCATACAAAATATTATGTTTGATCTGATAAGATTATGCATAGTTACTTACTGAGCTTTCATAGCTCACATCCATTCATTTATGTTCTTACAGATAAATAGGATTGCTAGGAGTAAGAAGCGTGATATGTTTTAAGATTATGGAAAAAATGGAATATTATATGCTGATATTTTTAGAAGCTCTGTATCAATTCTTAATGATAAAACATTTGATTACATTCATGAATGAAATTGTTCATAATTGATTTAAAGTTTTGAAGTGGCTGTGTGTTATTGCGGGCAAAGGTTTGCAATAGCACGGCTGTGTCATGATCCAAATTCGAGGTGTGACAGGCAGCGATCGACTTCAAAACATGGGAGAAAAGACTGGTGGAAACCAAACAAGGGTAATAGTCTCGATTCAATTTCCAACAATTTCTTGGTGGAATACGGCCGGCGATGACTCAACAGAGCAAGGGGTAGACGGGGAAAGAAGATAGATAGGTTGAGGGCCCGGCGGGGATGGGTGCAGCAACAGTGACTATGGCGAAAGATAACAAAAACCCGAAAAGAACCAGGAAAAAGAAGAACATATGGAGAGAGATCCATGTGTTCTTCTCTTTCGGATGCATCACCCATACCCGCCGTAAACCAGTTTATAGGAATGCAAACTGGAACTCAGGCTCGCATAGTCTGAAAACGGCATACAGTATATATATTTCGGCACATAAATATTACCCTCTTCTTAATTATGACCGGGTCTCAAACATTTCATTGGTTAATATAAGTCACAAAATGTCTCTTAGAGAAACACGTTCACCTACGAAAGGCTCGGTATTTGTCGCTTATGATTACCAATAGAAAATAATTGCTCATGACATACGTGCGCGCGACTGCACCTTTCCAGGTAGTCAAAGACTTCGGCACAGATTCCTGCAGGGCTTCTAAAAGTAAAGGCGGCTTTCGTGACCCAGCCAACCTCTAAACTGGAAACGTACGCAGACCCCTTGTTTTTTTGCTAGCTTTGTATAAGCCTGAGCCGAGCTGCTCCGGCTTGGCTTGAGCTCGGTCCGGTAAAAGCTCGGCTCAAGCTTGGCTCATTAGATAAACAAGTCCGAGCCCAAGCCCAAAGTGAGGCTCATTTAAACCCTGCATCCAACCCAAGGGCCAAGGCCCTCCTCTTCTACCCCTCCTCTCCAACCATCCAGAAGAAAATATAGAACTGGATAAAGAAACTGTTTTATTTCTCTTCTAGTTGTTCTTTCCAACTTGAGCAAAATGCAATGCAAGAGTATCTCTGTAAATAAAGCAATGCGTAACAAATATAACAAATTGACAGAATATCTGTAGAAGTTGTACTCTTCTTATCTTTGAGTAATCCCTTTGAATTTCTTGCTATCTTTGACTAATATGGTTAGGAAGCACCTGGACTTGAAGTTGGTTTGGTGCATTCCTCCATTGATGGCTGGATTGGTTTGGATCCGATATTCTTGATTGATTTGCTGTTATTCCATGCGATATTTCCACATCTCGTTAGACTGTCTTTTGGTTTGAATTTGCTGAATGTGGGTCTTCTTTATCACTCAAATTCTCTCTACTGATAACAGAAATATTGTGACGATATGCAACCTTATCACTCCAAGATTTTGGGGTTTCCTTATCACTCCTTTGGCCCTCACAATAATGGCTATTACCGAGTTGGGATGAGCTAATACTGATAGTCAACTTTAAAGACCACGCAATAGCACGTATCTGGTAGGATAGTGATTATGGGTATCGATCCACAGGAACTGGGGTACAGTTGTTTTTCTTTAAAAATAAAAATATTTAAAAGGAAGAGTTTGTGAAGACTATTAAACTAAGAAATTTAATAAAAAATACAATTAAAATGATATCAGTTTGAGGAAAACCTAGGGCAGCGAATTCACCACTAACATCGGAACAAGGGTTATTTGTATTTTAATTTATTCTTGGATAATCATACAAATTGGCTACAAGCCTAATAAGCATTCAAATAAAATCTCACAAAAGTAATTTAGGCATAATCCATCTTTAGTTAGCATGAAATGTCTACTATGGGTGGCAAAATATGACCCGACCCGCCAACCCGATACGTGTTCGACCCGCCATAAATAGGTTTGGGTTTGATCTAAACAAGTTCGGGTCGTAAACAGGTTGACCCGTTTAACCTGTTTATTAATTGGATCGGATACGGATTTTAGATGTCTGACCCGTTTAATCCGTTTAACTGTTTAGTCCTACATCGATTATTCGCTGAGTAGATCTTAAGTATTTATATAGGATCAAGAAACCCAAATAATACCTTCCAGCTAGCCATTTTGGGTGAGGTACTGGATTGTTACAAATGGTATCAGAGTGGACCCAATCCATAACCTATGTGGACTAGAAAACACTGCAACACAAATCTATTGGGCTGACCATAAGCCGATCGTGATGTTTATGATTAGATTTGAATGGATTTGAAACTTAGCCTAACGAGGACGTCAGGGCTAAAATGAGAAAAATATTTGAGGACCGTGCGAGCGTATATTTACTTCCATATCAGTTATTCACCGGGTAAATCTTGGATACTTATATAGGATCAAAAAATCGAAATAATACTTTCCGGCTAGCCATTTTGGGTAAGATTCTGAGTTGTTACACTAGCTACAAGGACAACTGATGCAGAAGCAGTAACAACTCCCATACACATCACTAACTAAATGGAAAGCAGTAATGTTTCATCTTATGTTCTGAAACCTTCCTAAGTGTTGTACCTAACGTTCAACTATGTGACCTATGCGCGTAATTTAGAAATAATGGAATGACTGCAACTGGACTTGCAAAATCTTCAGGGTGAAAGGGAGTGCAAGTGCACACATTACCTAATGGCCGAAAAGGACCAGAATCAGAAGATTCAAAGAAAACTTAATTCTATGAAGAAATCTTGGTCGACAGACTCTCTTGCAAGTCTCTCAGGAAGTAAACTTTGTCTGTGTGCCCCAACAAAGCACGCCGGCTCGTTCCGCTGCAAATATGACACCCATCAAGCCTGAACCAGATTCCAATGGCTCATTCCAAGCTTTCCAGTCCGGCAGAAGCAGCAGAAGCAGCAGAAGCCAAGTGAATTACTAGGGTCCTTTGACACCGGCGATTCTGCCCAGTTGAAGTAAATTGAGAGACTGGTGTGACAATAGTTGAATCCCAATTTGTGCAGATCTTCTTCCCATTTTGAGATATAATGATGTATGGATATGAGAGATTGTGAAATAAGTTTGGCTTCCAGCTTCAGATTGTAAAGATACATATACTTGTAAAGGAACACATTGCTTATGAGATAAATTTCCCTCTATTAAGCAAATTACTTTTCGTGAGCTACAGTTTGAAAAACCGTAGCTGCAAAAATTGGATTGTAGGGTTCCAGATTAGCCAGCAAATAGTTGCTACAGGTTTTTATACCACATAACCAAAACATGTCTGAAGGCATTGACATCATGTTGCATCAGGTGTTTCCACGAATTCCACAGACTTCTGGTGAACAGACAACCATCTCAGATGTCGTCAATAAAGAGTTCGGTTTATGAATCTAGACTAGAAAGCTTCAGATTGATTACAGCCTCATTAATTCAGCTGCAATGCAAGTATATGGCAATAGTTACCAAATGTCAACTCTGAATGAGTTGTCTCCTGAAATTCCTGAATCTTATGTTTTCATGAATCAATAAGAAGCTATGCTGGGGCTATTTGCCTAGAAAATGCTACCGAAGACAAGTTGCTTCTTGAATAAGTGCATCATAAATTCCCACAAATAAGTCAGCAGCTATAAAGTATCCCCAAGTTCCCAAATAAACAATCTGGAATTGGTTATCTGCTCTAGCAGTTTTTTTCCCTCCTCTCTTAGCAATCAATTCATCGTCTTGCAGCTATTACCAACTTTAATCTACCTAGGTGGATTCCATTGTCCTGCCAAGAAACCCCAAGGAACAGAGATCTTAAATTGAAAAAAGACTCGCTAATCATTATACTCTATTTTAGGATATTTCCACTAGAGATTTTTCAGCCACAAAACAAATTTGGAAACGAGTCAACCCTAAGAATTTTTGGTATGTCTCATGGCTCATGCGTCATAAGTAAACTGCACAAAGAAAGCCCATGAACACAGCAGATCAATTTGCATTTCTCAGTCAAACACAATCTTCTATTCTAGAGTTAGAAAATGAAGATAATCTCAGAAAGTAGGATGAAAACATGTGGAAAGCATATTCTGATCACATGAAATGCTTAATATGTGCAAGAAGGAGATGCCTACGTGAAGGTGACTCATCAAAGACATCAAAGGAAGATCCCACCAAAAGCAATCGATGTAATACAGTATTAAAGTTGAGAAAAAATGCAAGACCATCACTATTATCAAGTTACATCATCAATAGCCCCTGACTAACCAAATACTACCAATTCAAAGGCATTGCAAAGAATCCATGTTCATTTCAGGTCACTAATGTACACTTTCCCTTGCATAATTCAGGAGAGTGAACTTAAGAAATAGTCAAGACAGTGATACAAAATCTTCGTGAGCTCCATGATGTTTTGCAGTCAAGACAACATTGCTTTCTAACCAGTCAAAATGACAAAATTAGGCTTGAAAGATGAGACTGCAATATGTGATTTGCATTTAGCTCTCAAGGGACGATCTGAATGCGTATTATATAAATTGATCTGTTGGAATCTGAAAGGACTGTCTCATATGTTCCTGTTGGTGGTTCAAATTATCAAACTTGAAGTTTGCCTAATGATCCCCCATGAAATCTTGGTTTGCCAACCATTTTCTTTTAATGGATCAGAGTCAACCATAAAAAAGTTCAACAAAGGAAACAAGAATGGTTGAAATCCTATGCAAACTGACATATTTGTAGAGAATACCCAAGTATGTAATGCTACAATAGTACAGATAGAGCTCTGGTTCATTATTAGAATAAGCTTTCATAAGGAGCGATTAGAATGGTGATGAGGTGGAAAGGACAATAAGACAAGAAGCAGACAAATATCATTAAGTGATACAAGTGATAGCAATTAGATCATTCCAATGTTTCACGCTATATGTGATTCTTAGATGCCACCACCATAATGTTGCAAAAGGCATGCATGACAGTCTTTAAACTTAGAGCAAACTCCGCAAAGCAACATGTGGGAGCTTGGCATACTAATGATGGTCCTCTACAAGTTACTTGCAAAGTGAAAAATAGGGAAATAGCTAAAGATGTTAGATGTGCAACAAAAAGTATTAGACAATTTTGTCATTTGTTGTGCGAAGCTGGTTCTTGGGTTATTAAATATTCATAATGGATGGAGGCAAGCTAAGAAGCAAGGAAACAAGCTGGCATTTTATATCATAAAACTTGTACACCTAAAAACTGACTCTATGAAAAGAAAAGAATTGATACAAAATGGCATTTTTGTAAGGCTTGTTTGTCAATTGACAAGGGAGAGAAGGGCAGGAAAAATAGACTCATTGGCTCATAGTGCAGTTTCCAGGAACCTATTCACAAGAAGCTAAATTTGCTAGTTTCTAAAACAGTAAGAACTCCATAAAATTGTAATGAACTTCAAAGTTCCTTTATCACTTACATAAAGCAAGTGTAATATTTAACTTTATTGCTCTGATTACTTGCTAAGAAGAAACAGTTAACCTTGAGGCAAAATCCAGTGGATGGTGAATGTGATAAGGTCAGTGGTCTAATTAACAATCTTGAAACATGGTGGACAATTTTCATAGTTATGAGGAAAAAATTGCCATAACTAGGGCTCCTTTGGGCTTCCAAAAAGCACTGACAGAGGAATGCAGCTCTAGCAAACTTATTCCTTAACAACTTTATATCAACAATGAGACAATAAGGTTTTGATTTTGTAGGTTCAATTGCAGATTAAGACATTACTTTTTTCTTTTATGCTGAATACTAGTAATGCTTCAAAATACTAATCAAAGCAAGTTTCATGTACACAAACCATAGACTGGCCTACAAAATACCTACATGCACTGGTGGGACCCAGTTGTCATATCTTCCAGAACATTAGCACCATAGTGCACAATATCCTCTAAAGGCCGCTGGCTGATCTAATAAAAAAATACTTTGTTCTCTTATCAGCATCATATGCTCCACAGATATATACCTTAATTCTACATAACATTGGAAGGGATGCAAGAGTTTCATTTGCTAAGTGGAAAACGAAATATGGTCATAAAAACTTTAAAGGAGAACATGTTTGATGTAGTGTCATATTCTGTGTTCTCTTATCAGCATCCTATGCTCCGCAGATATATGCCTTAATTCCACATAACATTGGAAGGGATCCAAGAGTTTCATTTGCTAAGTGGGAAATGAACTATAGACATAAAAACTCTAAAGGAAAAGATGTTTGAAGTAGTGTCAAAGTACTGGGAAATATGTTTTACATGATACACGGAATCTGAAGAAGTAGGGATTCGATATAGGAAGGTAAACGATAGTTCACTATCTTTCTTGTGATTTTTCAGTCAAGCTCAGACATACTACCTAGAAGAGCCCGTAAGATCAAAAGCTCAGAAAGAACTAATGATAAAAACTGCATAGTTGATAGTTGATATAATTGATGAACATGACCAATCAGAACATATCTCAATTCATCAAATGAAGCTCTAAAAATATTCATGATTGCCTAAACCAAGTAATATCTCATATAAAATAAAAATCTAAACTGCAGATATATCAAAATAAAACATAAATGTGTCTCCATTAATATAATTAAAAAGGACCAAATTCCTTTCGTTCAAAACTCTATAAAGACGAAACTAAGGTGGAAAGTGGAATCTCCCGAACTCATTATTCATGAAACCAGTCAAAGCCTGACACACCGAACTTCAACCATTCCTTCAATAAGAAAACCAGTTTACATAACCCTCTTACTCCTGGCTAAAAATCAATCTTTCCCTGAATTTTCAACATTTTTTCCACAAAACTAAGAAGAGGAGTTCGAAATTACTTACTTAGGTTGTGACTCACTCCTCTGCACCACCACATCTCCACCATCTGCCGCCACCCCATCATCCACCAACCTCTCCTTCAACTCACTCTTCTCCTCCTCTCCCTCCACCTTCTGCGACCCCGTCAGCCGCGCGAGAACGACGAACGACATCCCACCAAGAACATTGTTCAAGCTCCTCAGCACTACCACCGACGCCTTGAACCCAGCCGGCGGCAGCGCTTTCTCCATCACAAACTCCAACCCATTCAGCGACTGGTACCTGAGATTGCTGCTTATTCCCATATGCAGCGCCCACGTCAACGCGTTCAGCACCGGCGGCGGCGGCTTGTTCGGCGAGTGGAACTCCGGGTCCATCTTCTTCCTCAGTGAGATCAATCCATTCGAGATCGCCGTCCCCGCCAATCCCGCCGCGAACCCGACGGCGGCAAAGGTGGCGCCTTTGTAGACGATGGTGCCGAGGCGAGAGAGGAGCGAGTAGGCGCCGGGCTCGAACATGTGGCTGGGGAGGGTGGAGCTGGCGGTGGCGGCGGTGGCGGCGGTGGCGGCGGTGGGGGCGAGGAGGTACATGAGGACGAAGTTGACGATGGATCCGACGACCATGGTGGAGAAGACGAAGTCGAGCTCGTTGAGGCCGAAGTTGGGACGGGAGGCCATGTCGCCAAGGACGCAGGCAGTGACGCCGACGAGCTCCTCCATGAGGACCTTGAAGGGGAACTGGGGGTCGGCGGAAACCCTAGATCGCCACCCCTCGAGGAAAAGCCCGAGGGGGCCGCCAGCGCCGCGATCGGAGGAGGGGTCCTCCCCATGGTGGTGATCGCCAGGGGCACCGTCGGAGCCCCATCCTCCGCCGCCGCCGCCGCCAGAGCCCCCGGGTGGTATGTCGCCGGAGCCGCCGACGACGGGGAGATCCGGGGAGGTGAGGCTTTGGGAGAGGTTAGGGTTGGAGGATCGGGGGGAGAGCAGAGAGAGGGAGAGGGAGAGGGAGGCGGCGCTGGTGGCGGAGGGACGGAGGGGAATGGAAGCTGGCTTGGGGAGTCCGGCGGGGAGGCGGCGGAATTCGGCGAGGTGGGAGGCATCGGATTTGGGAAGCGGCGAGAGGCGGAACTGGGCGGCCATGGCGGCGGGCTTCGCCGGCGAGAGTGAGAGAGAGAGACAGAGACAGGGACAGAGAGGATCTTAGGTTTTACGAAATATTTTGGTACTTATATAAGGTTTTTTTATAGCAATGGCCTACAGCTATAAACTCAACTATACACATGGCGCGTGCCATTGTTATGTATTTGGTATGAGGCCTGAGAAACAGTGGATACGTGTCCCTTGTCCCGTGGATTATTATAAAGCCTGCTGTTTGCCAGGGAATTGCGGACAAACAAGCCGGCCGTAGTTGGGACGACTTATTTGGCAAAAGGGCCCTTCAGACCATTAAACTTTCTGCCGCTCGCTTGAAGGTCTAATAGCAATTAAATAGTAACTTAAGGGCATTTAGACGTCTGCCCCGGGAACGTTCGATAGTCCAAGGTGGAATATAGCTGCTTCTTTTTTTCACTCTACCTTAATATTTTTTTTTTTAATCTACGTTAATTCATAAAAAGAAAAATTATGAAACAACCGCTTAGAATGCGTTTCATTTACAATCAGTCTTGCATTTTAAATTAAATTTTATTAAAATTTATTAAGCGATGCAATGTAATCTAGAGTCTCACCTAACACCGAATGCCATTAACTCACTATCTAAAATAACACAATTACCTTCAATATTATTAAGAAATTTCTAACTCTTGGGTCTTCTCTTCTACTCGATTGGTTGACCTCAATGACCTAGTCCCCAGACTTTGGCTGATCCTTCAGCTATCCTAACCCCGTAAAATCCAAGAATTTTGAATTCGAACTTCTAAAGATAAGCTCTTCCCTTATTTTTTTTATTCTAAAATGCAATTCTAGTGTTACTTCCAAACATAGGCCTTAATTAGAAAATGTGTTGGGTTGCTTCCCTTTTTGCAGTGTATTTGTTTCAAAAATGGTAAATCTTCCTCTGTGCCATTTGGTGGATATTTTATGTTAGATGTTGTTAGTCATATGTCCTAGTGGATACAAAATGGGTGGGTGGGTGGCTCATTAAGAGCTTATACTTACTTTAATTAGCTTGGCCAACTGCGATTGGTGATAGTTACCAAAAGTACATTTGGTTGCCTAATTTATGCAAACTATGTTTAGTTAACAAATGTAAGAAGCCTAGCTTTTTTTAGTAGAGTTTTTCTTTATCCAAAGCTTGCATTTGTTTATGATATACTTCCTTATGTATTTATTTGCTTACGGAGAATGATGTTGTAGTCCTCTTTATATGTTAGTCATGAATTATCTATGATGCAGTCACTTTGTAAAATATTTGGGAGGTTTTGGAAGGCATTTTATAAGACCTTTTGTGCCGTAGGTTTGTATTGTCATAGCATGATGAAATGGATTTATTTACCATAGAGGTATAGCATGGTGGTAAGCTAAAGTTCCTTCCTCACATTCACTACGGTGGTCTTGTCAAGCACTACAACAACTGTGATCTTGATGAAATGACTCCCATTGAAATAGAGAATATGATCAAGGGGCTAGGTTACAATATTCCACCAAATTCTACTACCTAATCCTTTGGCAACCATTGTTTTAAGGTTCGCTTAAAGCCTTTACAAAGTGATAAAGATATCTTGGAGATGCTACAGGTTATCAGAGGCATAATAGCAGTGGTTATAAATGTGGAACATGGTGTATAGGTTAGTGAGATTACCAAAGATGAAGTGTCACTACTCTAATCATCTCAACCATATTCACAAGTGATACGATCATTGAGAAGAAAGTAATTCTTTCAATCTGTATAACTCGGTTCTCTTAAAAAATTAAGAAAAATAAAAAATTGATGAAAATAGAGTCTAGGTCCTCTTTTTAAAATTGATGAATATTAAAGTGACTTATATAGTCTCAATTTATACTAGTTAGGTCTGGTCCTTTACAATTCAGGTCAGATTCCTTTTCTAATTAAAAGAAGAGATGTATTCCTCCAAAAATATGACTAGTGAAAGTTATTATAAAAAACTATAATTCTATAAAAGATAGAACTTTACTTTTACATCGGCTTTGTTTAAAGGGATTTCATCTATTTTTTCCTAAATTGGGAGGTATACCTTGTCTAATTCTTTCCTGAAAAGAAAATTAGGCCCTAATTGCTTGGTGGGCCACATCCTTAATAGGCATTTCGATGTTGAAGCTTGAAAAGTTAACCAATTTAAAATAAAATAAAATAAAAGAGGGCACCCCAATCAAATTCGATATAATCAAGTTAGGACCTCTAAAAGTTTGGCTTGTCTACATCTAGTCTAGTAATTATCCTGGATCAAAAAGAAGGCAGTCTAGGAGGAGAGCTTACTCAAAAGGAAGTTAATTATTTTTTTGAGATAGTTGATATTGTTGCTGGAAATTGGATTCGGGGGTGACCACTCGGCTCAGAAGGAGGAGCTCCGGCGAGAGTTGGCGGGTGGCGGATCGTCGGCGTGTGGCATCCTCCGGAAGACCTGAAAGAAGCCGGTGGCCGGAGTTTCCGGCGCCAACCCTCTGATGCCTAAGTCAGAGGGGGCAAATGTATGCAAGGAGAGGAAATATGCGTGTCCAGAGTTTCAGAGTCCAGCTTCCTCTGAGATGGAGGGGTTCACTTGTTATAGAGGGGTACTGGATTATCTATGATGTGACGGGGCGAACGGATTACCGTATGATTGAGCATGTCGTATGAATTAATGTACAATCGTGCGAATTATAGCACTGCCATGGAAGAGCAGGTCGGAGTCAGCGAGTCGTCGTGACTGATTGTCGTGGAGAGCTTGAGGTCCGTAGGTAGTATTAATTGTTGAGTGAGCCAGAGATCTGCAGAGGCCATGCGCATTAATTGTTGAGTGAGCCGGAGATCTGCAGATGCCAAGCGCATTAATTGTTGAGTGAGCCAGAGGTCTGCAGAGGCCATGCGCATTAATTGTTGACGGCGATGGCAGGGCATGGTCCCTGATCGAGTTGCAGAAAGATGTGACCGCAGCAGGCAGGTCGGATGCCTGGTCGGGCGCCTTCAAGTCGGATGCCTTCAGGTCGGACGCCTCCAAGTCGGGGGCCTCCAGGCACGTGCTGGCCATGCACCCATACATTTCGGAGCGACTTATTTTTACCCCAACACTACCCCCGACTTTCGAGAATGCGAGAAGTAGCTGTCTTTACTGTGTTGGTGTGGGTCAGGAGATTTTGAATTATTTCGGTCCTCCGTGTGCTTCAAGGCGCTCTTAATAAGAGGAGATGGGGCGACACCTTTTCGTTTTTCGAAGCGTCCTTGCGTCGTGGGCTCATGATGGAGCTCTGCAATCCAATGGGACGCTTCCCTAGTTCTGCATTCAAAGCGCCTATCTAAATTGAATATGATGCTTCGATTTTCGGGTCCGACGCGTGGCACGATCCGGACGGAAGGCGGGATCCTATCTTGCCGATCCGGACCGTCGAAGAGGTCTATATAAACCCCCATCCTAGCCCTAAGGGCCCTTATTTGGCCATCACTACAGTTGCTCCCCATTCTCCCCTTCTTCCATCCTTCTATTCTTTCCGGCGGTATCCCAGGGCGGTCATTCTTCCTCTCCGACTTGCCGACATTTCTGGCGAAGACTTCAGTAGGTGCCTCCCCCCTTGTCTGCTCGGAGGGTTTCTATTTTCGTTTCCCTTTCCTTCTTCCTTCTCCTCTTATCATTTTCTTTTCGGGATGGGTCGTAGTCCGGATGAAGTCGGGTCCACCATGAGTGGTGAGGAATTGGAGATGACCGCTGAGTGGTTTTTCCCTCAGCGCGGGTTTCATCTCGAACTCGCGGGGTTAGAGGATCGGGTAACGAGGCCTCCCCCGGGTCGGATCGGAGTGTATTTAGAAACACTCTGGGCCGGCCTGCGGTTCCCCCTCCACGGATTTGTGAACGAGCTCCTGGCGACTTATCAACTCGTCCCAGCACAGCTCGCTCCGAACGCGTGAGGACGATCGTCGGTTTTTTGTCCCTGTGCCTTACGCATGGGATACTGACTTTGGTCAATGTCTTCCGGTGGTGCTTCTTGCTGAAGTCCAACCCGAAAGACGGAAAGTGGCTCTACCTTGCCCTTCGGGGTGGTCGGTCACTCTTCCGGGGCGCTCCTACATCCATTCATGGGTGGAAGAAGAAGTTTTTCTTTTTATCCTCCGAGCCCACATAGGGGTTCGACCCCAGGTGGGGGCAGATCCGGCTCAAGACTGCCAACAAACTCCCCAAACTATCCAAGAACGAGCAAGGAAACCACGACGCTCTTTGCGGCCTCGAGAAAAACATGCTTCTGAGCGATCTCGTAAGCGAGGATGCTTTGGTCAATATCGGCTTGAGCTCGGCGCGCTCTCAGGGTAAGGGTGGTTGTGGTTTTTTGCCCCGTTCATTTCGCTCTTTTTTTATCTCTTCTTTCCTGACATCCAAACTTTTTTTTCCCTTTTTTGTCCTTTCAGATGTCCTGAAGATGGTGACCAAGAGCGTGGCTCTCTATGCCCGATTCCGAAAGAGGGCGGCCAAGGTTGGTGGGGCCCCACCCGAGCCTAGGAAGAGGGCTAGATCTTCAGCAGGCGCAGCTGCCGAGGCGGGCGCCCCCAAGGCCAGGTCCTCCGGGCCTGCTCGGAAGGAGATCCCGAGCACCGACCATGGGGGCTCGAGTTCTGCAGGGGCTTCCGTGGCACCCGCCTGCCCGGCTCCTATCTCGCAGCGTCCTGGCCGGCAGCCCGTCCAACTGCAGCGCTCGGTCCCGAAGCTGGGGAGCAGCCAGGGGGCTGCGAGGTCGTCCTTGCCAAGCCCAGCGAGGCCCAGTCTCCCAGGTCCCTCAGAGGGCGAGGGACGACAGGAGAGGAGGCCTTACTACTCCGAGTGGGTGGTCTTCGAGGGCGATTCGGCCCTCAACAATGCTGAAATAGCGCGGCAAATTTTTCACGTCACGCTGCTCCCGGCCGACCAGGCTGAGTTCCGGTCCATGAGCTACGACAGTTTTCTGGATGGGACTTATCGCTCCGCCATCCGGGTAAGTTCGCCTTTAACTTCTGCATTCGATTTTTGGCCTTAGCTTACTCTTTCATTTGCTCTATTTACAGCATCTCCATAAGGTCGACATGCTGATCTCCATAGCGGCAGACTACCGGGACCGAGCCTGAAGGTATCTGCGGGGGTAGGAGGAGGCCGAGAGGAAGCTCGGTGAGGTCGAGTTCTCTAGGAGGGAGCTCCTCGCGAAGGTAGAAGTCGGAAAAGATGAGCTTCAAAAGTTGACCGCGGAGCTCGAGGAGGAGAAGGCCGCACACGCCCTGGCCAGGTCGGAAGTGCGCTCTGCCGAGGCTCGTCTGGCCGAGGCCCGCTCTGCGCTCGTCGTCCAGCAGCACGAGGCGAGAGGCGCCCAGCTCAAGGTTGAGCAGCTTGAGGCCTGGGAGAAGAGGGCCTTGGAGCAAGCCCAACATGCGGTGCAACTCTTCCGGGAGTCGGAAGAGTTCCGCGAGCTGCTGGAGGAAAAGGCCGTGGATGGGCTTATCTGTGGCTTTGAAGACTTCCGCAATCAGCTGAAGCGGCTCTACCCTGAGTTCGATCTCAGTCTGCTCCAGCCTGGAGTAGGGATTGAGGAGGATGAGGATGGGCCCGAAGGCCCAGCTGGGGTTGAAGTTCAAGCAGCCGAGGAGACTGCTCGGGAGGCTTCCGCCGAGGGAACTCCTGAAGGAGCTTCTGATGCCGCCCTTGAAGATGCTAGCGATGTCCCGGCCGAGGCCTCTATGATGACGGCGGAAGAACCTAGGGAGACTTCTACAGAAAATGCCGAGGTTGCTGTCGTGGACGACCTCGGAGCTGCGACTATCCCTTAGGATTTTCTTTCTTCTTTTTTTTGTCTTTTCTTTTTGTTCTTTTTTGTAAGCGCAGTCGGCCTCCGAACTCATTGTACGGCCAGACCTCGATTTTGTACTTAGCCTTCGGGCTTTCATCAATGAAAGAATTTTGATATTTACAAATTTATGTTTGCCTCTCTTTCTCCTTTTGCATAGTAGATAAATTTTTGCTTTAATTGCTTGAGCGAATTTTTCTAAGTCTTCGGGCTTGGCTAAGTTCATAGACTTAGTTCCGAAAGACTTAGGTTCTGACCACGTTCGCTAAGTGAATTTCCTTCAGCAAATTTCTCTAAGTCTTCGGGCTCGGCTAAGTTCATAGACTTAGGCTCCGTAGACTTAGGTTTCGACCACGTCCGATAGGGAGGGCTCCAAGCTCAGACTTTAGAAAAATTTGCTAAGTCTTCGAGCTCGGATTCGAATCTCGCCAAGCCCTTGAGCTTGGCTCTCAGATTGCCGAAGCGTTGAGCTCGGCTCCCGAACCCCAAAGGGGTTTCCTCAAGTCTTTAGGTCTGTCTTCCGAAAGATTTGGCCAAGTCTTCAAGCTCGGCTTTTCGGATATAAGCTTACAAAAGCTTTAGGGTCGGTCCTCGAAGAGACCGTAGACCAAAGTCGAGTTATCGTTGGGGCATTTCGTGGTTGTTGGTCTCGAGCGTAGAATATCGAAACTTACGGTGAGTGACTCGACACTTTCGATCTCGGCCAGAATATCAAGGCTCGAGGTCGTCGCTACAGGTTCAACTTTTCAAAGTTTGGACTCGGTCGAGCACTCATTCAGAGGGGTATGTATAGACTGAACTGGAGATTAGCGGTGAGGAGAGCATGCTCGGGGTCGA
Source organism: Phoenix roebelenii (assembly GCA_025769935.1). Taxonomy (NCBI): domain Eukaryota; kingdom Viridiplantae; phylum Streptophyta; class Magnoliopsida; order Arecales; family Arecaceae; genus Phoenix; species Phoenix roebelenii. The sequence goes on along the minus strand of JAOXJJ010000001.1, from coordinate 16,896,064 downwards.
GGAGACCTCGGCTTGTAGTTAACTCAGGAGAGCATCCCGACCTTGGTCGGGGGAGGTCCTAAGCTTTGTCAGGATTTTGTCAAATGTCCAGCAATATAAACAAGTAAATGTAATGATGTTTGTGCTGGGTGGAATGTACCTCTTGCACCATCGGAGCTAGGCGCTTCACACTATAATCAGCTCTTAGGGGCGTTCTTTGGCCTGTAGTCTTCAGGCGCGCCAGCTCACCGGAGGGTGTTGTCGTCGCCGGGGTTCTGCGTAGGTGCTACCCCTTTATCGTTGTCGGACGCCATGGGGGGCCGCGAAGGTTCTACCCCGTATATCTTCCCAAGGCTGAGGGAGCTTGGGCTTGCTGTCGACTCACGGGGCATCTCGACCTTAGTCGAGGGATCAAGTATGAGGTCGAGGGAGCTTGGGCTTGCTTTCGATCTGGCGTCGCTTCCCAAGGCCGAGGAAGAATGGGCTCGCTGCCGAGTCACGGGGCAACTCGACCTTAGTCGAGGGATCGAGCACGAGGTCGAGGAAGCTTGGGCTTGTTGTCGACCTGGTGAGCTCGCTGTCGACTCACAGGGCATCTCGACATTAGTTGAGGGATCGAGCACAAGGTCGAGGGAGCTTGGGCTTGCTATCGACTCATGGGGCATCTCGACCTTAGTCGAGGGATCGAACACGAGGTCGAGGGAGCTTGGGCTCGCTGTCGACCTGGTGTCGCTTTCCGAGGCCGAGGAAGCTTGAGCTCGTTGTCGACTCAATGGGGCATCCCAAACTTGGTCGGGATCTTTGAGGGAGATCAAGATCGAGCTCGACATCGACATGGCGAGGCGTTCCAGACTTGGCTGGGGCATCCGAGCTTGGTCGTGTTAGATATATGCCCTAGAAGCCAATAAGGCTGACACATTATTAATTCTGGGACATACTTTTGTACTTGACTATTT
>JAOXJJ010000001.1:16781076-16792429 GCA_025769935.1 Phoenix roebelenii | reverse complement strand
TGTTAGTGATTGGTTAGGATTAGCTTGAATCAAACTGTTGCTAAGTTTAAATTCCACTGTGAATCTATTCAACTTAGATTAATTAATTGAAAAGTTTAGAAGTAGATGAAAACTTTTAAAAGACCCAATTCACCCCCCCTCTTGGGTTGTCACCTTGGGCAACACTATGTCCACCCTAGGCTCCTTCAACATCCAGCACATCCCCAAAACAGAGAACATAAGGACAGATCAATTGTCAAAGCTGACGATCTCCCGTATGAGCAAGCTCCCTAAGGAAACAATGCTCGAATATCTCCAAATGCTCAGCACAGAGGAGCCTGAGCCAACCCTCTGCGTCGACACCGAGCCAAGCTAGATGGACGAGCTCGTCAGCTATCTACAAAATGAGGCCCTCCCCAACGATGAGCTCGAGGCTTGCCGAATCAGGCACTTAGCCTTCCGATATATATTATATGAAAGCAAGCTTTACCGAAAATCTTTCACCTTTCCCCTCTTCAGATGCCTCCGCCCGTCAAAGGCAAACTATGCTATGCGAGAGGTTCATGAAGGGATATGCGGGAACCATCTGGGAGGCCGAGCACTGGCCCATAAAATGTTGCGCTAAGGGTACTATTGGCCTACATTTCAAAAGGATGCAACGAATTTCGTCCGAAGGTGCGATCGATGCCAGCGGAATGCCAACATCCAGCGCCGACCCTCGGCCCCGCTGACCTCGATCAGTGCCTCCTGGCCATTCTCCTAATGGGGGATCGACATCCTAGGACCATTTTTCTTAGCTACTAGGCAGAGAAAATTTCTGGTCGTCTCCATCGACTACTTTACTAAGTGGGTCGAAGCCGAACCAGTGGCTCGAATCTCCGAGCAGAAGATGCGGAACTTTGTTTGAAAGTCAATAATCTGCAGATTTGGACTCCCCGCATCCTAATATCTAACAACGGCCGTCAGTTCGACAACACCCATTTCAGAGAATTCTACTTCGAGCTCGGCATCGACCACCATTTCACCTTGGTAGCCCATCCACAGATGAATGGAGAAACTAAGGTGTCAAACCGCACCATCCTTCAGGAGCTCAAGGCTTGGCTCGATCGATCCAAAGAGCAATGAGTCGAAGACCTCTACAATGTACTCTGGGTCTACAGGACCACATTCCGATTTTCTACCGACGAGACCCCCTTCAACCTGGCATACGGAACAGAAGTTGTTATCCCCCTGGAAGTTGGACTCCCCTCACCAAGAGTGGAACATTACGACGCAGCTTCCAACTCCTCCTAACTCAGGGGCAACCTGGACCTCGTCGAGGAGACAAGGGAGGCAGCCCGAGTCCGCATGGCGAGATATCAACGGAAAACGGCACAGTACTACAACTCCAGAGTAAAAGCCAAGCTCTTTAAGGCAGAAGATCTCATCCTCAGGAGGGCTGAAGCTTCTTAGCCCGCCGAGTAGAGGAAGCTTGCCCTGAACTGGAAAGGGTCATACCGGATTGCACGAGTCCAGCGGTCCGAAGCATACAAGCTGAAATCTCTCAAAGGAACCCCCGTTCCACGAAGTTGGAATTCCCACCAGTGACCGCTGCTAGAAGCATTTCTCTTTTGTAACAGGGCTTCCTTATTCTGGGTGATGTGAACATATTTGTGTACATAAACTATGTAGAAGCTCTGTACCTTATATAAACCAGTATGTTGTAATACCCACATTTTGATATATGTAAGTTTGACTGCTTTTGACTATCTGTTGACCATGTATGAGGCTGCGTGCTATTGTAGGCAGTAGTCAGCAATAGCACAGTCGTGTCATGGATCCGGATCCGGGGCGTGACACTCTACGCTTTGTAGCTTCACGAAAATATACATATATACATACATATATATATGTGTGTGTATGCACACAAATATATAGTGTGTGTATACACGTATATATATACATATTTACATATATATATACACACACACATATATATATATAGGTGCTGGTGCATATTCATTTTTGTCATGCAATTTAGGGAATGTGTGATGTGCACATGCATCACGATAATTGTCTATATGTGAAACTTAACCATGTGCACGTGAAGATGGTGCTCGAGGTGCTTGTTTGCGGTTGCATTCACTCTAATCATGGAAAGCTGAAGAATTAGGGTTTATACTCCTTGAGTGATACCTACTTTTGGTCCTATGTTACCATTCAACTTCATGGTAATTACCACTTGATCATTATTTTGGCTGCTTATCCAAATAATGCATATGTAAATGATGAAGCAACAGTTTCAAGTTATAATATTCTAATCTTTTTTGTAAGGAAAAATCACTTATGATCGAGAGCTTCAGTGTTATATTTTGTCCTAGTCTAAGCTATAGGAAAATGTCATTCAAAGTTTATTCACTTTGATTATCTATTTCAAACAAATTGTTATCATGAATTCTTAGTTTGTTAAATAAGATAAAGGATAACAGAATAGTATAATTTTTCTGTTTTATACTTTTTTGCCGAAATGCATGTTCAAACCACGTGCAGGTGGGATTATTATTAGATTGTCGTAATTTTGTTCTTAATCTCTTGTTCATATGTTTACATGTGAATGTTTATACTGTTATTTAGTTCTTTTCCTATTATTTTATATCATTGGATGTCTTGATAGCTTGAGTGCATAATATTATTAAGGAAAATAGGGCATGTTGGTGCTGCTTAGTTGCTTCTAAAATAGTGATTCTTTCCATGCAGAAAGTTGGACATAATAATGAATCCTTACTCATATAAGCAAAAATATGTTGGAATCCCTTTATATCAATATATATTTTGTTCAATTGGCAACCAGTTACTAGGTATCTGGGAAAATGCATGTTTTTGTCTTATCTAGCAGACATGCTTTTGTTTTTTCCTCCTTTCACATGTGCCATCTTTTATATTGAATAGCTTCTCTGAAATTTCCATTGGCTTCCATAAGAAATGTCTAGAATGCCTAGAAGATCCATGAATTTCTTGCGTCTCTCTCTCTCGCCCCCACCCCCCAGCTTTCTGTCTCCCTCCCTAGTCTAGACAGTGACAAGCTCTTGGACTCCATGTAAAAAAGAGGCTTATCTCGAGCTACCAATGCTTTGAGCTCCATTGTTGGAATAAACTCAACGCTTTTGCGTGTTACTATTTGCTCGCAAAACATTTTCAAAATATTTTAGCAACCACCATCAATCATGTAGCTAATGATCGAATTGTTTTTCCTGATTTTCCTTTTTAAATTATATTATTTCTATTAATTATTTTTCTGATAATATTCTAAAACTTCGTTATATAACTCTGATTTTCTAATTCTTTTTAAATGTAACTCCTATCCTTAAAGACTAATTTATGAAAAAAATCTTGCTAACATATTTGTAGATCAAGATCTTTTATCCCATAAATTCTCCAATAGTATTCCTAAGTAAACTTTTCATTAGTTATAATGAAAAAAAATGATTGCATTTTCTGCATGTATGTTAAATTCAATGCTGATAGGAATGACCGATGTCACATAATGCTATGTCAAATCCAATGATGACATCAAGAAATACAAATGGCTTACTAGCTAGAAGCTACAAAGATAAGGGAGAAATACAATGAATGGAAAAGTTTTCATGTTTTATCAAGGAATTACTAATTTCAGTATTGATATAAAATTATGTAAAAAATGGATCTTTACATCATTCGTCCATAATGAAAGAAGTTATATACAAATATGGGTGAGATTAAAAAAGAGCCAAATTGCTTTTTTTTTTTTTTTTTTTTTTTTTTGGGGGGGGGGGTGACTTAGTATTTAAATTCAAAAATAAGTTGGATATGTGGAGGGAAGAAGGTGATTTAGGGTTACGGAGGGGCGACTTAGTATTTAAATTCAAAAATAAGTTGGATATGTGGAGGGAAGAAGGTTATTTAGGGTTACAGATTTAAGTTATCCCAATTTCCACCTTTTAGCCTTTTTTCTCTTTTTCAATTAAAATAACAACTAAATAATATCATAGATTATTATAAAACAACATTATGTATAATATATCATATATTATAGGCCAGGCTAATTTTAAGAAGACAAAGCCCAAGCTGGGCAAAAAAATCAGGCCTGGACAAGTGGACCAGGTTTAGTTTGCTCAAGTCTAATTGCAAGTTACTATTTCAAATCTCCACCTGTCCATTTAATTTTTCTTTCCCTCTTTGTCATTTCAAAAAAGAATGCAAAGTGTTGTCCTAGGCTGATTGGGATTTATGTATGTTCTCTTTGGATTTGTGATTTCTCAAACCAACTTCTCAGTTCTTCTTGATTTTGTTGTACTAGAGTTTTATTTTCTATTGATATTTTTGATCCATAGTCTCTTTACCTGGGCAAGTTGGAACCACCTCATAAAAAATGTCTGTTGTTGAAGTAGGAGTGTTTAATCATGAGGTTCTACTTGCTCTGAAGTTTATCTTGTTGTTCTTCTTCTTCTTCCTACATAGAAGATTTGTCTTTTAATGACCTGGTGCTAAAGCTTTTTTTACTTAAAGTTCCTAGTTGCACAAACTTCATGGCAATGAAGAAAGAATCTGAGAGGATAATAGAGAGGGTTGATCTTCATGATTAGATTCTAATAAGTTGCGGGAGTCTTCTTAAACTTAGTTGAATTCATGTTGAATTCTTGTTGTAAACCAAGGTAGTAGAGTTGCCGATTTTGATTTTACAGCCTCCATACCTTAGGGTCCAATTTGGTTAGTCTACACCTGAATCGTACATATACTCAAGTCAAATTCGAGTATCGAATCTGTTGGTATCTAGAGTACTAACTTTTTATGTCAGGTTTTGATGCCAAATTCGGACATTATAACTCAAGCTATCTAATCTGGATGTGGTAAGAGTGGATACAATCTGATTTTATCTAATCGAACTTGCCTAATGAAAATCCTTGTTTAATTAGTAAAATGAGGAGAGAAGATATTGATGCCCCTGACGACCTCTTCATTCAGATCTTATACCCAGCTATTGTCATCAATGAGAGAAATGGAGAGAAATAAAGAGAAAAGATCCGGAGAGGAGGAAATCCAGGACTTTAACATTTGAAATTACTTCTGCAATTTTATAAGGTCATATATTGCATATCTCGGATTCTCCTAAAGCAAATTGTTAATATATAATGTTGCTCAGTTATGCAGCCCAAGAAGAGGGGTGAATTAGATTTTTCAAAGACTTTAACTAATGTAGCGAAATTAAATGCCTGAAAGAAGAAGATAAACTTTAGTAACAAACTAATAAGTAAATGTGCGGAAGATAAAAACAAGTAAAGCAATCAACGCAAATACAAAAAAATAATAGCGATATAGTGTAAACCTGCACCTACATCCACTTTCCAAGACCTTTTTCCTAAACAATATACTATAATCTATAACTCAAATTAGTTGTTTTTCAGGTTCACAATCAATCCAGTTGATTTTTTTGGCAATCAACCAAAATCTTCTCCGAGCCTATCCTAGGCTCAACATAATCTAATTCAAGGTTAGATGGACCTTTTCCTCAAGTTTCAATCCTTGAAACTTGTTACAGCAAAGATTAGAAAAAAAGTAAATATTGTTGCCATGAATATAGCTCCAAGACAGTAAATACAAAATAATAAATAGAGTTACACACTGTTGGTTGACTTGAATACTTTTGAAGGCGCTTCACCAACTCTCTGATGTTGAATATATAGTATTTCAACTCATAATAAAAGCTTTTAAATTATTTTCTCTTTGCAGCTCTCTCTTTTTAGCTTTCTTCTCTTGGCTCTATTAGATTTTTCTTTATAGTGCTTAAGTTCATATTTTTTTTGGTGTTCCCATGTATTTATACACTTTGGAGAAGTTGGGACACTTTTCTAGCCATTAGACAATTAATAGAGACGTTTGAGATAAAAACAACTATTTTGATTCACAGAAAAACTAGCTGTTATAGTTGTCAAGCGCAGAGGGGTCGACTCGAAATTTTCAGAACTTCACACGTGATTTTCATAAGTCGTCTCAAGCTTGCTTCTATTTTGCTCTACTCTATTTTTCGTTTGTGGCACTTTTCAAGTCATCTCTCTCAGTTCAGATTCGACTCAAGATTTTTAGAGGTCGACTCAAGATTATCAGGAGTCGACTCGTTGCTTTTAGGGGTCAACTCTTCAACAGACTAAATTTTACTGCTATTTATCTTTCTCCTATGTCCTTTCTAGTGTCAACTTGTCTCTTTTTGGGGTTAGCTCGAGTCTGACTAGAGTCGGCTCATGAATTCCATGGGTCGACTCGCCAATACGATAATTTTTCAACTCCTTGTCTTTTCTCTATGATCATTCTGGGTCCACTTGCTTTTGTCTGGAGTCAACTCGTGCTAAGTTGGAGTCAGCTCGAGTACTTCATAGGTCGACTCATCAATATAATAAATTTTATGGCTTTTTGTCTGTCCTCTAAGACTATTCTAGGGTCGAGCACAATCTATTGGAGTTGGCTCGTGAAGGTGGGTCCGTTAGTGATAGTGTGCTGGAGTCAACTTGTTGCAGGCTTCAAGTCGACTCTTGAGGCAACTCAGGATGAAATCTTCTGTCTTTATATGTGAGCTTCCAAAAAATGCTATCATGGCCTTTTGGAGTTAGCTTTTTGATACGGAGCTTCAGATGGATGATACTTACTTGAAAATGGCTAAAAGCTTTCTTCTTGCTTCCTAAAATTAATCAATTATACTCAAAGTAACAGATTAGTCAACTTTTAACTCAACTGTTTTACATCATCAAAATTAATTCTTTAGGGTCAACATATAATAACATATTTTACTATATCTTAGCCTTGTATGTAAGGCCATCCTAAGCAACATAATGCGGAAAAAAGAAAACAAAAGATCCATCCCTTCAATTTTGTTGCCAGGAAGGTCGACAAAAGAAACTTTTTTCTCCTTTGGAGGTTAATGAAGAAGTATAGAGAAAAAAGACATACTCTTTATATTATTTTTATTGATTTAGAGAAAGCATATATTATAGTTCCTAAAGAAGTCTTATGGTGGTTAGAAAAGAATGGAGTTTCCATTCGTGTGACTAAGGACAAGTACGGTGCAACAGTTACTAGTATGAAAACTCTTAGTAGTAATATTAGTAAGTTTCTAATCATAATAGGTTTAGTTGATATTGAGGACCTACTCTAAATTCTTGCTTTTTTGTACTAGTTATGGATGCACCTGCTAGGCATATTCAAGTCAACATTCCTAAGCATTCTATTTGCGGATGATATAATATTAGTGGATGAAACTAATATTGGGGTCGATCATAAGTTAGAATAATGGAAGAGCGCATTAGAATCAAAGGATTTTAGGTTAAGTAGGACAAGATGGAATATATGGAATGAGATTTTAATAAAATTAGAAATTAGGATGAAGGTGGTCTGAAACTAAAGATCATGCAATACCTAAGAGATATCAATTTTGATATTTTGGATTTGATTATTTATAAAGGGGAGAAGAGAATGATATCCAGCATGATTAAAGCGGGTTGGATAAAATGGAGAAGCATAACTCGATATTATGTGATTATATAATATTTGCCAAGTTGAAGGAAAAGTTTTATAGGACAGCCATTTGACCAGTTATATGGTACAAAATTAAGAAAATAGAAAATAACATATGCACAAGATAGGTGTGGTCGAAATGAAAATATTGAAATGGATGTATGGTAATATGAAAAAATGATGAATAAAAAATGAAGCTATTCATAATATGGTGGATGTAGCACTAATTGAGGAGAAATTGAGAGAAAGACAAATTAGATGGGTTAGATATGTACAATATAGGTTGAGGAATACAGCGGTATGAAGGAGTAGTTTGATATATGTAGAAGTAAAAAGGGATAGAGGTAATCCAAAAATCATGTGATATGAAATAGTAAGGAAGGACTTGACATTTCAACATCTCTTAAAGAATATATCTTTAAACCAATTGGAATGGTATAAAAGGATTCATGAAGCCAACCCTAACTAGTTTGGAATTAAGACTTAGTTGAGTTGAGATGAAAATGATTATATCATAAGATAAGATACAATATAATTTGTAAAGCACGTTCTTTAATGCGCCACTTTGTGTAATGCCCGTGCAAACGTGCCTCGTAGCCTCATTCCTGGGACTTGGTGGTCTTTAAGAAGTCCCAATTAGAGATGCAATGTGACGATCATTTCAAATAAGCCATCTTGAACAATGCAACCTAATAGTTGGAGCCTCTGTAGTATTGTATGGCATGACCATATATATGTGTATAAATAGAAAGGTGACATATAAATATGTAATCGAGGTTTGAAAGACAAAGAAGAAATGACTTGTTCAGGGATTTAACCATTGTTGGAAATGTTAATAAGTAGCCCTTGATTTCTACAAAGGCATTGACCTCTATTTCTCGTTGTCATTTGTTCATTCTATAAAAGGAGTTTCTTATTTTTTTAGTTAGAAAATTCTTATTTTTTATTTTTATTTGCTGCCATGGCAAGATCCAGTAAATTGACCTAGTAATGATCGCATGACTACAATTGTGGGTGCATCTACATCAATCATCTTTTTTTTTTCTTTTGATAGCATACATGTCACTTCTGTTATTGACGCCATTCCTCTCTATCTGTATTAACTATTTCCATTAATTCATTGGGAAGACAAAATATCTAAGTCTATTATATATAAAGGATTCATGAAACTGATTATCTACTATAAAAATGAGGCTTCAAACGTTAAAAGATTCTATTTGTCAAATTATATGCCTAAAATTCCATTATGTTTGGGTGCCTCTAATAGTTTAATCAGATAAAAACTCTAAAATCATATGGCTGAATGCAATTCAGATATTTGGATTTATCAAGACCATCTTATGGAATGTAAGTTATGCTCATATATGCATCCATTATACCATTAATCACAAGCATACTTGATCAAAATAATATTTAATATAGAAACCATCATAAAATTATTATTGTTTCTTACTTATCTTGATCATTAGCACATCATACATATATAGGTACAAAAATATTTATATCATGCAAGTTGATATACAAGGATTCTCACTTCTTTGCTGATAACCAAACAGACCAATCATCTGCCCACACTGCAATCTACAAACTACGGTGTGCAGAATCCTGCTCAACATCCTTTTGTCTAATAAATTATTTTCTTACAAAACCAAGTCAACATTAAAAATTATCTAAAGTATCTGATAGCCCAGAATCCTTAATTTATTCTCTAAAAGGTCCCCCCACCATCTTGCATTCCAAGACTATCCAACGATCCTTACAAACAAAGATCTCTCTTTGGAACAAACTAGAGATAAGAAACTTCAACAAGAAGAGGGAGAAACTAGAGAGAGGGTAGAGAAGAACAAGAAAAGAGGAGAGAATCGGGTGGTTCTCCCTTCCTCTCTCTCTCTCTCTCTCTTTCTTCCTTCTTCCTGACTGAAGGGGATGTTCGACGACGGCGGCCCATGGTCGATGGCCTCAGAGGTGCCGGCGGTGTGCCAAGCTTGGCGACGACTGGCCAAAACGAAATAGAATAGACCGAAGAGGGGAGTCCGGCTTCACATCAATCCGGCAGCTTGTCGACTGGATTCAAGGAGAATGGCGGCCCAAAGACCAAAGAGAAGAAGGAAAGGAAGCTCACCTTGCCTCCGGCGAGCTTCTCCGGCTAGTCGAATGGTGAACACTCCGAGCTTCTCCCACGGATCACCTAGCGATCAAAGCTCTAAATCTCTAATTGAAGAGCTCCCAGGTTGATGGCTTGATGCCAAGGAAGAGAAGGAAGGGGGTCTCTTATAGACGAGGATTGGCAGCATTTTGGTAAGCTACGATCTTCCTCCTCCGGTGGAATCAAAGGGGAAAAGCGAGAAGGAGAAGAGGAAGACTCCAATCAGGAGTCTTCCTCCCATGCCACAAGGGTCGAGCAAGCGCCATGGCCCAGAGGCCGGCCTAGGCACCATGGCCCAGAGGCCAGCCTAGGCCCAAAAATATAGGCTCTTACAACGTTTGCAGACAACATTGGCAATATTGGATGAGAAATCCAGCATAGAAACATTACAGCATCAGTTGCAAACAACAAAAGTTGGTCGGCTAAGGCAATCAAAGGGTCAGGAATCAGAGGGAACACCTACTTTGTTAATTTTAAAAAGGGATATGTATTATAAGTTAAATTCAATATCTGATCTTTGCATTTACATCCAATATATGGTACTATATGGAGGCCACAAATAGTCCAATGTGAGATGGACTGGAGATGGTACACTCATATACATATATGGTACAAATATATGGTACACTCTTACACATATAGAGAAGTAAACTAATGATAGCTGAGTGTCTCTTGCACACATCAGAGATCTTAAAACATTAACAGGCCAAAAAGTTATCAAGACCAAGCTCCGACGGAAGACAGCAATGAGACAGTAACATTACATGGCACAATCACATACATAGAGATAACTATATATGCTAATAATGGAATGGGTGTTTCAGACGTTCAATGGTCTTAGAAGTATAGGAAGTCCATACTGGGGCTGAAGAAAAAACATGTCCGCTGGTGCATGTATATAGTTTGGGGAGAGAGATAATGAGAACCTCTGGAGGATCATGGCGATCACGGTTTTCGCTTCCAACATTGCAAAGTTTTGACCAATGCATGCTCTCGGTCCTATCGAGAATGCAAGTAGTGCATTGGGGTGCTTGGCAGCTTTGGATATCCCATTCTTGAATCTAAGAGGATTGAACTCATCAGCATCAGCTCCCCAAACCTCTTTATTCCTATGAATAATTGCAATTGGTATTACTAGTCTGGTGTCCTTTGGAATCACTAGGTTTCCTAAGGTCATATCTTTTGCAGCCATTCTTTGCATCATGACTACTGGGCCATAGAGCCTTAAGGCTTCTAAGAGAACCATGGTAACCTGCAAAAAGAGATGATTATGTAAATAACTTAAAGACAAATTATGTAGGAGGATGTAGGTTGTGACTGATAAATATATACCAATTTTAACTTGTTGAGCATGTCTGCATTGGGAATTCCTATACCACATTCTCTGAGCACCTCCTCTCTGAGCCTCTCCTGCCATTCTTGGTTGGTACACAACAAGAACACAGTCCAAGTAAGCAAATGGGAGGTGGTCTCCTGTCCAACAAAGAAGAATGTCTTGCACTCATCCATGATCTCATTCATGCTCAATAATTGACCCTTTCGCTCTTGACCAGGGTCTGATCTGCAAGACTCGATCATCAACCCAAGCAGATCATTTTCATAGCTGGAGTCCTTCGAATCTAATCGGCCTTGTATGATGTGCATCAGTGTGTTCCTCACTCTTCTTTCTAGCTTCCACCTGTGCAGATTCCTCCTAGAAGGAAGATA
>JAOXJJ010000001.1:16695187-16709884 GCA_025769935.1 Phoenix roebelenii | reverse complement strand
GTATAGCCACACTAGGTACTGTCTAAATGCGAGTACAAGAATTCCTCCAACCTTGAACACAGATCCAAATATCCCAAGTATAGCCACACTAGGTACTGTCTAAATGCGAGTACAAGAATTCCTCCAACCTTGAACACAGATCCAAATATCCCAAACCACCAACAAAGGGCACCTCTTTTCCCAACCAGGAGACAAATACAAGTCAGATTAACAAAAAATAACAGATTTGTCATGTTGTAGGTGCTTTTTGTTGTGGCACTAGGCTGTAATTTGTGCATATTAAACGATTGCAGCATAAGCCAACAAGAGTTGGGTCATCTTCTTGGCACCCTCACTGTGTAGTGCGTGCGCTAGGGAGAGGCTCCAGGTTCAAACCCCATAAAGCCGGCATTTTCCATGGTATTTCTCCACAAAACAAAACAAAGTATTTCTGTTATTTTTTTATTAAAAAAAAAAGATATCAACATGCAATGTTTGCTTTCAAGCAATGGCATTCATCATCTAAGGAAAGGGAAGAAAGATCAGCTTTTTTCATTTCAAGCAAAAATGGGGCATCAAACCAAGCTCCAACCTCAATGAGCTGGCTAATTGACTTCCACATACTGTAGTTGAATATGAGTTTAGCTAGATGTCACTCAACAACAATGTTTCGATGAGATTTAACTGGAAAGTGTTGAATCATGAGCAAGGGACATGAATATTTACAGTACATGACTACAAATTTTTAATGGTGTTGAATGCTTGAGTGCCAAACAAACTAGTAATCATATTTGCAGGAAAGTCACTAAGAAACATGTCAACAAACATGATAAAAGCCACTGTCAAGTATGACAACAAGAAAAACATGGGAACAACAACTGTTGTCAATAATAACAAACACAACAACTAAATATCATGAAGAAAATATCTGTACGAGAGGGCCAGATAACTTACTTCCATTGAAAAGATGGACTCCGACCTTTGCCAACATTGCATAGTACTCAATTTCAGACTTCCGAAGAGGAGGGCAGTTGTTTGCAATGAGTACCAACTTCCCTAGAGATACACAATTGGGACCAAATAATGAGATGTCAGCAAGCGGAAATGCATACTAAAGCAATAATTCAGCAACAAACTAGACTGTTAACAAAAGCAAAAACGACCAGAAACTAACTGTCATGGGCTACGTTTTCAAACTTAATAAATCTAAAATAACAAGGCTCAATAATTTAAGACTATTAAAACTTTGGAGAACAAGACAATGCAATTTACCAGTCACATAACTTTTTAGTGATTCAATTGATTCCATGGAATGCCGTGCTCATTATGTATCAATCATATACTCCACTTACAGTTACAAAAATTAACGCACAACTAGTCTGTCTGGCATGAAGGGCAGAAAAAATCTATTGGTAAAAAAAGGAAAAGGTGGTAATGTACTGCAGTGTTAAAAATATCATATACATGCAAGGAATTCAATTTTTCAAATAAAGCATGGGTTTTATTGGACAAATAATCAACAAATCTTTCACCAGCAAGAGATAAAAAGGACCCCCTCCATGGGAAGGCTATTAACTAATACTATCACCGAGGCAGATTGAAGGAGAGACAGTAATGACATTAAAAATCTATCAAGGTGAAATATGTAGGATTAAAGTGTTGTCTTGCAAGAACAAAAGAAAAATATCTCAGACATTTCATATCACATTTATGCAATATATTTCCAAAATTCACCATAAAGAAAGACATTTATGTGACTTCTTGTTAAATACTATTATGATCCAAAATACACAGTAGGCACAGATACAATTCAGTATCAAAAGAGCAAGTCCCAAGTCGTACTTAAAACTCCCACGTAGCAATGCATTCATATCATATGCTCTGCTTTCCAAAATACTATACTCCCCACAATCCTCAGTATTGTACAGGAAACACCTTAAGCCAACTACATCACATGCCATGAGGAACTAAGTAAAATTCTTTATCATTAATGAACAAAGACATCAAACATTAATATCAGGATACAATCTAGAATGGATAAAATATAATTTACTCATTTACAAGCTAGAACAGGAACTCTACTAAATTGAACTATGGAAAGGTAACAGAGGTTAACATCAGGAAATTTGGTTAAATATTTGAATCAGGATTATGGGCTCAGTCAGTTTTCATGAGCTACTACAACCCAGAACACACATTCATACAAAAATCCCATACATCTCTCTCAGTAAAATTCATCATCCTTATGTGTAGTTCACAATAAAACTGCACAATCAAAACTGTCCACTTTAGCCATTTTAATAACTGTAATCATTCTTCACATATTCACTGATATTCAAAGTAAATAGAAGTCTAGATGAATTCTGAGGGGTAAGAAGGAAGAAGTCAATCTAGGGAACTGCATTCATCTCTGAGGCATGAATCAAAAGCCATAGAGCCAAACTTCAGCCCCAAACCAACACATAATTTCTTTTTCTTCTTCAAAAAACAGTTTTTCAGCAATAACCAATCTTAGTAACAAATTAACTGAAAGCACGGAACAAACATTCATACAAATCCCATACATCTGTCTTGGTAGAATTCATCATCCTCATGCATAGTTCACAATAAGACTGCACAATCAAAACTGTCCACTTTAGCCATTTTAATAACTGTATTCACCCTTCACATATGCACCGATATTCAAGTAAATAGAAGTCTAGATGAATTCTGAGGAGTAAGAAGTAAGAAATCAATCTAGGGAACTGCATTCATCTCTGAGTTATGAATCAAAGCCAGAGAGCCAAACTTCATCCCCAATCCAACACATAATTTCTTTGTTCTTCTTCAAAAAACATTTTTTTTCAGCCATAACCAATCTTAGTGACAAATTAACTGAAAGCCTGGAACACACATTCATACAAATCCCGTACATCTCTCTTGGTAAAATTCATCATCTTTATGGGTAGTTCACAATAAGACTGCACAATCAAAACTGTCCACTTTAGCCGTTTTAATAACTGTATTCACCCTTCACATATTCACCGATATTCAAAGTAAACAGAAGTCTAGCTGAATTCTGAGGCGTAGGAAGGATGAAATCAATCTAGGGAACTGCATTCATCTCTGAGGCATGAATCAAAAGCCAGAGAGCCAAACTTCAGCCCCAAACCAACACATAATTTATTTTTCTTCTTCAGAAAACATATTTTCAGCAATAACCAATCTTAGTAACAAATTAACTGATAGCAGCCAACCTTTTCTACTATTGTCTACTGATAAAGAAAGCTAATAACGACTTGTAGGAGGATTGTAATGCAACACGAGTCCATCGCTCAAACTAAATGACGAGGGGCAGCAGAGAACGATTTCCAGGAGAAACTTTTGAATACAAAAGCAGTGATCGATACCTAGGGTTTATGATCCACGAATCAAAAAAAAAGAAATGGGAAGAACGATTGGTATACCTTTGTTGTTCCGAAGAGATCTGAGGACGGTCTTGTACCCCAGGGTATACTTCCCGCTCTTCATAACGAGAGCGAGCCTGTTGTTTATGCTCTCCTGGGTCTTCTTCTGCATTAAAGAAAAAGAGAAATGGAACCATAAAATGATCAAAATGTTCTAAATATACACAAAAATCGACGAAAAAAGGAATATAGGATTCCACGATCTGAGGAAGAATAGATTTCTAAATCAAATGACAAGGAAAGAAGGCGAAGAGGATACCGTCTTCTTCGCGACCACCATGGTTGCTCCGGTGACGAGACGGCGGCGGGAGCGGATGCGCGAGGCGAAAACCCTGTGTTCTCGGCGGTGGCTGCAAAGGGAGGAGTTAGGGTTTCTGAGTGCTAGTTATATCGACGTTGTAACTTGTAAGTTGTAACACGGCGCTATATTTACTGTATTGCCCCTATAGCGGTTCCAGTTAGCACCGGAAGTGTATTGGGCCAGGACAAGGCCTATTGGGCCATGCCGGCTCCAATTCGAGCCATGGGCTAGATTCGAGGGTAGTTCGATTCGCGCCGTGCTCAGGTTGATGCTTGGCCTGTCCTTGTCCAGAGAAAGCCAGGCTTGAAGTCGGGTCTGAAGCCGGCTTAGAACCAGACCCAAGCTAGCTCAAGGTCTGACCCGACCATATATTCAATCCTAACCTAAGGCTGAATTTGGTATTATCCTTTTGGTGAATCCAGTTGGCCAAAGGTTGAAGCTATAAGGCCTGACCGCCTAAAGGTGAGGACTGAAGGCTCAAACCTTCGATCTCTAATTCCCTAATCCCTAATTTCCTTCAACCCTTTGCTCTCTCCACCTCTTCACCCCACTTCCAACCTAACACTAGCCGCACCCTCAGTTGGCGATCGATCCAAGCAAAGCAGACATGATCCTCTTGTTAGCCGACAAGGTTTTAAATAATGATGTTATAATCGTTAAAAAAATTTCTATGACCATCTGTTATAAAAACTAGAAAAAAATACATTTTTATACCAACTTTTGGGGTACTAGCAATCGAGTCAGTGAAGTTGTGGGTGTGGTAATTTAGTCAACAATATAGAGAATCATGTGAAATCAAGAAATTAGATAGATGAGCTCAATGTTGTCTATCCTTTAGCATCATGTGATAGCATGTGACTTGTAAATTTGCCGATATGGCATCTAATAGATTATAACATTGCCATCTAAAAGGGAAAGAATTAGTTACAATTACTAAACAAATTGAAGCATTTATTACCTCACCTTAAACACCTCATCCACTAATTTTCCACATGTGTACCTATCTTTTATACTATATACATTAAATGGGAGTCAGTGCTCTCCAAGCACGCCACATGTCTAGCATTCCGAGTAATGTGTTTTTTTTTAATTTATTTTTGGGATGGCCTCTCCTTGGTTAGCAGCATGGAGAGGGACACACGCCCTCTTCTGATGATTGCGACGGGAGTTCAGCTCACCCCACCTACTACGTGTCATCTTCTACGTACTAATGCGTGCTTTCTCAGTACACCATGTATCGAGCATAGGATACACCATATGATTTCTTTTTTTTAGCCTCTTCTTGATTAATAGCACATGATCTCTCCTACGGTGTTTTTTTTTCTTCTTTTTTTTGACGATTGTGATGGGAGTTCAGCTCACCCCTCCCCCACGGGTACATTAGATGCTTTCTGCATGCCAACACAAGGTTGACTACTCCATCTGATAGAAGTAGGGATGCTTCCGTCATACCTCCGTACACCTTCCTCGTGCCATCTACTCCTCAACACACTCCATACCCTTACACCTCCTCTGCGGGTTAGCCCCTCACCACTCTCCATTCCTCCATATACATGCTCCTATGTTTTTCCTTCCTCAACCACCACCACCACCCTTTCCCCCCTCTAGTGTGTGTCCTCCCTATCACTAGAGGGGGTTGCCAATGGTGGTGGAGAGGAGGAGGAAGGTAGCAAGGTTGGTAGGAAGCAGGAGGAGGTAGCACGAGAGAGGGCGAAGGCGGCCTCGAGTGAGTTGTGGGATTAGAGGAGCAAGTGGGGGACATAAGGGCCGATGAGGGCGATAGGAAGGGCAGCGTTACGAAAGATGATGGTGGCTGCAGGTTGTCGGAGGAAAAGGCGGAGGAGGGTGGTAGGGTCGTCGAGAAAAAGTGATGTATCTTCTTTGAGAACAGTCAAGGTGAATCCCCTGCTTTCAAGGTATCAGATATGTTGTTTTCTTTTCTCGTTGACTTTTACACTATTTAAAATAAGTTTTGGTTAAAAAGTTAAAAAGTTTGCTTTTTTGGGTAAAATCTGCTCTATTTTGCTAAAAAACCAATAAACTTGCTCTTATCTCTAAAAAACTTGGTTTTTTGTTCTTAAAATTTTAAACTAATGTCCTATTTCATTGTATGGTAACGTTGTTTCTTGATCTAGGATTATGGTTGTGAATGAAGCAGAAAAACATAAACCTCTTTCTTTCAACTAAAATGTTTTATATATTTCTGTAGTTCAATATATTTTTGTGATCTATGTAGCATTGATGGTGGAAATTTGCTATAACTAGAATCAAAGAACTAACTTGGAATATGCTAAATGGTGAATAATTATTAGAGACATAGAATGGGTGGTAATTTATGGTAAGCATAGGTTTGATATTAGGTATTAGATGAAATATGCTAAGAGTGCATTTCTAGAAGCATGTCTAAAGGAAAAAGTTTAATATAATTTGCAGGAGGTGGAAGGTGATTAAAGAAAAATATTTTTGAGGTTCCATGCTACTGCTAGGAGAACAAACATTTGTAGCATAATAAAATTTTTGTGGTCAACTCATGCTTGAAAAATAACATGTGTATTTAATGATCTGAAAAGTGCATTGGACATGTCACAAGTAAATTGTTATCCCTTAAGAAAACTTTGACCACATATCATAGTTTGGTGGTAATGGAACTACCACTAGCAGCGAATTTTTGCTCATCTTTTTCTTGTTTCTTGGTCACTAATTATATAGTAAAAATGGAGCAATATACCTAAAAAAAAAAGAGAGAGCAAAATAACGACCTGAAAATATGCCATGCATGTATGTTATGCTTGGATCGAAATGTAGAGATAAAAAGTGTGGCACTTGTTGGCACATGCAATACATATGATAGAATAATAGATGACCATGCATTGATAAACAAGATCCTATATAGGTGCTGGAGGTAACTTTTTGCTTTTATAAATTTGATGGTGACAACTTTTGAATTTCAGTTTCTGGAACATTTTAAGATTAGTTTCAGTATCTATATTTTGTTTTGCACTTTATGGAGGAGAACTATCATCCACTTAGATGAAAGGTATCTCAATAGAGCCTTTTTGTAGGTTTGGTAAATTTGTTGTGCGTTTAGAAATATTAAAATATTTTTGATTGGAGAATCTTGAAGAAGATCTTTTGCTGATAATTGAAAAGCCTTGCAAAGGATGGTTTAAAGAAAGCTTGAAGGTACAGTGGTGATTTTTGCCTCTGCAGTATGGTATTTTATTTCTGAGGGCACTCTTTTACTGTTATAAGACATTGTTTTGTTATATAGTTTGAGTATGGTGGCTATGGTAACTGTTGCTGGAAACTGGACCGGGGGGCGACCGGTCGGCTGAGGAGAGGGAGCTCCGGCGGAAACTGGCGGGCGGCGATCCGTCGGCATGCGGCGTCGTCCGGAAGACCTGCGAGAAAGCCGGTGCCGGGTCTTCCGACGCTGGCCCTCCGATGCTTAAGTCAGAGGGGGCAAGCGTAGATGAGGAGAAAAAACAGTGTGAATCAGAGTTTCTGTCCGCCAGCCCCCTTCAAAATGGAGGAGTCCCCCTTTTATAGAGAGATCCTGGGTTACCTATGATGTGACCAGGTGAGACTGTAGTACAGCTGAACATGTCGCACGATTAGGCGAATTAATGCTTTGAGGTCGGAGTCAGGGAGTTGTCATGGCCGACTGAGTGCGACCGAGCTGACTTGCCGTGGAGGACTAGAGAAACTCGTCGTGGAGAACTGGAGATCCATAGACAGTAGGTAGTACGCGTATTAATTGTGGAGTAAGCCGGAGACGCGCATTAATTGTGGAGTAAGCTGGAGGTCTTCGGAAGCCATGCGTGATGATGGTTGAGTCGGCCGGAAACGTGCATTAATGGTGGAGTGAGTCGGAGGTCTTCAGGAGCCACGCGCAATAAATGCTGACGGCGATGGCAGGGTATGACCCCTGATCGGACTACGGAAGGGTGTAACCGTAGTAGGTGAACGGCAAGGTCGGAAATCCGAGATGGTGAACTCCAGGGTCGGGCATCTAGTTGGGCGCCGAGTCGGGAGCCTAGGGGGTCGAACGTTTCTGAGGTCGGGCGCCTCTGAGGTCGGGCGCTTCAGAGATCGGGCGCCTCTGAGGTCTGGCGCTTCAGAGGTCGGGCGTTAAGTGCCCCTGATCACGTGCTCCGCGACGTGCTCAAGTGCCTTGGGGCGGTTTGTATTACCCCAACACTACCCCCGACTTCCGAGTTTGAGCCGCTTGTGAGCTCGGACATGGGAAGTAATTGTCTTTATTGCTATGGTGGGGGCCAGGGCTTTAAATTGCTCCGGCACTCCACGCGTTTCGGAGTGTTTTTAATGAGAGGAGATGGAACGACGCCTTTTCATCCTCCGAGACCGCTTCACGAAGCAGGCTCATAAATTGGTCCCAAGATCCGACGGGGCACTGCCTCGATGGCATGTTCGAGGCACCAAATTGAAATAGGTACGCCGCTTCGGTTTTCGGACTCAATACGCGACGCATTCTGAACGAGAGGCGGGATCCGGTCCTGCCGATCTGGGCCGTCGGGAGGGTCTATATAAATCCTTCGACCTGGCCCTAAAAAGGGGCACACTTGGTTGTTTTCTTTTCTTCGTTCTTAGTCTTTGGTTAGCTTTTCTCAGTCGTCACCGAGCTTTCTGGTGGCGCCTCAAGGCGATTTCCGGCGATTCCCCTTCCGTAGGTTATCACCTTTTCTTAGTGCGGAGCGTTTTCCTCCCTTTTTTCTAGTTTTTCTTTGTTCTCCACTTTTCTTTCTTTTTTCTGAAAATGGGTCTTGGTCAGATGAAGTTGGGTCTTGCCTGTTGGAGGAGGAACTGGAGCTGATCCAATCCCGGTTCTTTTTCCAGCTCGGGTTTCATCTTGAACCTGCGGGACCGGGAGGGCGGTTGACG
This sequence comes from Phoenix roebelenii, assembly GCA_025769935.1. Classification (NCBI taxonomy): domain Eukaryota; kingdom Viridiplantae; phylum Streptophyta; class Magnoliopsida; order Arecales; family Arecaceae; genus Phoenix; species Phoenix roebelenii. Next base: position 16,701,256 of record JAOXJJ010000001.1, on the reverse strand, counting down.
CGACCGCCTCCAGGCCGGATCGGAGTGTACGTTGAGACACTCTGGGCCGGTCTGCGGTTCTCCCTTCACAAGTTCGTGAGTGACCTGCTGGTGGAATACCAGCTCGTCCCAGTGCAGCTGGTTCCGAACTCTTGGAGGACTATAGTCAGGTTCTTGTCCCTTTGCCTTGCGCATGGGATCCCGACTTCGGTGAACGTTTTTCGCCGGTGTTTTTTATTGAAAACGAACCCGACGGACGGAGAGTGGATGTACTTTGCCTTTCGATGTGGTATGTCCCTCTTTCGAGGTGCCCCTTCCTCTATTCATGAGTAGAAGGGGTGTTTTTTCTTTTTGGCGTCCGAGACGTTGTGGGGTTTTGACCCGAGGTGGGGGCACCCCCGACTGAAGGCCCTCAACAAACTCTCCGAGCCTTCGGCGGATGAGCAGAGGGTTCATGACTCCCTACGGGGTCTCGAGAGGGATATCAACTTGGCCGACCTCCTGAGCGAGGAAGCCTTGGTGAACGTCGGCCTGAGCTCGGCACGCCCTGAGGGTAAGAGTGGTTACTTAGTTTTATTTACTGCTTTGCTTGTTTCTTTCTCTTTTACTTAAGAGTTTTTCTCTTTATGTTTCAGACATCCCCCATATGTCGACTAGCAACACGTCCTTGTTCCTCCGACTGAAAAAGAGGTCTGCCGAGGCGGGCGGGGCTCTTCCCAAGTCCCGCAAGAGGGCGAGACCGTCTCCTACCCGTAGGTCGGGGGAGTCTGGGGTCGGCACATCATCGGCGGCCCAAGAGGAGGCCCCAGCAGCCGAGCGAGCGAGCTCGGCTTCTGGAGGGACATCTGATTCGGCGCCTCGGGCCTGCCCTACTTCCATTGCTCAGTGGGCAGGCCGGCCTATCATCCATTTGCGGCGGTCGGGGCCCGAGCCGAGCAGGGGCCCCGGTGTTCCGAGCACACCTCGGGTCGTCGCCCCGAGTTCTGTTGGTCCTAGCTTGTCTGGGACAGGGGGCATCCCGGGAGGGGTCCTGTCGGCTCGGATCTCTCGTTTCCCGAGGGCGGCTCGGCCATCGAAGATGCCGATGTCGCGCGCGCGGTCTTTCGCCGCGCGATGCTCCCAGCCGACCGAGCTATGATCGAGGCCCTCAGCCTCGAAGAGATCGTCGATCAGGTCTACCAGAATACTGTTCGGGTAAGTGACTTCCTTACTTTGCTTTTAGTTGTTCTTATTTCCTTCTCCTTTATTTATCATCACTTCTCTTTGCAGCATATCCATGAGGTCGATACCCTAATATTCATCGCCTCGGAATGCCAGAACGAATCTCGGCGATTCCAGAGACAGACGGAGTCAGCCAAGAAGAGGCTCGCGGAATTCGAGGTCGAGCTAACCGAGGTCCGTGCGCAGAGGGAGGCCACCGAGGCCGGACGGCTCGCGATCGTCAGCGAGCTCGAGGAGGAGAGGGCCGCCCACTCCCTGGCGAGGTCCGAGTTGCGCGCAGCCGAGGGGCGACTCGCGGAAGCCCGCACCGAAGCTGCGAGGCATAAGTACGAAGGTGGGGTTCTCCGCCTAAAAATCGAGCAACTCGAGGCCCGAGAGAAGAGGGCGCTCGAGCAAGCCCAAAATGTTGTGGATCTCTTCAAGAAGTCGGAAGGGTTCCGCGACATGCTCGAGGAGGAGACCGTGGACGGGTTCCTCCGGAGCTTTGAAAACTTCAAGCGGCATATGGCTCGATTTTGCCCCTAGTTCGATCTTTCGGGGATCCGGCCAAGGTCGGGTATCGGCGGCGATAGTGAATCCGACGTGCCCTCTCCGCTTGAAGAGGAGGAAGAGGAGGAGGCCGAGGTCGAGGCCGAGGTCGAGGCCGCCGAAGCGGAAGCCGGGGGAGGAAGCGCCGAGACCGAGCAGGCGATCCAGGCAACTCCCACGGAGGAAATTTCCGAGGTCGCCGACGGAGCTGCTCCTGCTCCCGCCGAGGAAGGTCCCGAGCCGACCCCTGCCGAGGTCCCCCAGGAGATCATCGTAGATGATCCCGGCGCTGACGAGGCCGGAGCCCCTTAGGAGTTGTTTTTTCCCTTTCTTCTTTTATTGTAAGCGAGGTCGGCTTCTAAACTCGCTGTACAGCCGGCCTCGATCCTGTACTTTGGCCTTTAGGCCTTTATCAATGAAATAGTTTTTCGTAAATTTGTGTTCGCTTCTTAAGCCTTTGCTTCAATTTTTTAAATCGAACTTCTCTTGATGAATTTTTCTAAGTGCTCGAGCTCGGCTAAGTTCTTAGACTTAGGCTCGGGCGCGGAGAACATTTGCTAGGGCAACGTCTTAGGTGCCGGGCTCGAGCCGCAGGAAAAACTTTCAAGTCCTTGAGCTCGGCCAGATTTGTAAACTTAAGAGTCGTAGGCTTAGGTTTCCACTGCACTCGTCAAGTCAGATTTTTGTCGATAAATATCTTTAAGTCTTCAGGCTCGGCTGAGTATATGGACCTCGATTTTCCAGGCCTTGACTCAGGTCATGTTTGCTAAATAGAGCTCCAAGCTCTAGGTTTTAGAGCTTGGATCTGAATTCTGCCAAGCCCTTAGGCTCGGCGTGTGCGTTGAGCCCGAACCTCGAATTCCAAAGAGGTTTCATCGGGCGTTCAAGTTCGTCTTTTAAGCAATTTTGGCTAAGTTCTCGAGCTTAGCTTTTCGGATGTTAGCCGACAAGAGGTGTCAGGGGCGGCCTCCGAGGAGGTCATGGACTGAAGTCGCATTGGCGTCGAAGCCTATACGGCAGTTGATCTCGGACTTGGCCGAGATGCCAACAAGTAGAGTCGGAATTTTGTGGTTAGTGCCTTGGCACTTCCAAGCTCGACCAAAGTATCCATGGTTGATATACTCATTGCTGACAAGCAATAAGAAAAGTGTGCCAGGTGTAAGAGACCCAGGCCCGCGATTAATTTGGAGAAACGTCTCGACCTTGGTGGAGGTAAATTCTGAGTTTAATCAATGAATTATCGGCGATATGAGTAAATGAATGTAATGAAACTGTAAAGTGTACCTTCCGCATTATCGGAGTCAAGCGTCTCATGCTGAGGTCGGCAGCTTCACTCTTTGGCGAGTTTTGGAGACGCTCTCTTGCCTGGGATCCATTTTTTGGGGATGCCGGCACATTGGAAGATGTAGTTGCCGTTAGAGATCTATGTGAATGCCGCTTCGTTGCCATTCATGAACATTTTCAAGGCGCTTTGTTGTCAACCACGAACATTTCGAGGGTGCTGTGTTGTCAATCACGAACGTTTCAGAGGACCGCGAAGGTACTACCTCGTCATTTCGAGGTCGTGGGAAATTGAGCTCACTGTCGACTCATCGGGGCAAGGCGCTACGGAGGGCCGCGAAGGTACTACCCCGTTGTCGATGTCGAGCGCCATGGAGGGTCGCGAAGGTACTACCCCATCTTTTCGAGGTCGAGGGGTCTGGGAATGCACTGTCGACACTCGGGGCATCTCGACCTTAGTCGAGGGATCGTATGCAAGTTTGAGGGGTATGGGAACGCACTGTCGATCTGCGACGCATTTCGAGACCGAGAGATCTGGGCACGCACTGTCGGCACTCGGACCATCCCGACCTTAGTCGAGGAGGCGCTACGGGGGGGCGCAAAGGTACTACCCCGTTGTTGATGTTGAGCGCCATGGAGGACCGCGAAGGTACTACCCCATCTTTTCGAGGTCGAGGGGTCTGGGAACGTACTGTCGACACTCGAGGTATCACGACCTTAGTCGAGGGATCGTGCACAAGGTCGAGGGATCTGGGAACACACTGTCGACCTGCGATGCTTCCCGAGGCCGAGGGGTCTGGGCACGCACTATCGGAACTCAGGGCATCCCGACCTTAGTCGAGGTATTTGAGGGAGATCGAGATCGAGCTCGATGTCTTCGCGGCGAGGCGTTCCAGACTTGGCTGGGGCATCCGAGCTTGGTCGGGCATCCGAACTTGATCGGATAGTCTAAAAATCACGAACAATTTAGCATTAGGAGAAATATAATATGACCAGGAGAAAACTGTAGATAGGTTATCATAAGAAGAAGACGGGACTCATGTTCCCGATCACCCAGAACCCCTTAGGGCTTCACTGATAATACATCCGAAGATTTTTGGAGTTCCAGCTTCGTGCAATGGGGGTCCCTTCAAGGGACTCCAGCTTGTATGCTCCAGGTCACTGAACTCGCGCGATCCGATATGGTCCCTCCCAATTTGGGGCTAGCTTCCCTTACTCGGTTGGCTGAGAAGCTTCAACTCTTCTGAGGACGAGATCCCCTATTTTGAAAAGTTTCGCTTTGACTTTGGAGTTGTAGTACCGGACCGTTCTTTGCTGGTACCTCGCCATACGAACTCGGGCAACTTTTCTGGCCTCTTCGGCAAGGTCCAAATTATTTCTGAGCTCGAAAGAGTTGAAGTTGGCATCGTAGTGCTCGACTCTCGGAGAAGGGAGTCCGATTTCCAGCGAGATGATGACCTCAGTCCCATAGGCCAAGTTGAAGGGGGTTTCGCCCGTGGGCAGGCGAAACGTAGTTCGGTAGGCCCACAACACGTTGTATAGATCCTCGACCCATTGTCCCTTGGACCGGTCGAGTCTGGCTTTAAGCTCCTGCAAAATAGTGCGGTTTGTTACCTCGGTTTCTCCGTTTGTCTATGAATGGACGACCGAGGTGAAGCGGTGGTTGATGCCGAGCTCGGAGCAGAATTCTCTGAATCAAACATTGTCGAACTGGCGGCCATTGTCAGATATGAGGATGCGGGGGAGTCCAAATCTATAGATTATTGACTTCCAGACAAAATTCCGCATCTTCTGCTCGATGATCCGGGCTACTGGCTCGGCCTCGACCTACTTAGTGAAATAATCAATGGAGACGACCAGGAACTTCCTCTGTCCGGTCGCAAGAGGGAACGGTCCCAAAATATCAATTTTCCACTGGGCAAATGGCCAGAGGGCGCCGATCGAAGTTAGCGGGGCTGAAGGTCGGCGCTGGATGTTGGCGTTCCGCTGGCACCGATCGCATCTCCGGACAAAGTCCGTTGCATCCTTCTGAAGTGTGGGCCAATAGTATCCCTGGCGAAGGATCTCGTGGGCTAGCGCTCGGCCTCCCAAATGGTTTTCGTAGATCCCCTCGTGGACCTCTCGCATGGCATAATCCGCCTCTGACGGGCGGAGACATCTGAGAAGGGAAGAGGTAAAGGACCTGCGGTAGAGTTTTCCTTCGTACAACACGTATCGGGAGGCGAGTCGCCTAATCCGGCAAGACTCCAGCTCGTCATTGGGCAGGCCTTCGTCTTTCAGATAACTGACGAGCTCGTCCATCCAGCTTGGCTCCACCTCAAGGCAGAGCGCAGGCTCGGGTTCTTCTGTGCTAGGCATTTGGAGATACTCGAGCATTGTCACTTTGCAGAGCTCGCTCATGCGGGAGGTCGCCAGCTTTGATAGTTGGTCTGCCCTCTGATTCTCCGACCTTGAAATATGTTGGATGTTGAAGGAGCTCAGAGCAGAGGTGTGGTCTCACACCTTCCGAAGATACTTCTGCATTGCGGGCTCTCGAGCTTCAAAGTCTTCCAAGATCTAGCTCACGGCCAGTTGGGAGTCGCTGAAGACCCTCAGGTCCTTCACCTTCATCTCCTTTGCCAACTTGAGCCCGGCAATGAGTGCCTCGTATTCCGCCACATTGTTAGAGGCGGAGAACTCGAGGCGCAAAGCTTGCTCCGCAACTACTCCATCTGGACTAGTGAGGATGAGTCCTGCTCCACTACCCCCTGAGTTCGAGGAGCCGTCAACGTGCAGAGTCCACGTCAGCCTCGGGGTCTGCTCCCTGCCCGATCTGACCATTGCAGGATCTGCTTCATTGGTTGGTCGGTCAGTATGGCGACTGTGTGGGCTTGGAGATAAGGCCGGAGCCTCCGAGCTGAAATGACCAGGGCGTAGATCGTTTTCTCCAATTTTGAGTATCGAGTCTGTTGCCCAAGGTGACAACCCAAGAGGGGGGTGAATTGGATTTTCTAATGATTATGTTCCCTAATTTTTACTTTGAATTGAATGCAGTGGGATGATAAGATGTTACTTACTTAA
>JAOXJJ010000001.1:16683212-16695087 GCA_025769935.1 Phoenix roebelenii | reverse complement strand
TTAGTATAATATAAGATATACTCAAATGCTTTGAGCTCATCAAAATCAAATGAGGGCTTAATCAATTACTCCACAGAGTCTCGGCACCCCTCAAGACTCGGCTGGTGTAGTACACTGGTTTTTTGAGCTTGTCTTCTTTTCGGACCAGAATAGAGCTCACCGCGACTGGGGAGACGGCCAGATATAAGTATAGGAGCTCACCCTGCCGAGGCTTTGTAAGAAGTGGAGGAGAGGCGAGGAGATGCCGAAGGTCTTCGAAGGCCTGCTGGCATTCCTCCGTCCAAAGGAAGTTCTTCGGCCACTTGAGGACTGAGAAGAATGGGAGGCATCTCTCAGCGGACCTGAAAACATATCTTCCAGGGCTGCAACTCGGCCAGTGAGCCGCTGCACCTCTTTGACCCTCGGCGGCGCCATCTCTTGCAGTATTCGGATCTTCTTAGGGTTCGCTTCAATTCTCCGCTGGGTAACTATGAAGCCAAGGAACTTCCCCAATGTAACTCCAAACACACATTTAGCAGGGTTAAGCTTCATCCGATATTTTCTTAGCATGGAGAATGTTTCGTTGAGGTCCGCCACATGGTCTTCTGCCAGCCAGCTTTTCACCAGCATATCGTCCACATAGACTTCCATGTTTCGGCCTATTTGGCTTTTGAAAATTTGGCGGACCAACCTTTGATAGGTCGCTCCAGCATTTTTCAGGCCTTGTAGCAATAAGTGCCCCCGTCGGTGATGAAAGCTGTCTTCTCCTCATCTTCAGGCGCCATCCGAATTTGATTGTACCCAGAGAAAGCGTCCATAAATGTCAGCAACTGATGTCCCGAGGTGGAGTCCACGAGTTGGTCGATGTTGGTGAGAGAAAAACTATCCTTTGGGCAGGCTTTATTCAGGTCGGTATAGTCCACATCCGCCATTTTCCGTTGGCCTTCTTGATGAGGACTACATTTGCGAGCCAGTCCGGGTAGGATATCTTCCAGATAAAGCCGGCTTTGAGGAGCTTGTCTACCTCCTCGGCCGCTGCTTGCTATCGCTCTAGAGCGGAGCCCCGCTTTTTCTGCCGCACGGGCTTGGAGGTCAGTTTCACCTGAAGTCGGTGAACCATGACCCCCGGATCTATTCCTGGCATGTCGGCGGGTGACCAGGTGAAGATGTCCATGTTGGCCCGTAGGAACTCGATCAGGCATCCTCTTTCACGAGCATCTAGTCCGGAGCCGACCTGCACGGTTAGCTCGGAGAAATTTTTCTGTAAAGGAATTTGAGTAAGAAGCTCACCAGGCTCTACTCGCTCCTTTCGTGGGCCGTCCCGTGCTTCCAGAGTCTTGAAGGAGAGCGCCCGATCTGTTGCCGAAGTTGATACCTCGGCCGGTCGCTTAGTCTTGTGGGTCGCCATATAGCATCGCTTTGCTATCACTTAGTCCCCACGAACTTCGCCCACTCTTTGGTCGGTGGGGAATCGCATGAGCAGGTGGCGAGTCGAGACCACGGCTCGGATAGCGTTGAGCCCTGGTCGTCCGAGGATGGCGTTGTACGCCGAGGACAGGCGGACCACGAGAAAGTCCATCCTTAGGGTGCTTTCTCGAGGGGCGAGGCCGACCGTGACTAGGAGACCGATCTCACCCTCGACCGAGACTGAGTCCCCAGTGAATCCAACTAAGGGAGCATTCATTCTCCGAAGTTGATCTTTTGTCATCCCCATTTTCTGGTAGGCATCGTAGTACAGAACATTTGCCGAGCGTCTATTATCTACTAAGACGCGCTTTACATCAAACTTGTTTACAATCATGGAGATGACCACAGCATCATCATGAGGAGTCTCAACTCCTTCTAGGTTCTCGTCCGAGAATGAGATGGTGTCGGAGGTGCGCAGGCGCTTTGGGGTGGCCCTTTCCTCCGCAGATCCACCGATCGAGGTTCCTCCTCGGATGGTGTTGATAGTCCCGGCAATGGGTCTGTTGGCATTTGGATCTTCGGGCTGTGCAATGGTCTCCGCTAGCCTCCTTTCCTCGCGCTGGTTCTGCACGAACCGGTCGAGTACTCCACAACGGATCAGTGCCTCGATTTCATCCCGAAGCTGGAAGCAATCATCCGTGTCGTGGCCTTGGTCCCGGTGGAAGCGGTAGTACGTCCTAGGATTGCGCCATGCTCCGGGGTCCCGCATCGGGGGTGGAGGCCGAAAGTAGTCCCGACCCTGGATCTCAATCAGGATCTCTGCTCGAAGAGCATTGAGGGGAGTGTAGTTCTCATACCTCCCCGGTTGTGGTCGCGGTCGCACCGACGATCTCGATCTGGGCGGAGACCTCGGTCGAGGCTGCCCCCGAGGCTGAGGTGGACTCCTCAACCGTAGGAAGTTCCTATTCCGGCGAGGAGACTGGCTCTTGGGACGACCGCGCTCCTCGCGACGTCTTTTTTGCTTCTTGGAGGTCGGCTCGGTTGCCCCTCGCTTGGAAGTGATGGCCTCCTCGGCCTTCGCATACTTCCGAGCCCGCACGAGCATTTCTGTGAAGTCGGCGGGGAAGCTCTTCTCGATGGAGAAGAGAAACCTGTAAGACCGAGCCCCAATCTTCAACGCCGACATGGCTATCGACTGGTCGAGCTCGCGAACCTCCCAGATGGCGGCGGTGAAGCGGTCGAGGTAGTCCTTGAGGGACTCTCCCTCTCTCTGTTTGATGTCGAGGAGGGAGTCCGAAGTCCGCCGCTGACGTCAGCTGGCAGCGAAGTTGGTGGTAAACTTCCTGCCGAGCTGCTCGAAAGACGACACTGTGCTGGGTCTTAGCCCGGAAAACCAGAGTCGAGCTGCTCCCCGAAGTGTTGCTGGGAAGGCCTTGTAAAGCATGGCCTCCGAGGATCCTTGCAACGCCATGAGAGCTCGGTAACTCTCCAGGTGTCGAGGGGGTCGGTCGTGCCGTTGTAAGGCTCCACCTGAGGCATTTTGAACCTCGATGGGACCGGCTCGTCCTCGATCTGACGGAAAAAGGGGGACTTAGTTGTAAATTCGAAGTCACCCTCACATCTCGCCTTTCTATTGTGGAGCGCCTCAATATGGCGTTCGAGTCTCTCAACCTTCTTGTCGAGTTCTCCACTTCGAGGGTCTGCCACGGTAGTTTGCTCCGGCGCAAACTATCCTGGGACGGACTCGACTTTCGATGGCTGTGGGCCATTGCCCAGACCCCTCACTAAGGGTCCCTTCCTGGGGGAAGCCCGGGCTGAATTCTGGCAACAACATCGCTCCTCATTGTTTGCCTGTGAGGAGCTACGAAGATTCTAGCCTTGGCACGCCGGTCCATTCGGAGAAGGCACCGGCAGGACCTGGGCGTGTGGAGGCGGCGTCGGTGGGGCTCCCTCACATTGCAAGCCCTGAACGGCCGTGGCCAAGGCTCGAACTTGCTGCACCAGGGTGTCGAACTGTTCCGGCTGGACTTGCAAGGCTGAACCAGCCGGAGGCGGCGAATTCTGGACGGAGTGCTCCGGGCTTGGTGGGAGACGCCGGGAGGCGTTAGAGGCTCCCTTACTTCTCAACTTCATGGTCGCGACTCGGGCCCTTCCTCTAGCGCCAACTGTTGCTGGAAACAGGACCCAGGAGCGACCGGTCGGCTGAGAAGGGGGAGCTCCGGCGGGAACTGGCGGGCGGCGATCCGTCGGCGTGCGGCATCCTCCGAAAGACTTGCGAGAAAGCCGGTGGCCGGGTCTTCCGGCGCCGGCCCTCCGATGCTTAAGTCAAAGGGGGCAAGCGTAGATGAAGAGAAAAATCAGTGTGCATCAGAGTTTATGTCCGCCAACCCCTACTAAAATGGAGGAGTCCTCCTTTTATAGAGAGGTGCTAGGTTACCTGTGATGTGACCAGGCGAGACTGTAGTACAGCTGAACATGTCGCACGATCAGGCGAATTAATGCTTTGAGGTCGGAGTCAGGGAGTTGTTATGGTCGACTGAGTGCGGCCGAGCTGACTTGCCATGGAGGATTGGAGAAACTCGTCGTGGAGAACTGAAGATCCGTAGACAGTAGGTAGTACGCGTATTAATTGTGGAGTAAGCTGGAGACGCGCATAAATTGTGGAGTAAGCTGGAGATCTTCGGGAGCCATGTGTGATGATGGTTGAGTGGGCCGGAAACGTGCATTAATGATGGAGTGAGTCGGAGGTCTTCAGGAGCCACACACATTAAATGCTGACGGCGATGGCAAGGTATGACCCCTGATCGGACTACGGAAGGGTGTGACCGTAGTAGGTGAACAGCAAGGTCGGAAATTCGAGATGGTGGACTCCGAGATCGGGCATCTAGTTGGGCGCCGAGTCGGGAGCCTAGAGGGTCGGACGTATCTGAGGTCGGGCGCCTCTAAGGTCGGGCGCCTCTGAGGTATGGTATTTCTGAGGTCGAGCGTTGAGTATCCCTGATCACGTGCTCCGCGACGTGCTCACGTGCCTTGGGGCGGTTTGTATTACCCCAACAGTAACAACCCTGTTTATGCTGAAGTTGTAATAGAAAAGAAGAAAAAATACTTTTCCAAGGTCTGCTATTACTGCCTTCATATCTGACAGATTGATATAAATTGATTTTATTATTTTCCAACTATTTATAAGGTGAAGCTTTGCCTTTGCTTAAGTTCCATTACTTAACGCTTTTTAATTAGTTGATAGTATTTTGTGATGTTATTTGACAGGTGATATCTCTTGTTCTTTGTCGTGAGAGCGAGAAACAGTCGATTGACATTTGTATTTTGTACTCACAAGGTGTGTATTAAATGACATATGTCATTGTCTGCCTTCTTTTGTATGTCATGACAAGTATACTGAGTCTGTAAAACAACTAATTGAATGTGATTATGTACATGTAACTCTTGGTATTTTTATAATGTTCCGAATCATTATGTATTTTCTATTATTTTTTCATAAATAAATAATTTTCATTCTGCTCCAGAATTTTCACGATCCAGAAGCTTTACTGATAAATCTTAATGCTGAATAGAAATTTTCTAAATTCTCTGTTTACAAAATCAAACAGGTGTTGGAGGTAACTATTTGCTTTTTTAAATTTGATTATACAATTTTTGAAATTCAGTTTCTAAAACTTTTAAGCATTAGCTTCAGTATGTATGTTATGTTTTGCACTTTATGAGGAGAACTATTACCCACTTATATGAAAAGTATTTCAATAGAGCTTTGCAGTAGGTTTGGCAAATTTCTTGTGCTCTTAGAAATATTAAAATATTTTTAACTGTAGGGTCTTAGAGGATATTTCGCTGATAATTGAAAAGCATTACAAAGGACGACTTTAAAAGAAATTCAAGGTACAGAGGTGATTTTTGCCTCAAACAAACTTATCATCACTTTGTAAATCACCTAATGTCCAATACAACTTTAACTTTTGCTTAATTTTAGTTATTAGCCTTTTCTTACCATAACATCCCCTTATATTTTATCATCAAAAAGAATAACAATAACCATTTACATTCTTCTAGTTCGACTATCACACCATCATCACCTATGAACTTCCATGAACTTCATAGAGACCTGTTCCCAATATTGCCCACAAAAATAAAACCCATATAAGGTGATCTACCTTGAACTAATATTATGCCATTATGTTACTTGTTTTGTTCATTAATTTTCTTTGTTGCTTACATCATTTTCCATGCACAGTAAAAGCAATAGCTTTTACCAAGTCCTAGCAATGACGGTTGATACACCTCGAAACCGATCTCAACTGACGGGGCAACCGATCAATAAAAGCTCGCCACCTAGTCGGTTATTCACTCTTGCCACATGGCTAGCTTTAGCAAGTGTGCGAAGAGTCCTTTGCATTTCAAATTCTCCTCCAGCTGGCAATAACTCAGCCATGATCGCTAACTGTTTTCTAACAAACAATACCCAAGCAAATTCCCGCAACTGAGGTATGAATCACGGGCGAGATATGCAGGTTATTACCATACCAACCAACATATAGCCCCAAACTACTCAATGATGGGCTCCAACCCTCACCTACATATTGCGTTTCTGGGGCCCCTCAAGTAGTTCTTTTTCGACTCTCTTATGCTGCGCCCCTCTTAGGCCTCCTCCTATTTTCTAAGAGTTGTTTTTGACTTAGGCATCGGTGGATCCCCCGTTGGACATTCTCCAATTAGTAGACTTTTTTATCTTTGTTGTTTCAAGTCAAAGCTAGCATCAAAGCACTGGTCAGAGTAGCGCCTCTAGCATCCAACGCCAACTTGAAAGTGCTCGATGTCGGAATCACCACCGATTGAGTGTAGTGCCCATCAAATCATCACCTCAAAGGCGTGCAATGACCCCTATCTGATCTTCCGTATATGGATGGCAAACGAGCCAAGATTTTGACTGACCTCATCAGCTCGGCATCTTAGTCGGGTTGATTCCCAATGGCACCAAATTGGCGCAAGAGAAAGGGATTCTTGATCCCATCTTTGGATGTCCTATCAATTAAATAAGCAACTCACAGCCATGAAGTCAAGGAGAACACAAGCAGCGATCACAACTACCCAACAGGACGCACCCTGAAGTCAAACGACTCTTTATAGAGGCCCTTGGAAAGCTCCTCCTCCACAGGAGCCACAATCAAAGCTACTAGTCACCACTTGGTAGTTCCGTCTGCTCATGCAGCAGGTTCAAATACTGACCACTGCCATCCATAACCTATAACAAATGGATGCTAATCAGCAGCAACAGCAGCAGCAATAGTAGTAGCAATACAGCAGACTTAAATGCCAGGAGACCAGGAGGACCTGGCATAGCCGAATCGTCATACTGATCCTCAAAGTCTAGGATGGACTCGACACAGTCATTACTCTCGCCCATGGAGCACAAAATAAGAGAGAAGGTGTCAATCACTGAGCTTACAATCTTAGGAGGGATCAACACCGGGCCATTCATCCTACCGCTGATCGGAGAGGATCTTCAAGAGGGAGGTCGACCTCAATCACAGGATTGAGAAAATGGATCACTGCCTCAATGCTTTGAGAGGCCGCAATGCTGAGCTCAGGGATGATGTCAACTTCATGACCGACCTCCCATTTTATGTAAAGATCATAGAGGAACCCCTTCCCCTTACTTCCAGATGCCACAACCTATGATGGCACTACTGACCCCCTTGACCACTTAGGGAGCTTTGAGGTCCTTATAATACTCTAGAGGGTCACTAATGCAATATTGTGCCAAGCTTTCCTAGCTACTCTTTGGAAGATAGCTTGGTTGTGGTATGCCGAGCTATAGTCGAACACGATCCACTCCTTCAAGCAATTCATCTAGTTATATATGGCATACTTCATTAGCAGCCATAGGCAGAGGAAAGGTTTGAAGTACCTGTTCACTATTATACAACAACATGGATAGTCGGTCATGAATTATGTTAACCGCTTCAATATGGCAACCTTGGAAGTACGCAACTAGAATCACATCGATCACGATGTTTGCATTAACGCACAGACTGAAGACGTCTTGGTTCCTTCTCTCCTTCGAGAAGATGTTCTTGAGAAGCCTTTCCGAGCTCCTCGCCTGAGTTGAAAAATATATAAATACAGAAGAAGCTATGGTAGCTTGGCAAGAGTCAGTCAAGAATAAGCCTAGCAAGAAAAAGACTAACATGCTTAAGAGGACAAAGATGAGCCTAGAAGGAAGCCAAGGATAGGCAACCAAATTCTCCATCGTCTAAGGAGTCCAAATCAACAATTTGAGAGGCACATCCCTCTTAACACCTCTTGATATCCTGATGGAAATCAAGAACCGAGGCTACATGAAATAGCCTCAGAAGATGAAGGAAGTTGCCAAGAAACACAAAGGCAAATTTTGCAAGTTTTGCCAAAACTTCGACCATGACAACGAAGACAATCAATAGCTCAAGAATGAGATCGAGACCCTCATCCAGCAAAGATACCTTAATCATTTTGTTGACCACCCATTAGATTGGAATGACACTAGTCGGGAGCTGCGTGCCCCCAAGCAGGAGATTGACACAAGCCTACAATAGGCATTATTAGCCTCAGGTGGTCTAGTGGCTGGTGGAACAAGCTTGTCCGTGTGAAGCAACTGCACGTGCTCTACTCAAGCAGGAGGCCTGAATCCAAAAAGGAAGAATAGGCGAGATGATTTTCTTCTCACATGTCAATATTGAGGGTGTGCAGATTCCACATAATGAGGCTATTGAAGTTTCTTTAATTGTCGCTAATTATGATGTAATGTATTTTAGTGGATAATGGAAGCCCGATGGACATATTATTTTATGAGTCATTTTGTAAAATGAATCTACCTACTGATCGATTGAAAAGGTGAACTCTCCTCTGATTTAGTTCTCAGGAGATCAGTCTTCATAAAAGGAGTTATCTTCCTCCTGGTCATAGCTAGCCGATCCTCAAGGAAAATGACTTTGATACTCGATTTTTAGGTCATGAAAGTCCCCTTTGCATGCAACACCATTTTGGGTCAGCCTGGATTGAACATCTTTCATGTCGTAGTATCCACCTACCCATCTACTCATGAGACTGGACAGTGTAGGAGAAGTCTAAGGCAACCAAGCACTGGCTTGGCAATGTTATGTGGTGACCTTGCAAGGGAAGACGCCCATGGAAACACTTCACATTGAAGCTTCAATATTTGGGATGAGCAAAAGCAGAAGCGAGGAGAACTAGCCAAGGAACTCCTCCAAGTCCCCATCAACAAAGCAAACCTAAGCAGGATGGTGCAGATTGGAGCCACCCTCGATGAGGCTACCAAAACTTGGCTGGTGGATTTCCTCCAGACTAAAGCAACGTCTTCACTTGGTTAGCCTCCAACATGCCAGGTATAAGATCTGATGTGATTGTTCACAAGTTGAACGTGGATCTAGCACACAAGTCAGTTTGGCAAAAGAAAAGGAGCTTCATTCTAAAGAGGCAACACACCATCGATGAGGAGGTGGACAAGCTCCTTATAGCCGACTTTATCTAAGAATCACCTTGACTGGATAGTAAATGTCATCCCCATAAAGAAGGCTAATGGGAAGTTGCAGATGTGTATTGACTTCATCGATCTCAACAGAACCTGTCCCAAGGAAAGTTTCCCATTGTCAAGAATCGACCAGTTTGTTGATGCAACATCGGGGCACCAGATGCTAAGTTTTATGGATGCATTCTGGAGCTACAATCAAATTCAGATGGCACTTGAGGATAGAAAAAACCTCCTTTATCACCAATAAAGGACTGTACTACTACAAGGTCATGCCATTCAGATTAAAGAATATCGTACGTACCAATTCTTGGTCAACAAGATCTTCGAGGACCAAATCGGTCGCAATACGGAGGTATATGTTGATGATATATTAGTAAAATGCAAGGAGGCCGAGCAATACATAACCGACTCACAAGAGGCATTTGCTTGCTTGAGAATGCACCATATGAAGCTCAATCCAAGCAAGTGTACTTTTGGATTCATTGCAGGAAAGTTCCTTAGGGCTCGTTTGGTTCACGGAAAAAGAAGGAAAAAAAGTGTGGTCAACGAGAAAGTAATGAGTTGCCTCTTGTTTGGTTGGAGTTTTCAAAGGAGAGAGATAAAAAAGTTGTATTCCCATGGGAATATAATTCCCACATTTCATGAAAAAAATTTTCCCATGGGAAACATGGAAAAGTTACTTTCCTATGAGGCAGGAATCACTCTATCTTTATTTTTTTTCCAAAAAGGCCCTTCACCATTAAAGAGGCATTAAAGACCTAATTTTTATTAAGGGTATAATAGGAATTACACATAACTTTACCAGAAAAGTGGATGGTCAACCAAACATAAGTACTCTAAAAATCTCTCACTTTTTCATGGTTAACCAAACATGCCAAAAGTACTTTTCCAGGCATCCTCTTCCTAGGAATCTACTTCCTAGGAATCATATTCCCAAGAGGGAAAATGCTTCCCGTGAACCAAACGAGCCCTTAGATTCTTGGTTACTTAGCACGGGATCGAAACCAATCCATAAAAAATCTACGTGGTGATGGAAATGATACCCCCAAGGACGAAGAAGAGGTCCAACACTTGGTAGGTTCATGGCTAGATCAGCTGAAAAATGCTTGCATTTCTTCAAAGCACTAAGGTAGACCAAAAACTTTCAATGGTCCAAAAAGTGCCAAGCTGCCTTCGACCAACTTAAGCAGTACATCAGCTCATCATCCCTCCTCACCAAGCAGGGCCTGGAAGACATACTACATTTCTACCTTTCGTTGTCCCCCTCAACTGAGAGCTTAGTTCTCATCTGAGAGGAAGGAGTGCACTATACAAGCCGACTCCTTTGTGACCCAGAGACAAGATATTTCAAACTTGAGAAGATGGCTTATACTCTCCTTATCTCGGCATAAAGACTCTAACTATGTTTTCAAGCGCACTCCATCACTATGTTGTCAGACCAGTTGATGCAATAAGTTCTACAAAAGTTGGATGTGTCTGGAAAGCTAACTAAGTGGGCAGTTAAGCTTTAGAGAATTTGACATCTAATTTCATCCTTGACAAAGAAAAATTCTCGTCGAGAATGAAGAAATGAAAGGATTTTGGGGGTGGAGCACTGGTTCACCCTCGACCACACTCTTAGGTTGACCGGTTGCAAAAATTTCAAAATGAAGATGAAGCATATGAGGTTTTAGGAAGATGCTTCTAGGCTGAGGCTTTCGAAACTAGGCTTTCCAGGCTACTAACGGAAAGCGCCATAGTGCTTCTTAACGTAGAGAGCCTACACAGGCGGGTGCTTTCGCTATCTATATAGGAATTCTATTTCCTGTTCGAGTTGTAAGAGGAGAAAAAACGTCGGTTTAACGGAAGCTGGTGTTAGGGTAGGGTGTGGTTGGTTTCTTTCGCTTCTTCCTATCCAGGGTCAGAGTCTTCCGCAAGGTGATCTTTGACCCCTGGCTGACCGCGTACATCAATGTCTCCCCACTAATTAGGCGGGCTTCCCTCACCCTACAATTTCATTTCTGCCTCCTCAGTTTAGTTGGTTTGGAGGATGAGTCACTAGCATTATATAGAGCCTCGGGTGACTCAGATCAATATCATTCAAGCAATCAATTCGGTCTCTGTCGATCGGCCATTTAATTCCGAATTTTGAACCATCACTAAGATTTCTGTCGGCAAAGCGTCCAATCATCGCCCCAAAAATCCTACCACTAATAATACCATTTTGAATAGGGCAAATCATAAATATTGTCTCTAGAAGATTTTCAAAGCTGACATAACAACCCCGGTTGATCAACTTTGCAACTCGCCTCCGTTAGTTGGTTTTATCAAGGAAAACTACTTCCTTCACCTGAGCTAATCAAGTCACCTTGGCCTTGGAAGCGGAGTGGGGAGTAAGTGATACACCTCAGAACCGACCTCAGCTGATGAGGCAAACTAACCAATGAAATCTTACCAGCATGCTAATCATTCACAGCTTGTCATGTGGCCAACCCAGAATGCTTATGGAGAGCCCTTTGCATTTCAAGCACTCCCCCTAACTAGCAACAACTCGGTTCGGTTATGATTGCTAGTTATTTTCTAACAAATGTGATTTTGAGAAAATCCCCATGAATTAGAAGCATAGGCATGATTCACAAGCCAGATATGTAGGTTGTTACCATACCAACCAATGTATAGCCTCAAACTACTCGACGACGGGCTCCAGTCTGGCCTATTTATTGCATTCTTAGGGACCCTCCAGGTAAGTTCTCTTTTAACTTTCTTACTTACCTCTTTGTCCCTCTCAAGCCTCCTATTTTTTGAGAATCATGTTTATTTAGGCATTGAAGAGCCCCCCGCTAGACATGCTCTGGTGGGTAGACTTCTTTATCTTTACTATTTCTAGTTAGAGCCTGATGACCCAAAGATTGATTTAAAGATTAATTTTGATGATCACAAAACCTTGAAGTATAATTATTAATGCTTGTG
>JAOXJJ010000001.1:16662687-16680728 GCA_025769935.1 Phoenix roebelenii | reverse complement strand
ATCTAGATTGGAGAGGGGAAGGACCTCTGAGGGGTATTTTGGAAAGGTTACGGGTGGGAAGGAGGGGAGAGGAGGAGATTTTGGAAGAAGGCAAGCCACTTCCATCCTCCGATCCCTACCTAAAACCCCATAATTCACCAAGAATGAGAGGAGAACGAGTTTGCTATTGGTTTGGGAATAAAATGGAGGATACCTTGGCCCTGTACTTGCCGCAGATATCTTAGTGTTTTGGAGTCGAGGTTGAGAATCTTGAGATCCTCGGCAATGGTGGCGATGCGAAGGGGCACGACGCGCGGAGTTGGCGTTGTTAACACCGAAGAGCACGGGAGACACCACTTCCGGTCACCGGACACAGACTGGTTCACGGAAAAAAAAAGAAAAAAAATGTAGTCAACAATAAAACAAAAAAAATACATCTCTCTCTCTCTCATTTGGTCCATGAAAAGAAAAAGTCGTATTTGATTAGAATGTTTAAAGATGAGAAAGTAACATTCGTATAAAAATAAATTTTTTGTATTTTATAAAAAATATATAAAATATATTTTTTTAATTAAAAATTAAGTTACTTAAAAAATACCTTTAAGCAATCAAAACCTATAGATCCCATATTTTTGAGTTTCAGATGATACTATTTCACGTGATTTCACGTGACACTATTTACTTAATTATAATTTTCATTAACATACTTAAGCAAAAGAAAACTAAAAAAATTAGTTATAGTTTTTTTCCTTTCAGATGATAATGCTATAATCTATTACATACCATGTCAAGGAATTTATAAATCACATGTGGTCATACCATAATAAAAGGCAGCCATTCGTCTGATTTTTTTTAATTTCATATGATTTCTCCACATTGTTGACTAAATTGCCACAACCCCAAATTCACTGATACGGAGCATAATGACAATTACAAAGCACAATCAACTATCATAAACCAATAATTTTTCTATGCAAATGCTCTCCAGTGGGATGCACCTCACCATTGTGATGATGGAAAACAAATGTTAGTATTCCAACCAGGCACAACACTGACCCAACAAGAAGCTTATCATAGCGTTCCACCCAGTGAAATTTGATGTGGCTGGCACCATAGAATGAGAGAGCTACCAATGAGGTCATCACAGTTGTAGTACTGCAGATCCACAGACAAAAACTTGCATACATTAAACACTCATAACAAAACGAAAAATTAAAAAGGAACGGTGCAATAAGTCTAACCAGCTTTAAGTGTTCTACCTTGTTAAGGAAATTAATCTCTATTGAAGTGCTCTACCCTGTAAAGTGGAATCAATTTCTAGCATATGAAACAGCTGCCATATTATGTATTGTAGATTCACTCCCCTTATTCTGACAATTTTCATTCTCACGTCTCTATATTCCAAGGTTGGTGGCTCTGATCTGCCACAATTTTGAGAGATTCTACTAATAACCTAAAATTTGAGGAGCTAATGCTATATGTGCAAGCCAATATAAGGAAAGAACCGCATATATAGCAGCACAAAACTAAGATGCTTCACCCACAAGACAAGCACAATCACTGAACAGGAAAATGTTCTCACACTTCTGAGCAGAAACAACAGATTGTTTCATACTGTCCACAATTTGTTCTGAAAAAAATGCTCAGAGACTTATTATTTCATCACTTGGAACAGCCAAATTAGCATTTCAGAACAAAAATGATATGGCATTGAATCAGAGTCAGCGCCAAGTAACCAAAGTCAGGCTTGAAGGACCATGCCAGGGCAGCAGGCTGCCTTAAAGGCAGAAATTTTGGGAGTTTAACCCCATTTCATACAGGCTGAGGGTTGTTCATCATTTTAGCATTGCTATTTTAAAAATAATATACAATTACCTTGCTCCTTTGAGACATTTGTTAAATATTGCATGCTTTCGAAATTCCCTTAATTTGTAAACACATTCTAGATCAACAATGTCAGAATGCAAAATCCAAACCTTAATAGCATTAATACTTCAGTAAAAAATACTACATTCATCCATATTCCATAGCCTCATATTCTGCAACTGTCATCTTATGCCAACCTGTTCCAGTACAGCCCCATTAATCATATTTAGATAAAATATGAAATAACCAAAAGCCAAGATGTTAAAACAATTGCAAGTTAGCAACACTAACCAAACCATCCAACATGCTATCAACAATCAAACAAATTAACTGCTTCCTATACTACAATAAGAGTGTCTGGATGAAGAAATGTGTTAAACTTCCAACATCTTCGTCAAGTACAAGATAATTTTTCTACTAAGGTGATTCAATGGTGTCATAATATTTTAGTGTCTAAAGCATCTACATCCTCTCAATGATTTTTCCCTTCTGCCTCTCTGTTTCTAAGACTACCAGCCCAACTAGAATCTATTTCTCCATTGCATGCTGTAGAATCTATGCACCCCTTAATTGCTTATATGAAAGCATACCAGCTAGTTACTAATTAATTCCCCAACAATTTAGAAGTTGTAAAGCACCTAATACATTTTCATCACTTGCCTTCAGTTAGCAAGATCAAATTACAAGAAACAAAACAGCATACCTGAATAGTAGCACAATGATGGCAAGAATCATCATAGAGGATGAGTTACCAACTGCAAGGAAGACAGGAAGTGTTGTTGCACAAGGAGACAATGCTGGTACGAGTATAAGCCCTGCCACAGCCATCTTCTCCATGGAATGATTATGGGCGTGACTATGGCCTCCCTTTCCGAGTGCAAACAGGAGGACATAACTTCCTCCAAGAAGTATGAGCAAGAGGGAAGCAAGTCTGTGCACTGTTTCCTCCCCAGCAATAGTGTTTGCCATGGTGATTGCAGTCATGCCAAGAAGAGAGGTTGAAATTACATGCAACACGGCTCCAAATGCCGCTGTAAGGTTGATGAGGTTTCATTAGTGCACTTGGAAGTAAGAAAAAAGAACTATAACCATCAGAAGCACCAAACCTTGTCCCAAACTATTTAGGGTCGGCTTAAATCCATTTCATAGTTTGGCAAAAAAGATAACAGAACCAGAAGAAATAACAACAATGTAGAGCAAAATAATATAAAATTATATACATAAGAATCATGTGAATGTCATACATAATATTACTTCTCCAAGGAACATCCAAAATTAGCCTCACAAAACCTACAACATGGACGATGAAAAAGAAAGTGCTGGATGGAGGCACAAATACGGATGTCTGAGATGTATCTGCCAAAAAATTAAAAAAATTCAGAAACAGCAATTTGGTGGAATTACTCAATATAAGAAATACAATACGAAGAACATATACAATTAGATACTTGTATATGGAGAGGTACATGTATATCTGTTGCATATCCATATCCACAGTATTTACACCGTGGGAAGAGTTCTGGAAATGGTAGGATATAATACCAATCAAGGAATTGAGCAATATGGAAGAGCCTTTTTTAGCTAGTTCAACTTGACTTAGCAAATGTCCTCAAAGGGAGAATATAAAAATTTGACAGATTTCCAGATATTTCAAAAATCATAATAATCCTCTGAGCTTGAAAAGACACCCAGCAGACATATGTCAACATAAATAAACCATCAAGGCCTCATTTCATAAGCAATTGGATAAATATCAATAAAACATTATTTAAATATCTAGATCTACTGTTTTTCTGTTCAAATTTCCAGAAAGCCAGAAGGTTGGTAATTTGGCATTTACGTACACAACAAACCATATGCCATTAAGAAGGTATTATGTGTAGTTTTAGCACCATTAGTCCCCCGGCCACCAATCTAAAAGAAGATCAAATAAAGATACAGAATCAAGTCTTTGGAGAACCATCAATGCCTTAACACAATGAAAGACTTATTGATAAACAGGCATTGGTTAACCTTTGTAATTAGGCCAACATTTCTAGTCACACAGCCTTAGAACTTTAGCAAGCATCAACGATCTATTTGTCTAACCGATCAACTCTAGGAAGACTTTCAGTTCTAGACGGAAATGGAATTTAGAAGGATCATTTTCTATATTAGGGAAACTAGATCTGCTTCCCTGTCTATTTTCCTGTGCCATTTAAATCTACGAGCAAAATTCCTATAGTTTCCACCATCTAAGTTCATTCCTGCTCCTGCTAATGTACCCACTACTTCCTTTTAAGCTATGAAATTCCAACTTCCCTAACTATCCATGTAATCTTGTACATTGGAAATTCTAAATAACATTTAAGTTGCATGTCAACAATCAATAGGGAAATGTATATGAGATGGAAAAAGTAGTACGCTTCCACAGTCCTATAAAAAAGAAAGGTTATTTGGCATGAGAAAGAGAATTTGGGTTATATGCATCTATATGGGTCACATACATCTATACTACTACACAGTAACAGAATGACTGTTGCTTTTCATCTATCTGTTCCATATGTTGTGTCTTTCACATCTTAATCTGCCATAACCCAGTGAGGAAAGACAAATTCCATCCCACCAATCAAGGGTGTTTATAGAAACTCTTGCTCCAACAACAAATGAAAAGTGGTGGTTAGTTGCATCCTTGCTAGGACATGATTCCTTCCTATGCTTGTTCAAAATATTCCAGTAAAAAAGACAAAAATAGGGTAAGATCCCAACAGTAGGGCATGTTTATAACTTTTTGATGGAGGATGCTGGCAGCAGCCACTAAAGACCTATAAAAGGTGTCTTAAGGCTCAAGCCTTGATTTGGAATATGCTGGATGGGGCCCTCTTGGGATCTTGCTTAAGGTTACCTAGTCATTATAGAATCTTAATTTATATATTTCAGCAGTAATGTAATGCTAGTTTAGTTTTATGAATGTTTTCCTAAGTTTGTAGAGTCAGTAGTATTTTTCTAATTTTCCATATTTTCTGGACATGGGCTATCTTATAGGGCTCATGGATCATATTTCAAATCTATTTATGTTTTGGAGCTTTATTTATGGTCTTTAGTGGGGTCTTATCAGTGAAAATTATAGATTTATTATTTAGAGTCTAAATTCTAGTAGGAGTAGGAGTATTAGAACTCTATAAATAGGGCTGTAATATCTCATTATGAAGGCCATAAAAAATTTCAGAGATTTTTCCTAAGCAATTATGCTTTCTTTTAGAATTGTGTGATGCAATTCTAACCCTAGGTGTGATAGCTACGAGATTCTAGGAATGATTTCTAGAAAATCTCTCTTTTCTTGTTCTTTTTCTTTAATTACAGCAACCTAAAATCTCAAATTTAAATGTGATTCCACCCCGCTAAACCTTAGCAACCAAAAGCAACAAACCTGTAGCCACCCATCCATCAATTAGCCTTCAGATTCACAAAACAAACAATATTTTTATCCCTATTTTTCTTTTTTCCAGATCACATAAAACCCTTAAAACTTCATCTTTTTAACCCTACCTTATACCCCAATCGCTTCCCATCCATATACTGACACAAACCAATTTTCATATATAAATTCCCTACCTTTTTTAGCCTGTTAGGCATCCCTGAATTTTCCTAAGGCTGTCCCATACCAGTTTGGTAACAGAGCTGAAGTTCGCAACATGTTGACACATATGGGAAGGTCTTTTTGGTCAAAACTAACACATACCCAATGAGATGATATGCTGTTCAGAACCATGGAGGAGCTAGATGGGATAAGTGCTCGACTGGATGACATTGAAAGCTGGTTTTCTCAACCTAGTTGCAACCTGATGGCTGATGCTCAAGAGAAACATCCTAAAGTAATAATAATGCTGAAAATCAAGAGAATAAGCTTGAAAACCAGAAAGAAAATCCTCCCCAGAGATGTAATTTGAGAGCTGTTCATGTTCAAGGAGCTCATCAAATCTTAATCTTAAGTGGGCTTGAGAATTTTTGGAAAGAGCTTACTATGAACCATATGATACAGCTGGTGATGTCACGAAGAAAGTTAGGATGCAGATTCCATATTTTGAACGAAGGCTTGATCCTACAATATTCTCCGATTGGTTGGATTCTATTGAGGAGTATCTTGATTGTTATGACATAACTGATAAGCGAAGAGTGAGATTGGGCCAAATGAAACTAGTAGTCTTAGGAAAAATTTGGACTGGTATTGACAATGATATTAGGAGATTGGAGAAGCCACCAACAAGCACATAATCAGAGATGAAAGCCAAGCTTCATCAGAAATATATGCCTGCAAATTATCATGATAAATTGTGCGAACAACTAGTGATTTTGAAACAGGGAAACATGTCAGTGGTAGAGTATACACAAAGGTTCGATGAACTGAAGACTAGGTGCCAAGTTGTGGGGGATCCCCACCAAAAGTTTGCTAGACTTACGGATGGTTTAAGGGATAAACAAGGAGAGAATTAATTCGACAGCCAATTTATAGTGTGGAGCAAGGTCCGCTGTACCGGCGGCGTACCGGTGGTGGGCAGTACCGACCCCGTATCGGCCGGTACTGGTCCTGTATTGATTCCGTTAAATGGCCGAGTTTTGGGGTTTCACCCACCGATCCCGTACCGGCCGGTACCGATCACGTACTGGCCCGTACCGGTCTCGTACCGACCCGTACTGATCTCATGCCGGCTCGTACCGGTCCCGTACCGGTTCTCCAATGAAAAGCTCCGGTACCGGATTCCACACTGATCCAGTACCGGTTCAGGATGGTACCGGTATGTACCAGCCGGTACGGGCCGGTACGTCAAATGCTCGATAAACCGCTACATTAGCGGCGCATAAACCATGTTCGTCAAAGGCTGGTACGGGCCGGTACGGCAGACCACCATATATTCCAAGTAGCTCTAAATAGGGAGGAGTATTTGAGATTCTTTATCACTAGAAAAATCAAGTCTCAAGCTGGGGGAGGCTACAGCTAAGAGATCTAATGATGCAAATTGTAGCATGAAATTAGCACCTTCACAATCTTTCAATCATTCCAATAGGTCTAAGCCTTCTTTTTATGAGGCTGATTCTAAAAACAAGGCAGTTATGACTAATAGACCTGATAACAAGAACATTTGTTTTAAGTGTGGAGAGCCTGGTCACATGGGGTTATCAATGTCCAAGAAGAATAGCCTACATGTTGGATGTTATGGGTGGTTCTACTATCTTTTTAAAGGATAGATTTGAAGAGTGGCTATCATCAAACCCGCAAAAGGCCTGGACATGAATAAAAGACAGCTTTTAAGACCAAGTATAGCCTCTATGAGTGGCTGGTCATGCCTTTTGGCATATCTAATACCCCTTGCAAATTCATGCACTTCATGACTCATATATAACAGCCCTTTATCGGACACTGTGGTTGTTTTCTTATGATATTTTGATATACAGCAAGACCAAAGAGTACATCTCTCATCTACAACAAGTTATGAGAGTTCTTTGCTAAGAGTAGCTTTACATAAATTTGAAAAAGTGTTCATTCATGACTTCAAGTGTTATCTTTTTGGGCTTTGTTGTTTCTTCTAAAAGAGTGGAGGTTGATCCGGAAAAAGTCAAAGCTATTCAAGAGTGGCCTATTCCTTCTACTTTGCATTAAGTTCGAAGTTTTCATGGGTTAGCTATATTTTATAGCATTTCATCAAATATTTCAATACTATAATGTCTCCAATCACTAACTACATGAAGAAAGTACAGTTTGTTTGGACCACAGTAGCAACAAAGGCATTTGAAGAAGTTAAGGATGATTGAAGCACCTGTTTTGCGCCTTCTAGATTTTTCTAAGGTGTTTGTGGTGTCTTGTGATGCATCACATGTTGGTATAGGAGGTGTACTTAGTCAAGAAAGCTATCTGGTTACTTATTTTAGCAAGGAGATGAATGTAAATAAGCAAAAGCATTCAACATATGGTAAATAATTCTATGCTATAGTTCAAGCAGTTCATTATTCATGACATTATCTTATTCCTAAAGGGTTTGTATTGTATTCCGACCATGAAGCTCTCAAATACATCAACTCTCAAAGGAAATTGAGCTATTTCCATGGCAAGTGGGTTTCTTTCTTACAAGAATATGCTTTTGTTATTAAGCATAAAGCTGGAAATGAGAACAAACCAGCTGATGCTCTCAGTGGGTCGAGCGGCACTAATTCTTTCTTCTATTTCTGTCCAAGTTGTGGGCTTTGATTTGCTTAAGAAAGGTTATTTTACTTGCAAGGATTTTGGCCTCATACATGCTGATTTGATGGCTGGACAACATGCTGACCATTCAGATTTTTCTTTGCATGATGGGTATCTTTTCAAAGGAACTTGCCTTAGCTTGCCTAATACTTCCCTATGTGAAGAAGTCATTAGAGATTTACATTCTGGTGGGATGGCTAGTCTTTTTGGAAGAGATAAAATCATTGCAATGGTTAAGGACCATTTCTATAGGTCTAGTTTGATGTAAGATGTTGCAAGAATTGTCTCACGATATTAGACTTGACAAATTTCAAAGAAAAATACAGGTTTGTACACACCATTACCTTTGCCACATGAGCCTTGGCAAGATCTAAGCATGGACTTTGTCCTAGGGTTGCCAAAGATCCTTAGAGGTCATGATTCTATCCTTGTGGTTGTGGATCCCTATTCTAAAATGGCTCACTTCATTCTTTGTTCGAAGACTTCCGATGCTTTCGATATTGCTAAACTCTACTTTAAGGAAGTTGTTCGTCTACTTGGGCTGCCTAAGACTAATGTGTTTTATTGTGATGTCAAATTCATGAGTTACTTTTAGAGCACTTTACGGAAGATGCAGAAAACGAAGCTACAATTTTCTTCTTCCATTCATCCACAAACCGATGGTCAAACAGAAGTTGTTAATAAGAGTTTGGCTGATTTGTTTCGTTGTTGTATTGATAATCATGTTAATAATTGAGATCAAGTTCTTCCTTTGGCTGAATTTGCTTATAACAATTGAATAAATCGAACTACAAGTCGTAGTGTAGTCCCTTTGAGATTGTAACAGGTTCAATTCCGAGGAAGCCATATGATTTGGTACTTTTACCTGTTGAGGCACGTCCTAGGAGCTGAAATTTTTGCCAAGCATATTAGTGAGCTACATGATAAAGTTCGAAGAAAGATTGCTTTGAGCAAAGAAGGCTATAAAGCACATACTAATTTGAGGAGATGATTTGTTGAATTCAAAGGAGACATGGTTATGGTGCAAATTAGACCTGAATGTTATCCTAAGGGTATGTACAAGAAACTTGATTCAAAGAGTGCTGGTCCCTATAAGATTCATAAGAAAATCAGCTCTAATGCTTATATCTTTAACTTGCCTGAAGAAATGGGAATTTGTAATATCTTTAATGTTGAAGATCTCACTTTGTATCCAGACCACGACGTGCTACACAACATGACACCTCCATTGCTAGACTTCCACTAGCCCCACGATTGAAGGAGATTGAAGATATTATTGACCATCAAGTGATTCTACAAAGGGGGGGGGTGGCCACCAAAAGTATAGTGTAAAATGGAGAGAGTGTCCGCTTTTGAAGTATACATGGATCACAGATGAAGAGCTCAAAAAGCTTGATCCTAATCTTTATGATAGATTCCATGCTTTTATCTTACTGGAGTCGAGTCATCTCAACCCAGGGAGAGATGATGGAGGATGTTGGTAGCAACCATTGAGGACCTATAAAACACATCCTGAGTCAAGTTCTAATGCTTAAGCTTTGATTTAACATATGCTAGTGATAAGGACCATACTCCAAGTTAACTAGTCACTATAGAATCTTAATTTTATGTTTTTCAGCTGCACTATAATGTTGGTTCAGTTTTATGAATATTTTGTTAAGTTTATAGAGTCAGGAACAAGGTCCGCCGAACCAATATTGAAACTCATACCGGTCGGCTACTAGTTCGGTACAGAGTAGTTCACCCCGATTCAATAGACCATAATTCAAGCCTTTTAAACAGGTAGATGGCCCAAACCGGTTCAAAACGGTGCGAACCACGCGGTTCCCACCGGTTGAGCTCCGAACCGCCCGGTTCAGGACAATTCGGAGCAGTTCAGAGCGGTTCGAGGAGGATTTCAAAATTTAGGGCCGAACCGACCAAGTTTTTCACCAGTTTGGTTCGGTATGGGGTGAACCGGACGGTTCAACATATCTTGGTCAGGAGTACTTTTGTAATTTTTCATATTTTCTAGACATGGGCTATCATAAGGCTTATCGGTTATATTTTAGATCTATTTATGTTTTGGAGGTTTATTTATGCTCTTTAGTGGGGTTTCATTAGTTAAAATTACAAAATTGTTACTTGGAGTCCAAGTCCTACTAGGAGTAGGAGAACTAGAACCATGATTTGTCGTACCGCCCGAACTGCCCAATACGAAAAATACCGTACCGTACTTGGAGGAAACTAGTACAAAATTCAACTTCGAGTCATGACAAGCACCATACCACCCCGTGCAGAGGCGTACCGCCCCGTGCAGAGGCGTACCGAGATGTACCAAAGTGTATACCAGCCCATACCGAAGCATATCGACCTGTATTGAGGCATAAAAATAGAGAAAATTGGTTACAGAGCTATTACAATACAAGGTGCATACCATACCATACCAAATCAATAAAGTATCGATACGGTACCCGGTACCAAGATTGCAAACCTTGACTAGAACTCTATAAATAGGGCTATAATCTCTCATTATGAAGACAATAAAAAATTTCAGAGATTTTTCCTAGGTAATTATGCTTTTTTTTCTTTAATTACAACACCTTAAAACCTCAAATTCGGATCTAATTCCATCCCCATTAAAACCTAGCAACCAAAAGCAACAAACCATAACCACCCATCCATCAATTAGCTTTTAGATTCACAAAACAAACAAAAATTTTATTCCCTTTTTTCTTTTTTCCAGCTAACACAAAACCCTCAAAACTTCATTTTTTTTGTCCCAGCGCCCAAATCACTTCCCATCCATATACCAACACAAACTTTAGCTTCTTACACAAATTCCCTACCTTTTTTAGCCCAAAACAACCTATTAAGCATCCCTGAATTTTTACAAATCAAGGCTGTCCTACACCATTTCTATTAACATATCTCTTGCTTGTTGTTTGGCCCATCAACTAGCATAGGATATCCTTCCCCACTAAGTTCTGTTAAGGTCCTCCAACAAGGAAGACCAAAAGTGAAGTCTGCTACTTGTCTACATTGTTCTTAAACAAAATCTTTAGTAGACAAGAGTCACTTGCTACATATGGTGGGGATGGTGTTTATTCTACATAATAGAATTCCCTTAATGGCTTGTCAAGGAGATACATTACAAATCTCATACATTACAAATCTCTTTTCTCCCCATCCTATAAATTTCTTATGACATGATCTTAACTAACAAACCAATTTACGCATTACAGTTAGTCATCCAGACATGCACCTAGTAATGAGACTTAAAAGAAAAAAAGGAGAAGAAGTCATGCTGATCTATAACTTCCATTAAGAGCTCAATTAATCATATCAATGATTAAAATATGTGTATATGTGTGTGTGTGTGTGTGTGTGCATGATCACAAATTTCCAACCATCCAGAGCTAGGATTATGGACACCTACCTGGATCTGGTTTTTGTAGAATCAAAAACTAATCTAAATTTTGATCAAGTTGGACCTAGGAACCCAAGCCTGATCAACTACAACTTCAGTTGTACCAAATCAGGTTGAAGAAATATTTTTAGATTGAATCAAATCAGAAACAACCTAAAATTATACATCATAAAAAGTATGTATTAAAATGGGTTGCTAATTATATACGAAACATATGACGTAAGAAAACAAACAATATAACAATAAAAAAGCATTACTAACAACAAAAAGTCGATGATAAATTGTTATTAATCCAATCCCTTTGTGGTTCAAATCCGGATTGTTGCGAGCATTTTTTTCTTCTGACCATGCTGTATTCACTAGAACCCCTTTAGTTTTCTTAGAAATTGGGAGAGCTTTCTTACTTTTCAATTTTTTTTCTTTTTATTAAGAATGGTATATGAAAGATGATTAATGAATTTTAATTAACTATAGAACTTCAAATATTTTTAATATTTTGTTTCATATATAATCTAGTACAGGAAGACTTTCTTTTTAAAAAAATTACTTTATGTTCCTTATATTCCAATTTAGTAGTAAATGAAAATGGAGGTGCTGTTGGCATTCCCATTTATTTTTAAGTGGGGCAGTCAAACACACGAGGCTCCCACCATTACAGGATCTGGGGAGGATCAGAAATACGAAATATGTTGCTTTACCTCAGCGTACAGAGAGGTTGTTTCCTTGTTTTTTGAACCTATAATCTCTAAGTCATAATGGTGGAACCTTACCATTGCGCCAAGGCTCACCCTCATTCCAATTTATTTTTCTATTTCTAATTTACCTTATTTGACTGTCCTTTTATTTGATGGACTATGAATTTGCAGTGCCAACATATTCATGCAGTTTTATGTTGACCTTCTTGTATTGCCATTATTTGGGTATCAACTGCACACAATTAGAATAATCAAAGAGAGTATACCTTGTTGCTTTCTGAAGGCTTTGGATATAATTCTAGGAATTCACAAAGGCTAGATAGAGACACAATGGTGGAGCAAAGGCCCACCGCCCATGGAAATAAAAGGGGAAGCTAGGAGAACTAGAGCATCATTTCCATTTTCAGTATCATAGGGGTGATAGAAACTCTTTATGCAGCGACTACTATTAAAAGGTGCATTGAACAACACCAAAAAATTCTCATTTGATAAAGAATGGTTATTTGGAGCAACCAAGACTGGCATGATCACATCTGTAAAACTTTGTACAATCTTAAATTATTTTCAGATCTAAATATTTTACAGTAAATTTCAATTTACAGAAAATCTGCATATGGATCGATTACTATGATTTGAAGTTTGAACAATCTTTCTTCTCAATGGCATACCTCAAGCCCCAACATAAGAAGGAAAACATAAAGAAGACAAACTGAGATATGGAAGAAGAAAAAGAACAGAAGTAACATTATTATTCATATTGCATTGCCTCCTCGTCGACATGATATAAAATTGGGCAATACTTAATCCGAAGCATTAATTTAAGCAAACCAATCCTAATCTTAGAACAAATTTATGACTAATCAAAGTGCTCATGTCCTTAACTCCACTTTAGCTTTTTCAGGCCATGATAACTTGGCCTAAAGTCTTATGTTTCTGATAATCTATAAGATGCCTAGCATTGAGACAATCCAAGCTCATATGTAATTAGCTAAAAGGAATACTTGGATCTCAACTGGCAACACCAAAAATGTTATGCCTGTAACTAAAATCCAAAGAGAAAAAATGATAAAAAAAAGTAGTTAGCGACCTACAACTCATCAGATCCCACCATGGAACGTCCCAAATTTGATTTCAAGATCAAGTACTAACTTCCTTGCAATCAGATTGTCCGATGATGATACTGGTAGTTCTTGATCAATGATTAGACTGTCTCCAATGGCATACATTGATGGATCTGAAAATCTAACAAGGGGTGAATCATAAGTTTTGAGATATGACCAAAACCTTCAAATATTGGTGTTTGTATTTACAACAGCCAAAGATTGTCTGAAAACTTGCAGTCTTCAATTGTCCTGATGAGATTATGATAAATTTCAATCTATCCAACCGAAACAACAATACAACCAATGCCGTGACTGCTCATGTTGTCAAAAGTCTTACTCATGTTGATGTCATCTTTTATGATCCACTTGACACCACATGCATAAGGCTGGCAATTCCAACTCAAACATATGAACCCTAAGTAGCTAATGCAGGTGTGAGTGCGGGTGCGGAAATGGGTGAGACTGTGGGGAATGGCAAGGTTTAATAGGTTAAGGGGTGGAAGCATCTCGGAAGCATGCTTACAAATTTAAATATTTAAAATTTATTATATATTAATTATTATAATTATGGCTGTTTCTTTTTTCTTTTCCATGTTCAGAATGACCGTTTTGTATAAAGTCCTCTTTCAACAACCATCAAAATATGAAAGTAAATTTGCAAAAGGTATTTGTTATGATAAATAAAAGACATTCTATTAATCAAATCAGTTATTTGAGGTTGCAGACCTTCTGGAATACTTGGTTATTGACGCAGTCGGGGTGGGTTGCAGAAATATTTTTTTTCTTTTTTTTTCTTCCTTCCTTGTCAATGGCGGCTAGGGTTCTTTGTTGGTGGAAGGGAGGAGGAAGAAGATGGGTTGCTAGTTGGACTAGATTGGGTTCGAGGGAAATCAACCAATTGACTAAAATTGGACACCAATTTTAGTGGGTGGCTAAAATTGGTTAGATCAATTGCATGTAGGCTGACATGGGATTGGTTGGACTTTTAATTGAATGGGACTCCAAAGGGAACGTGAGCGGATTCATTGGTGGCTGATGTGGCAAGTCAGATGGCGTACACAAGGAGGGGGAGGCGTGGATCCAAGAAGATAAGGATAAGAATGAGTTAGTTATAGAAGTCTCATCCAAACCACTCACTTGAAGGCGTGAAGGGGGAGAGGCATCCCACCTCTCCTCCAGCCAATTGGTGTCGCACCAAAGAGGGGAAGAGTCTCTCTTCAAGTAAACAAGGAAAGAATTTTTTTTCAAACACCAAAATTCTGATTTCATTCTTCATACCTTCCCTTATATAGAGAGGGAGGTTGGCAAAGATAAGGATTACAACCAGAATTTTATTTGGACTCCTATCCACATAAGGATTCTTTTTAAAATTCAAATCTCCTAATTGATCACCTAGACAACTTGCCAATTGAATCTTAGCCACACGTGGAAGCTCTTCTTGGCGTGAGGAAGGGAGAATAGGAAGAAAATTTCAGCCGCAAGCAAGAGTCTTCTTCAAGTGGGACTCCATCTTGCAGCATGAAATCAAATCCAACTCCTTAGGACTCTATCCCAAATGACATGTGGCCACTCCTAATTAATCAATGACCCACTCGACGCCTTGGACTCAATCTAATTAGGCATCGAAGACACTAACCCATTGTGAAGTTAAATCACTTATTACATAGACTCAATCACACCACAACTTGAACTTAATTTTTTCTCACACAAGGACTCAATCCTCTCACACATGAACTCAACCACTCAATTCCTAAATTAAATCAAGACCCTCCAACGCCTTGGACTCAATTAAATCAGGCGTTGGGACAACTAAACCCAATGTAACTTGATGCTGAAAACCTGGACCCACTATAATTTATTGCTGGAACTTTGTGGACCCAATGTGATTTGGTGCTCACCCAAGGAAAGAACTCAATCACCACACATGCCTCCAACTTGGGCCCATGCTCCTGCATCAGTTATGCTTAGCACCATTATGCATGATGGTCCTTTTATTCCACCATCCAATGACATATGAATGGCATGGTAACATATTACTCTTGGATTTCCACGATCAAGCATGCCTTAGTATACTAAATTTATCCTATACATTGTTCTCTTTAAACATTGTTACTCCATACCAAAAGAGACTCCCAAACATAAATCTGTATTTTGGGACTAAACATTATAATGTATTTGGAAATTGAAGCCAGCAATGGCATGCATATTTAATTATAACAAACTTTAAACGAGCTGGACATCTAGCTCCAATGCTTAATATACATAATATAATTCAAAGCAACCAAAAGTAGTCC
This sequence comes from Phoenix roebelenii, assembly GCA_025769935.1. Taxonomy (NCBI): domain Eukaryota; kingdom Viridiplantae; phylum Streptophyta; class Magnoliopsida; order Arecales; family Arecaceae; genus Phoenix; species Phoenix roebelenii. The sequence goes on along the minus strand of JAOXJJ010000001.1, from coordinate 16,665,165 downwards.
AAATAGCACATCTTCTTGTACTTAATTCACCTGTTTTAGGAACATTGTTTAGGTTCTCATGATCAGCGAGAAACGAAATGCTGGAGATTTAGACGATCTAATTTCCAAATCCATCACCAAAGATACAAAATTCTTCCAGATTATAAATCTCCAGATCGAGCAACGCAAAACTAGATTGCAATGACGTCAATTTCTCAGCTATTAACCAGAAATCTACTAACAAATTCACGGAATCGAAGAAACTAATAGATAAAGATCGGATGTTTCTTATAAGAGAAGTAGAAGTAGGAGGACTCACTGACGAGGAGAGTCCTGGAGAGGGTCCACTTCTGGGCGCGGCCGACGATGGAGAAAGGGAGCCAATGCGTGGGGATGAAGGAGTGGAGGAGCGAGACGGTGGCGATCCCGCCGATCGTGGAGAGATCCTCGGCGGTGAAGCCTCCCATTTCCGCTGACAACGCCGAGATCTATAGATCCTCTCCCATCAAGAGATCTGCTCGAAAGATTGGGATTTTTGAAGGATGGAGTGGTTAGGGTGCTGAAAGATCCAAGTTTTGGAGGAAGAAATTAGGAAACGGGTAAGGTGTGGCAGAAAGTGCGAGGGTAAGACCGCGAGATGTTTCAGTAATACCAATATATTCCAAATCTGCTGTTATTTTTCCAAATCCGCTTGGATGATGGATATGAAAACAGTGATCATGCCGGCTTTTACCTTCCATTGTGACATAAGATAATTAATTAAAAATTAATTTATCCTCATTTCTATATAAACTAGCTTTTTTTTTCAGTTTTTCAATTTCAAAATAATCCTAATTAGATCACTCCAAATAAAATTTAAAATACTTATATAATAATTCTAATCAAATTTCATTTTTGAAAGGGATATAGTATAAGAGATTTCTAAAGAGAATTAACTTCAATACTGCTCTACCTCTAATTAGATATCTTTTGCAAAGGGTTAAAACATGCTAGACTTTTATAGATGAAAGTACTTTAACATTGTTTGACTTCTACGAATAAGAAAAGAAGAAGTTTTAGTATTGCTTGACTTTTGTCTATAAGAAAAGGAAGAACAGAGAGTATATGTAGGAAAAGATCTTTACAAACTTCTAAACTAATATGTGAGAGAACATATGAACCAAGAGAAAAAAAAAAGTGATCATGCATTAGAACAAAAATTATTTATTAATTTTTATTTCAAATCTTTTTAAGTATATATTTTAATTAAAATATTTCAATCCGAATTATTAGCAATCCCATGCATTTACATTTTAACTAATATTAAAAAAATAGGATAAACTTTTCATAGATAGCAGTCCGGCTAGGTTCAAAAAAATGGCAACGAGTATTAGCTTAGGTAATTGGCATGAGGCATCACTAGATTTGGATGTTGATGGTTTAATTCTTACATATTAGAAAAAAGAAAGAAAAATGGTATGCCAAGTTTGTTCTAATCTAGTTAAATGTTAAGCATGGTAATATTTATTATTTTGAAAATAGTTATGATAATGACCAACTATAATTTTTTTAGATCCAATATTTGTACATAATGCTTGCAGGATTACAACTCCAACTTACTTCCAACATTACCTCTCATTCTCCTATGTTTAACCTATGATTTTCCTTTTCTCTCCTATCTTATCATCTAAATCCTTTGTCACCTCTCTCGTGTACCTCACAAGAGGCCATGCACGCACCATTGGCCACCTCAAAGACATACCATCTAAAAGGCTCGCACCCTCTTAGCTTTGATTCATGTTGTCATGCACCCAGAGAGTCCACTTGGTGGCTCTTTTGCCAATCCATGACTCTCCCTTGTACTCTCGCTGCAAGCACCCCATCCCTTGCCCTCATCATTTGTATTGCCTCCTTTCTCTCTATCCTTCCTTCCCCAATACCTGAGACCTACCCCACAATGCACCCAAACTTGTATTATCCTCTTTCCTCTCTTTAGCTTCTCCATCTCCCTTCTATAATGAATATTTAGTTTTTATTTTTCTTGCCTGGTGTTCAAAGTTAGATATCAAGTCAAGAGACAAGAATCTAATGAAGTTAGTATCATTTGTATTGTTTAAAAAAATATCATATTCTACCAAGGATATTTATGATTTAAAAGAATTTCCATAAGAAAATACTTATCAAGAATTAGTATTGAATTTTATACCCACAAATGACTAAGCTTTTCATTTTGATGATATTCATGATATTTTTCTTAATGGTTATGCGCCATTTATCGAACATTGATTTTAGAATGTAGAGGCTGCATTTATTTTTTTATAATTGTTTTGCAAAAAAAAAGGAAAAAGAAAAGGATCTTAGTGTGAAAAAATTGGTTTGATACAAAAAATTACTACATAATTAAACCAAAATTTTATTTTCATCATGCAGATTTTACTCATTTGAAGAAAAATTGACTCATCAAGAAGATGGATGAAGAAAAGTTTACTAGAATTGCCTAATTTTATTGAGTATAGATCG
>JAOXJJ010000001.1:16608413-16657671 GCA_025769935.1 Phoenix roebelenii | reverse complement strand
CAATTACACATCAACATTCCGCTGCTATTAATTAAAAGTAAATTAGGGAACGTAAATTTTTAGAAAACCCAATTCACCCCCCCTCTTGGGTTGTCACCTTGGGCAACACATGACTTACATGCTCTCCCCCTTTGGGCCTAAACCTAGCCCAAGAATGACTTAGACCCTTTGAGACTTGAAAAACCTTGACTTGGCCTGCTTCACGTCTGAAAATTCCATGAAAATAGTGCTCGGGTTGACTCCTGCAGTCATGGGGTTGACCCCTGCTGTCCTGAGGTCGACCTCTGAAGCTGTCCCAGAAAACAGCTTTCGAACTTTTTTCTGTCGCTCTTAAGGAGTCGACCCCTGAAGTCCTGGGGTCGACCCCTGCACTGTGCCAAGTCTTCACAGCGTGCCGGAGTCGACTCCAAGTCTCCAGGAGTCGCCTCCAATACTGTTTACAGCCCAAAAACTTGTTGTTTTCCTTTGGATGCTCCACACTTGAGTCTACACTATCAACAAAGCAATATTTGTTTTTGGCAAGGAATGCATTTCTCATGTCTCTTTTCTAAATAGAATAATTATTACCATCAAGAAAACAAGATACTAAAACTACACCTGGATTATCAGATTGGTATAAATAGTATGGAGAAGAGCTTGAGATTTCATTATTTGATATGGAAGAGGCCATATGGTAGAACAAAGAATAAATATGTTTTTGAAGGTAAGAAAATAAAAGCAACAAACTGTTGTGGAGAAATATGCAAATCTAAGAACTTCCATAGTTCTGATACCATGAAAGAAAATTTGATTAGAATGCCTAAATTTATTGAGTACAAAGAATAGGTATATATATACATCATATATACAAATTCAGCACGTGTAGTATTTGCACAAGTTGACCAAGTAAACATGGTAAGTGAGGCAAGATTGGAGGAAACTTTGGGATTTTATTAGTGGATGTCATGCTCATATACATGTAGCCGTTTTTAAGTACAATAAGTATATATATTAGTTTGATACAAAAAATGGCTAAATAACTAGAGCTAATTTTTATTGTCATCAAGGGGGTTTTCCTCATTTGAAGGTTATGGAGCCATCTAAGCAATAGAGAAATTGACTCGCCACGAAGGGTGGATGTCATGTTCATATGCATATAGCCTTTTCCGGGGTACAACATATATATATATATATATATATATTGGTTTGATACGAAAAAAATGGCTGCACAATTAGAACTGATTTTTACTGTCATATCGGAGGTTTTCCTTATTGGAGGTTATGAAGCCATCTATGCAGCAGACAAATTGACTTTCATGGCTACATATAGCCTTTTTGTATCTTTAAAAGAATCTCAGAATGGAATGATGGAGCCATCATCATGAACTACTAAAATTAGTCAATTCTTTTGTGTGTTAGACTTGTGACACACACACACATACACAAAAGATTGGGATGGGCTATTCATGACCTTTTTTGCCCTCAATCGAAACCCATCCTTGATGATTATGCCTTCCATTGATAGTCAGAACTATATAATTGTTCTTTTAACAGTTTATATGATCTTGCAATTCTAATTTGGATTATATTTCATGAATGTGCTTGTAAAAATCATCTTTTTAGGTTTTTTATTCCTAGATTATTTTTTCTCTTGTTCATTGAAGCTTTTCTAATTTATTAAGATCTTTATTGATTTAATATGATCCAATTTGAATTTGTAAAGCCTTTTCATTTAATTATTTTATCCATGTAGCAATCACAATGTAATACATTATTTTCATCGTTTAGTATGAGCTAGGCCTCTATTATATAGATGGAATTCAGAAATTTATCTTTCACGGAGCTTTATGGAGTCACAGGAAACAATGTTACCCACCAAAGGATCTAAAGAAATGCTTAAATGTGAGTCTAACTTGGGTTCGTTCCGCTAAAAGAAACCTATATATCACTTTTGATCAGCTGAATGAAGTGATATGGTAAAGGCCATTGATTGGTACCAATGATATCAGAGAGAGCAAGAGAGAGAGAGAGAGAGAGAGAGAGAGAGAGAGATCAATAATGTGGGGCTTGCAGATGGGTCACTACCCTTTCCTTTTTCAATTGACTCTTCTAGTAGTAAGCAAAGCTGTCAATAGAGGCCAACAACCTGATAACCCAATCCGAAAACGACCTAAGATATAGGGTTTGGATATGAAAATAAAGTCAATAAGCTGTTAGTTTTGCATTTGAATTCTAAAATTAGACCCAAAATCTTATTGGGTTAGATTTAGGTTTCTATAAATCTATACTCAAAACCTTGAACCCGACCAGTCATCTTTAAACATACGAATATATGTATATACAAACATGAACAAACAATTATATATATATATATATATATATACACCTTTTTGTATGCATCTATCAATTTTACGTTAGTGGGGCAATGTTGGAAGTAAGGGTCTACATAAGAAAAATAAGTAGGCATGGGCTTAGATGGAAAATAGAAGAATATGGAGGGCAATGTTGGAAGTAAGGGCTACTTAGATATTTTTGTGCAATCCAGCAAGATTCGCATGGAGGAAAAAAAAATAGAGGTAGGACCAAGCCTATATTCATAGATTTCACACAAACCTGCGACAAGGGGTCTCTTCCTTCTCCCCCAAGACGTGTGTTGACTCTTTTTCTTTAGTTTGTACTTTCATAACTCCTTTATTTTCTCTTTTCTCTATAATGATTTTCATATAATAAAAAATTCAGGGAGATCATCCATCCTCCTTTCCTCAAGAAAAGAAAAACGGGTTAACGTATTTGCTTCTTTAATCAAGTTCTTTCCTTCCATAACTTTGTTCATTGTACATCCTTCTAATCTAAGTACTAAAAAAATCCAGATATTTTCTTAGAACTTTCTAATCATTTTAAACCATGTACTACGATGAAAGAATAAAGTACACAAACTGAAACAAGTAGGTCTTCATTCTTTATCCTTCTCAATCCTTTTTTTTTTTTCATTTCCTCTTTTCTTCTCTCATTTTGTCATGGTCAAATATTGCTGCAATTCAACTCAATCAGATGTAAACTTAACTTGGGCCTACAATCCTAAAATCAACCCTAGCCTATACAGGGTTCAGGTACGATGGAGTTGATTCACTCTGATATTGATTCACATTTTATAGGTGCTCTGATTTCAGCCATCCATCTAGAAAAGATAAATACCGGGAGTTCCACATTAACGATATTATATGTTATTGCTTTATATCTTTCTTTATACTAAACAACATCTTCCCTTTGAAAAAAAAATCTATTTTGAACCAATCATTTTTCGTTAATAAAACTTTTCATACATCTTCATTGATTGAATTTTATGGTCTCTTATTTGAATCTCTGTACATGCAAGGCCAAGAACATATCACACCAAACACCATTGCATAGCAAATCAATTAAAGACTTACCAATGTTCTTAAAAGAACAGCTGAACAAGGTGTAACTAAAAACATCATAGGATAATATCCTCAATCTAAAACTAAAGTACGGAATGAAATTATATCCCCCAGTTTATTACAAATTTTAAGAGAGCATTCCAAAACAACAATCCTTTTGAAAATCAAAAGAAGGGGAAAAATGAAACCAATCAGAATTATCATCTTGGCACCAAGTAGTATATCGGCTTGATTATCTTGCACCAGAGCATGCATAGTTCACATGCTGATCAGCACAAACCTAGTTAGAAGTTTGACTTGGGAGTGCTTAATTCACCTACAAGAATTAGAAGAAGAATTAGATAGCAGCAAGACTAAAAACTGCATGAAATTATTATCAATGGGCAAAAGCTCCTGTGAAGAATTACTTAGATTGGTCTCAAGATCTACACTGGAAGCATAACAATAACATAATAATTAAGCAATCCTTCTTGGCGCAACGGATCTACTCATTCTAGACTAGTCTCAAGGCTTTTACAATTCATGAGTGGTGCAGTACCATTTTGCATCAACTAAAATGAGTAGGCCAGCATGCAACATAGCTAACATATTGTACCTATATAAAGCAGGTGGCAGATGAAACCAACATTAGCGCTGAAAATGTATTGGATATGTACCAAAATCCATATCCACATCCATTTCAATTGGTAGATACAAATATGAAAACATATCAATCATAGCTAAAATTTCTCTCCATTTTTCCTCTAAATGGATATTGATACAAATTGAACATTAGAAAATGTAAATTATTTAAAAAAAGCAACTTTTGAATTTGCTTAAATAAATGCAAATACAAAATTTCTTTAAATGAAAACATGAACCAGTTAATATCCACGTGTCTATGCATAGATAAATGTTGCGGGCAGAATTTGATTCTACTTATGTTTTTTATTCATTCAAATTATTTATACGTCTTTCAATTGTTTTGGGTTAAAAGACTCACTATAGACCTAGTAGCTTTACTTGGGTTAAAAGGCTTGCTGTTGGTAGTTCAAGGATGCAACTCAAGGTAAAAACTGGTACTATCTGAAATAGAAATCGTAAGACATTATTACTTTAAACCTAGTTTAAATATGGCAAGAGTCATATTAGACTAAGAAACATGGCTGAAAAAGGTTTAGATATAATCAGAAATGTGGATGTAGCTAGATCCGTGCCTGCTTTAATATTAATTGGATTCTGAACTTATCCATAAACGGATAAACGGGTATTATCTGATCAGTTTCCACAACCAACCAACGAAGCTTATGGGTTCAACCAGTTATTACTTATATCCCATCGATGTCATCCCATCCATGGGAAGAATGCATCCAGTAAGATTGGTCAGAAAACAGATATTTCCAAGAAACCACAATAACCATAACTGTAACCATCAAGCCTTATCAGCTATTTGGGGTCGGCAATCTTTCCAAGAAATCAAGCATAATTCTTTTCACCAAGGGAAGCTAGGAGTTTTCCTGTTGTTATTTTCTTTGTAGGTAATCTCAACCTTGATAGGATCATGGTTGGTGTGGTATGGCCGGAGCTGACCCATAAAAACTCCCTAGGAAATTATTTGAATGAGATTATAAGAGTATATCAAATGGTTGGTGGGGGCATCATGGTCCAAGTTGCTGTCACAGATTGGTTGTTCACTTTAAAATTTCTGCCATTAAGACAACCATGCCACTATCATATTCAGAAGGCAACCTAATAAGCTACATTAAGGACATGCTTCTGATGCTATGTTATGGGAAATCTTGGATTGCAGAAATATTCCAAGCGACAAGATTCACCCCCATATCATTTCAGAATACTAGAGAAGATTTTTTGAGGATGCAAGCATTTACTCAACCTTTAGCAACTCCCATATATAGAAAAAAGTTGCCAGCCATACGGATGATAGGTCCTAATATATATGGGATGCGGGAAAACACAATTTGGTAAATTGGAAGCAAGAAAAGAAAATGTAAGGAAGATTATCACCTGTGGATTTTCCAAAAATTAAATTTGCCTCCTTTAAGAAGAATCAAATTGGTTATTTCTGCTTGCAACAGCAATGGGCTTCCGAAGGTGGAAATAGAGAAACTGGAGGAGAATCTGAGAAAACAGTTAAAGATATTCTAACTGCACCACATCACAACATTATATCAAATAAAAGGAGATCTCGAGGTTTTACAGCAATATAAAGATTATTCCAGAACTGAGCCATTTTATTTTCCGAAAAACAAAATTTTCTATTAAAAGCAAGAATAAGAACCACCATTTCTTCCGTCTCCCTCTCAAACTGTGGATTTGGATGGTGGTTTTACAAACAAACAATAGATTGCAAAATCTCCAATTCTTCCTAGGCTAATAAAACAGGGAAATGATGTGCCTCTCATAACATCCCTCAAAAAGGTGTGAAACAGGTCAGTCCATGAACCAGTGCGAGAAAATAGGAATATTTTTCCTGAAAAACAACCCAATTCCCCTCTCCCTGGGGGGAACTAGATCTCAACTCTGGTTTCCGCCCTTCTGGAGGATGTTTTAGGCACACATAGTTACTCTTGAAACGAGAATAAAAAATAAATTCTATAATTTGATGTCTGCTGAATATTATAAATAATCAAATGAGAAGAGGTATAAAGAAAAGAAAAAGAAAATAATAAAGGAGCAATTAAAGGATACAAAAGCATCCAGAAGAACACATCCTCCTGCATCCACTAACCATGGCAGGTTAGGTCTGATTCTAGACCAATCTAAGCTGTTGACAATTATACTGCAAAGAAATTGCATATATTATTCATTTGGTGTCAGATTAAACATGGAAAGACATGATGGAATGTTAAAATATTATTTAAGTCAGTAACTGTAAGTCTAAAAGAAGGAGCAAGGGATGGGTAAGTTATAAACACGTGACAACAAAAAGATACCTTCCTACATATGTTGCATTTCCAATCACTGCAAATATAAACATCAATGGATTGAGGCCCTGAAATAAAAGCATAAAAAATAAACTTTACTATTAACCACAGCATCACAATTTACAACCTACAAGAACTTCAGATATCATGACATAAATCATGAGAAACAGACCTCCAGATATGTTGCCTTTTTGGTATGTGAGCATGTCATCAAATTCTCTAGGTAAGTAATGTACATTACAGGTTGTTATGCTTTTGGTTTTTTGATAGTTAAAAGAAGTCTGTCTCCCTATTACGCCTCTCTCCCTCTTCATTACCTATTCCATCTCATTTTCTTTGGTTCATATGCCAACAATGTATATATCTTAATCCCAAGCCTCAACTTCTATTTATCAATGAATACATAATTCATCATTACTTAAGTACCTTTTTGGTGAACTAGAAATTTGAGATCTTCATGAACCCCATTTCTCACAATTCATTGTCCGTGGTGAACAAGTTACAGATTCAAGAACCAGGTAGCAGTTGTTCAATATAAAATCTTGAATGACACATGATCCTAGATGCTTGATGGCTGATCCAGTTTCAATCAATAATGAGGCACTTTAATAACCATGGAAGATATCCTGTGATCTAGCATTAAAAAAAAAATAACTTACACTATAGATTTTAGTGTTTTTTTAATGTCAAAACTGAATCTTCAAAATTGCGAATGTAACACGAATATTAACCATCGAAGGAAAGAGATTGGACTGTCTTGCAATTTAAGTATCACCACTGAATACAGATTTAGCCCAGTTTCAAAATGATCCAAGGCAACAGTGTTCGCATAGGCTGCAACAATACTTTGGCATCCTAGAACTTTCATGAACATTGTGCAATTACTAACCAATTATGATTTCTTATAGTTATCCATTCGGTGCCGGCAATTCTCTTATGAGCATAAAGAGCGACATGCAACTATAGGCTTTCTTTAGGAGAAGACAACTAGACATGTCTGTAGATTTTCAATTGTATAAACTATAAAGTATAAACATTTGTTTTAGGGAAAGGTTGGGTAATTGTATAGCTAACTAGAATCAAGAACTAATCCACATATAATTTATGAAATTATAGTTAGACACAAATATAAGGAACAAAATAGATTTCACTTGGCAGATAAATATCTTTTGAGAACAGCATCATATAGTACTTGCCTCCACATTGCCTCTTCTGATCTGCAAAGATAAAAAAACATGCTGAGTCAAAACTTGAGCCTTGCCCCTCATTTGAAATCCATACAAATTACATGCAGAAAGTAAAAAGAAGAACAATTGTTCAAGGATTTGCTCGTTTATCTATTTATTTGCTGTTTTCAGCAGCAGCAAATACTTTAATATTAGAAATAAACCAATTTATATAAGTCTCACATTTAAGCAAATTTGAGGAAGCCTTCCACCCATATATATAGCTGCCATTGCCCAGCCAAGTAAGTTTCCTATTCCTCTGCTTCCATCACCATCTCTCACTGGTGACTCAAAAACCTGGTCCTGTGGACAGAATGTATTGATTACCATATCATATTCTATGTTATATTTTTTAAATGACATTAAGAAACTAAACATTGTCAAAGAATTTTAATATGTACATGAGGGAAATGTATGAATTTCATTTATTTTCTAATGTTCCCTACAAAAGTATCAGCTTTTGAGTACCTGTAAAAGCTTTCGGCCCACTAATATCACTGCTGGATGAGGTGATGCATTAAAGGACTTCTTCATGAAAAGGTGGATACTATAAATGCCAAGGAGAAATGCTACAGAAGGTACCTGTATTTGAAAGATGAGCTGTATAAATTATCTCTTGACACAGGCAAAATGAAAGATTTTGTCATCTACGTCATGACTTTATTCTCACCACAGAAAGCATATTTTTAGTTTTCATCGGTGGTGCAGACTGTGGTGGAACCAGCCCACCAACCAAAGGCTCTTGTGAAGAATGTCGATCATGGCTGAGAGCTGTTCTGCTATAATCATGTGAATGTGCTAACCATGAACCTGCTGTAGGGATTAGGCTCTTTGATAAAGAACGCGCAGACCTGGCAAGTCAGATAAAAGACTGTATTTCAACCAAAGAATACATAAGGACAGCACTTATATTTGATTTAGAAATATCCGATCTTTCTACTGACACACAACATTCACAGGAATGGGAACTTAACATTATCCGACACAACTGAGCTAATTTCTTTCTGTGTAACATATTAACATGTGTCAATAAAAGCACCTTCAGAATTTGAATTTAGGAGCTAGCTTATCTTGAAAGGAACATGATATTTCATCAAAAAATCAAACCAGAAATATAATGAATTTACACTGTATAAGTAGTGTGTTACACTAACTCAAACATGTGTGGACAACAAAATTCATACATATAAAAAGTCCATGTACAGATCCAATTGAGAATTTGAAACTTTGAAGAAAACATGAGAGAACCCTGTAGTTGTTATATTGTTTGTCTAAAGCCAGAGACTATGATATGAACTTACTTTTGAACTAGAGGAAAATCATACACCAACAGTTTGACACGAGAGGGAAATCAAATTATGGTTATCAGAACATCCCTCAATGGGGAAGGGAGAGAATAACAGAGGGAGGTATTAGAGAAGATATGAAAATGGAGACAGTGCCGTTATGGATGTTAAGTCATTGACAAGCTTTGGTAAGTACCAAGTACACAATATGAAATGGCTTATACTGACCAAGGTTCTAAAGTAGTTCTAAAGCATAAGAATTGACCTCATAAATAAAATATAATGATGAAGACAAGCTGGTGTTTAGTTCCTGAAGCAATGCATATGATCAAGTAAAACTCTAAAATGAAGACTTTAATGGTGATGATTATGATGATGATGATCTTTTGTCTCGCAAGATTGGAGCAAACCCCATCCATTGACAATGAGATTAACTGCCCGATGAACACAAACAATATCCAACTAACTTAGCATCTATGGCATGGAAATGGCAATGTGAAGACGTGGCAAGATCATGCTCAGTATTTTAGTCAAATGAAATAGGACACAAACACCAATATAGACAAAACGGCAAGAGTACTAGCCAAGTCTCATCACAAGGTCCAGAATATGAGGAAGAGAAGCTTCAGCCTCATCCTTCAACATGGCTGGCCTCAAAGTTGAGTGAAATTTGAAGAAATAAAGATGAAGGCTAATCAAAGACGTATATTGCGAAGTGCAAGGTATCACAAGCAAAGGCACAGAAATTCATGACTCTTAAACTATGTGCTACCAAGTGAACAAATAGCAAGAGTTAAATTAAGGTACGCTGAACTGGACCGAACCACCCTGCTAGGCCCGTACCAAGCCGACCAGGTAGGAAACCAGGTCGGTTCACCTATTGGAATCAGTTTCAGCCCCAAACCAACCGAAACGGGTTCCAAAACAACTGAAACTAGTTGGAAAGGTCTGAATCGGCAGGAACTGGCCTAGAACCAGCCTGAAAAAGGTCTGAATCACCAGATGGTTTGCACCGAGTCGACGCGGTTTGGAACCACACCCCTCCCCCTCTGCTTCCTTTACTAAAAAGAAGTTTGGAAACACTGAAGGCCTTCCCAATAGTTTTTTAATGAAATTCGTTTAGCCATAAGACGGCTAACCAACTCCCTCTTTCCTCCCATTTGTGAAATCACACTGATTCAACACAAGTAAAGGAATATCCAAGCCTACATAATGCATGCTTCCTCTCCCAATCTCATTCTCTCTATTTTTTTGGCTTGAAAAAATAGCTCAAAATTTGCAAAATAAGAAAAGATCATGCCAAAATTTTCAATTTGGGCTTGATTTATTATATTCTATAGATCTATGGATGATCTACATGATGACATAAAAATTTTTAATTTTTGAATTATATATAATTTTTAAAAAATAAAAATATATTTTTGGATTAAAAAATAAAAAATATAAAAAAATAAAATCAGAAGTGTATTTAGGGGCATGCAAGCTATACTTCAGTAAAATTTGGTCTTTATTTATTCAAGTTTTAATGCGATCACGCGCACAGTGGCCTTAGCCTAAATTTGAAAAAAACTGAGAAATAAGCGGTTTTTAATGCATGCCCACGGGCCTAGAGAAATATATGTAGCATCCATTATTGGGTTCTATATAGATCTGAGCTAAAATTAATTTTTTCAAAAATTTATATTTAAAAATTATTTTTAAATTTAAAAAATAATTAAAAATATATAATTAATACGAAAAATTATGAAAATTTAGTAGTACATATGACATAATTCAGAAGTAATTTCTTAGGTAGAAAACATATTTTCTGAATTTATGATATTTAAAAATATTTTTAAATTTAAAATAATTAAAAATATAGAAATAAATAACAAAATATGAAATATTCGTATTGTGTATTAGATAAATTAGATGTATTTTCTGAGGTAAAAAAAATTATCTTCATTGTAACGAAATTTTGCTATTTTTAAATAATTCATAAACTGACATATTTAATAAAGCTGCAGGAATGGAACCATCAAGAAAAAGGAGCCAGAGCGTAACATTGGTTGGAATCATGGGCAAATACTCTCGGATCGACACCATTGGAAGTGCAACTGGTGCAACACAAAATTCAAAGAAGAATAACCAGGTTGAAGCAGAACTTAGCTGTTAGCCATCCCAATGTATCTATGTGCCAGAAATGCTCACAGAAAGTTCGGCAACTGAAAAAAAGTACTTCGCTGATTTCAAAGCAACGCAAAAGAGAATTTCTAAAAAGAAGGCGAAGGTGGACCACCGAGCGGCAGATCCACCTTTCTATCACTCTAGAGAGTCAGATGAGGCATCCGCTCCAGATGACGAGGAGGCACAGATTCAGGCTGCCATACAAGTGAGCTTTGATGATTAGTAGCAGCAGGATGAGGTGGCTAGGAATAGGGCTCAATTTGGGCCCTCATACTATAAGTCGAGCTCCAAATCTGTGAGCAGTAAGACAGATCCAGAGTTTAGAAAGACCTCAATCAGGAAGGCCGTCAGCCAAGATGGTGGCCGCATTGCATAAATGCTATGGGCTTTTAGTACCAAAAAAAAGTCATTTAGAAAGATTCCACCAAGTGCAGAAATCCATGATTTAAATCCATTTGCCTTCCCCAGCAATGATTTGAAACAGTAGAGGGTTGACATAATGCTATAGAAGGATAAGAAGAAGAATATGTGGCGAGTTGTTGGATCCTGATTCCACTTCAGCTACATCCCAGCAAATGTGGCAAACAATACACACTATAGGTCTGTCATTTCCTCCATACAAACTGCCGGTTCCGATGTAGATCCTGTAGGCACGAAGGATATCTATGGTGAGCTTCTTTACAATAATTAAGAGCTAGAAAAATGAATTACCTTATACAAGAGCAAGTGGCCCACATATGGACCGACGATGATGTGTGATAATTGGACTAGTCCTTTCAGGCAGAGCATTATCAACTTCTTGACATATTGTGATACAAAGACTTTTTTCGACAAGTCGATTGATGCTTTTGATCATGTGCAGGACGCCACATACATCCTCAAATTGATGGAGGAGGCGATTGATTAGGTAGGAGAGAAGAATGCCATGCAAGTCATCACTGATAATTAGCCACAATATAAGGCCGTCGAGGAGATCTTGATGAAGCAGCGGCCATATATTTTCTACACCCCATGTGCATATTGTATCGACCTCATGTTGATAGACATTGCGAAGATTCATAGGGTGCAGCAGACAGTGAAGAGCCCAAACCATCACCAGATATATTTATAACCATACATGGGCCCTTTCATTGATGAGGAGATATGCAGGGGAAGAGATCTTGAGACCAAGAGAAACACGGTTTGCTACCAACTACGTTGCACTTGATAATATTCTTGAGAAAAAAAGCAGCCCTATGTCAAATATTTTCCAGTCCCAAGTATCAAAAAAGTAGATATGCGAGGGCCGACACAGAAGGGAGCATTATCGACGACTGGATGATGAGGCAGACATTCTGACAGTGAGCCACTACAATAGTGAAAGCTATCAGATCATTGTATTAAGTGCTTCGGACCATAGACAGCGAAAGGCACCCCCAGATGGGCTTTTGTATCATATGATGGAGAAGGCAACAATTCAGAACAAGGAGGCAGATCTGATGTATGCCTAGGAGTACATCGACATCATTGAGTGATGGTAGAACTACCAGATGGGTAGGAACTTGCATCTAGTAGGAAAGCAAAATTATTAAAAATTAGATTGCTCCTAAAATTTTACTAAAATAATAATAAACTCTATCTGTAGTATACTACCTGAACCCTCAGTTTCAATACACCATAGCTGGAATCGATATGGATGATGAAAATCTGGCCGCTCTACGTAATGTGATTTACAAGATGAAGCCTGATCCAAAAGTCGCGACCCTATATGTAGAAGAGGTTAGTTAACTTAAGTAACATGTGAAAGTTAACTGGTAGCTTCAATTATTAACATATTACAACATGATTTTTTTCACAAATCAAAATATTGGGAGAGGGCATTGACAGCTTTAGAGTCTCGACAACTATCGTAAGTAAGAAAAGTATGAATCCAGATATATTACAGATTACGAGAACATTTACCTGACGTTAGATGGTTACTAATATGGTACGATCTTATATGCAATTTTTTTCAATGTTTTTGCAGCTAAATAGTGGATTCATTTTGGTTTGTCCGCGAAAACCAGTTTTGTAGCTAGCGAGGCTTGGGTCGATACAAGGCAATGGGCAGAGAGCAATATTTCACGCATCCTTCCAGCCGATCAACCACAGCCACAGGAGAGTCGGTCACTATATGACTCCTTGCCTGAGACATCCTCTCAGAGATATGATATATAGAAGCTTAGACGAGGCTACTATGCTATCCGGTCTACTCGGTCGGGAGGGCGACATACATCCTCCCAACATAGCCAAGCAGAGGAGCACGAAAGGTCAGCAGGTAGGAAGTGGTACGAAGGGTAAGCAAGCAGCGAGTGGCACGAAAAGTAAGCAGGTAGGAAGTGGCACGAAGGGTAAGCATGTAGGGAGTGGCACGAAGGGTAAGAAGACAGCTGCCCGGCACATAAAAAAAAATAAAAGACACCTGCAGCCCTAATAGAGTGTAGAAGAGGAGCCAGTTTACTCAAATTCAAAGATCAAGAGCAGCAATTCTGGTGGTCATGGATCTGCTAATCAAGGAGGGAGTGGAGGACATGAGACTATCATTTATAAGACACGGCTGCAGGGATCATGATCTTCGATTCACTGGGGAGTCCCAGTTTACATATGTTACATAGAATAGAGACCATGGTGCAAAATATGGTGGGGCCTGCGAGGATCCGATTGCATATAAAAGACAGGCTCCTCGAGGTCATTCAGGAGGACATGATGTAGCTGCAGATGACCTCGCATGTGGAGTAGAATCTATGGACATATCAGGTTCCGACTCATATATTGGATCTTATTATCTGCAGCCGCAAGCAATCTATGACCCATGCGGATACGAATATAGATATGGTGCATCTGAGGCATCTTCTGGTGGTTACTATCCTATATAGCCTAGAGCATCTTATGGGTCGGATTTTGCTACTAGCTTATTCGGATGGGCCTCTTCACAACCGTTTTATCAGCTATCAGCCAGAGGATACCTCTCAGAGCTAGAGCTTCATCGAGAGATCCGAGAGTACTTACAACCCGGAGCGCGTTCCTTATGGGATGAACATGCAAGACTGCTATGCCGCTTGTTTAGAGGGATGAACTAATGTGCCCTCTGACAATGCTAATAATTTGAATATCTACGAAAGACATTGCTACTCGACGACATTTTAGATATCGGTATATATGCCATACTTTAAAATATAAATAGATTGTATTATTTTATATTTTTTACCTCACTACTTGATTTGAGGATATTTTATGTTGCTTCTTATAGCGTACATCTCACTAATCATTTTATATTTTGTATCATTTTAAAACAACAAAATGCATCATTTAGGTTAAACCGGGATCATAGAAACATCAAAAAAATCAAATTAGACATAAAATCATTGAAAAAGTTCAAAAAGACTGATTACAAATTAAATCAACTTGAAAAATTCCAAAAAAATTTAGGCGTGCAGGTTCACCGGTACACCCAAGCGTACCGTGTGTCGGTACGGTGTCTGCCGATCAGTACAAATCCCGATACCGATTCGGCAAACCTTGAGTTAAATATTGAGTCCTCAAGTATACACACCAGTGAGACAATAGTGAATTAGGTAATGCTATCAAGCACTAAAACTAACAGAATATAGACAATTTTAAGAAGAAAGAAATGCAATTTCAAGTATGGAAGAAAAGTCAGATATACACCGAATTAGACATGTATCTCACAAAGCTAGACTTGGTGTCCACAAAAATCTAAAAGCAATGGAAGATGAAACAACTAAGATAACCCAGTCAAAACAACTAAGATGAATCAAACTTATAGAAAGTCAACATATCCCATTTGTGGCTAAAAAATGCAAGCAGCAATACAAATCCTAGGAATTAACAAGGTTGTATAATCGAAAAAACAAATATCTGATAACAAGGAAGCAGAAAGATCTTACGGCAGACATAAATGGAGAAAGAAGACCCATAAATACTAGTCAGGTCAAATAAGAGTGAGGAAGGCCCTGATAAGACCTGGTTCTATAAAGGTACAAAAAATGGAGGCAAAACAAAGAGACAGGAAAAGAAAAAGATAACCAATCCACGCATGCTCAAATACAGATGAGGGAGAAAGGTATTTCAGAAAGAGTGGAAAATTACATGTAATACAAGTCTCTCCCATAAGAATCATAGCGACCAATTACAGGTGCCATCACAGGAATAGGTGAACTTGTCATATGCATTCCTTCCCTTACAGGATTTGATCCATTTGCCTGATAATTACTGGCTCTTGTTTCCTCGTCATCCATGTTGTATCCTAGCAGTCTTTCTTTTGTTGGTTCATCTTCTTGGTGATGTCTGTGGCTCTGCAATGATGTGAAGAGATAAAATGGACAAACAACAACGTTGTCAGATGAAAGTTCCATTAAAATTTTATTGATGAAAAAAGTGAGTTCAATTTTTTCAACTTTAACTCATCTCCCTTCCTGTCAATAGATAAATATCTCCAAAAACAATTAGGGACACACCATATACTAAGAGCTGTTAACTATTTTCTGAATCTTGAAAAATTGCTAAAATGATAAGTGGTAATGCTAAAATTGATAGATTTTTAAAAAAATGATATAATTATAAAAAGACCCTGCTTCTATCATTACAAAGTAAAAAAGAAGGAAGATTAATAACATAAATGTACTGAAAGTTTCAATATATCTACAGCATCAAACATGAAACAAATCATATGAATCATCATGATTTTTAGCCTCTTAATTAAGAGCTAGGTAGATGTAAATGGAAACAACAAACCTTAAAGATCATCGAAAAAGTGAATGCAAAAGTTTGACAATCAGTAAGAAACAACAAAAAAAACCCAAAAAGACAAAAGCAGAGTTCAATATATGAACATAAGAGTACAAAACATTCTAGTGCAAGAGGGAACACGTCTACCAGTTTCAAACAAAGCACATATGCAAACTTAAGGAGCAAGAGGAAATCTGCAGTCAACATTATATCTGCTATATGTAATTAATGGAGGAGCACATATTCCTATAGAAAAGATTATAAACCCAAGGAAATAAATTATATTTAGGATAGAACCAACCTGTTCCAAAAAGAAAAATCATCACTGTAGGGTTGTAGCTTTACACTCCCAAGACAACTAAGATGTAATATAAGCTTTGGATGGGATACAAGAGCTGAGAAATTATGATAATGTAACCAAAATCGCTTTACCAATTGATAGTAGTGAGGAATCTCATGGAAAAGAGTGCACCAAATGAGTAGATACAGACTTGATTAGCAACTAAACCAACCAAATTAAAGATTTTTGTAGAGAACAAAGAATCTTTTTCAGAATACTAGCACCCAAACATTCACAGCATTGTATATACATGGTCTGACTTGATTTTTTTTTCTCCAAAAACCACCAAAGAATATACAATAAAGTTTAATCTTAAGCTTAACATTTCAAACACAAAAATAAGGTGTAATACAAAATTTAAAGGTCATATAAGGGTTAAGGAACCACAGAAGCTGTTACCAATAGAAACGTACAAATTGGTAATAGAATAAAGAGGTCAACATCAGGCCAAATCTTTGACAAGATCCAAAACTATGGTCATTTTCCTTCGCAAAGTTGTATGAGATACCAAGATTTAGCTAGATTTGGTTACCGAATGCAGTGGTTCTCAGAGTTGCAAGATTCCTGTGATGCAATAGCAAAATGGTAAATCAAAGAAACAGGCACATAAAGGCATATTAGTCAAATTCAGTGGTTGGCCTGAGGTATCAACTCTTCAAAACCTGGTACATTCTTAGAAGTTATCATGAAAATGCCACCAAGATGCTTTATGGATGGAGCTGGATGGCCCTTGGTTGAGATTGCATATTAGGGTGAAGGCCACTTGGAGTACATGAGGGATCATCAGGTCCTTTTGATCGAGCAATAAGCAAGGTTGCAAAGTCAGACAAATTCTGTGATAACAAACCAGATAAATCTGAACTCCCCATGTTTAACATTGACATAGCAAGAGCTACATACTGCAATGAGGTGATAAGATCCCGGGGGAGTACCTAGCTAATTATAAACCAATTTGGCCACATTGAGCAGTTCTTGGTTGAGCTTGGTTTGTTTCTTGACGAAACACCTACCACCAAAAATTTCTCTACAAGATTCATTTGAGGCACAAAACAGTACATTGGACAATTCACTTATCAAACTTTATGATATTGGAATTGGATCCCCTGATTAACATTCATTTGGAACCAATTTTATGTAGACTGTCCTACAAATTCCTTTGGTTAGACTAAAATATTATTCCTCAGAAAGAATTCATAACAATTGACAGACAGAATATTATCAAAAAAATGTTGGAAACTTCATTCTACTAGATAGCTGTAGGCTTGCATATATCCACATTAACCCAAATTACAAATGCTAATTAAACTTGGTGTTACACGCCATGTGATTGGAAGTGCACATGCAAATCCAAGTGTACAACTCAGCAAAATGGGAAGAAAAGGAGAGATGGGAATATGCAGGAAAAAATCACCTTAATGAATCACCCTTATTTGATTTTTTCTAAATTCCTGGTAGAAAACACAAATGGAATTTAGTTTTAAGGTGTTTAGCATGCATGATCTAAAAACAACAAAAGGCCTACTTCCAATGTCATTGTAACAGGTCAAACTCATTGTTGGAGAGGCCAACTAATAATCAATCTCTAAAAGCCACAACCCAAGAATTTAACAATTATCTGACATTCTGATGAAATCCAAGTGATGGATGAGTGTCCAACATTATTTCTTGAATCGAGTTCCAGAAATACCACATATTGCCCTTGACAAAAGATCAGTATGGCATGTCCCTTAATGGGTCGTGCCAAAAAAAGAGTATTGACCTATATGCTTTGAGGTGATATAACTAAGCCCAAGGTACGGCCTATTTTGGCCTCTATAATTATTTTTTCCTTAGCATTTTTCTTATATTTTATTGTCTTAATGCTATGTTTTTACAAGAAATATGACAAGAGTATCACTTTAAGTGCTCTTGTCATGGTTTTCGGTATGTCCTAAAGTTCGTGTTCCTAATTTATTGCATACCATGAGATAACTTGCAATTAATATATATGAAAACAATGTGTTAGAAATAACAAATGCAATGCAATTAGGTTTTTGGAAATCATTGACTTAAATATTATGTTTTCAGTTTGATGAAACAAGCCAGCTTATTTCTTGGAAATCACTGATTAACATGAACAATAGAAATGATTCTCTTGGGTTTCTACATTTCATCAAATCTAAAACCACATCTATAACATAACATGCAAAATTCTACCAATTTCCTTGATTTTGATCCTAAATTCAAAAGCTAGGACATGTATTTGGCAACCAAACACCATTAGATCCACCAACAACAAAATTTCCAGTTTCTACATTATTTTTAAGTTACGCAAAAAATAATTCTCGAACTCTTCCAAAAATTAATAAAAGGGGTTGGAAAGAGGGATTTATCAAACTCAAACACATCCATAGCCCAAAAACTTGATGATCCTTGCATCAATCTTGTTGAAATCCAATTCGAAGGGCTTTAGCTTCTTCCTATGCATGTTTCTACCTTGAAATAGCAAAGAATATGCATAGAAACCCTTAAAAACATTATGACAAGAGGCACTAGGTGTGAAGAATAAGCATTGCTCCATTTGGAAATGAGTAAGGATCAACGTGGCTTAAATCAAGCTTGATATGCTCAAGTCAGATTGTTTTGCCACCATTACAGGATTCTAGGGAATACCAACACCCCTTCTCATCTTACTTGGCTTTTCACTGATATGGGTTGTATTTTAAACCTTGTCTTGAACATAGGAGTACGTAACACTTGTAAAACTACTCCCACTAATAGAGTAAGATAACGCTAATACTACAAACGAAGGCTCGGTATAAATGAGAAAGGATATTTACATATTTCTAAACACAACAATGGAAAGAACTTGTCCAACTTTCTTAAAAGCATGGTTAGGCTTCTACTTTCTTTTTTATTTGCAATATTATAGTTTTCAAATAGAAGATACAAGGGGAAGAGAATTCTCTCAAAGACTTGAAATAATAAGGGACAAGGATATAGAGAGAATTAACAACAATGACAACAACAATAATGAAATATCTCAAAACCAATTTAATTTTATTCTAGAAAGGTCAACCATGGAGACTATTTCTACCTACAACACAACTAATTTAACAATTGAGTAGAGACAATCTTAACACAATTTTCCTTAAGTGGAAGAAAGAATATGATAGTTCTAAGAGAGGCAACATGGTCACATTAAGAACAAGGTGTAACACCCAAGGCACAAGAACATGTCTAAAGAGTCTTGGTTTTATTGATAATTTATATACCATGGGTTGGTCTTACACACATGCCCTTCATACACTCAAGCCAAGATTAACTGTCAGAAATTCAAATAAAAAATGGTCTTTTCATTCTTAGGATATTTACTCATAGGAGTCATCTAGAATGATTGATTTGGATTTACATGCTTGGATAAGCATTAGAATATTGAGTCAGTGACATCAAAGCACATTACAAATAGCTTCTTCAATGGCATGGGCATGGAGAGAGATAAACCTTACCTTTTCATTGGTGGCTTCTTCAACAAAAACCACAGCAACTTAACACCACTAATAAAGAGGGAATAGGAAAAAGGGGAGAGAAAAAACTGATATTGGAATGGATAGAGAGGATATCGGGTGGGAGTCTCATTGTTTTAATGCTGCCAAGCTTCATTTATTCCCATGGACATATCCAACATGAGGGAAACAATAGCCAAGCCTTCCCAAATATTGTCTACCCCACTGTACAGAAATCCAATACCCATTAGTATCAACATTTCCATGTCTATATTCTTACAAAATAAGGCAATGGATCATCATGGGAAGCCAATACCCATTCTTGCTTCCCATTCCAGCAAACATATGGCTATAAGGAACATTTGCAGTACCTATATATACAACACCATATCAGTACCAAATTGATACTCGGTATGGAGAGCGTACCAAGTGTCAGTGTGCCCAACTGAACCATATTCTAAGCATACCGATATTGTACCAACATGGTACTAAACACCAAGATCACATAACCTGCTAAGGACACTACATATATGGGTTAGGTTCAAGTTAGGTGTAACTCTTATAGAGTTGCACCTTTTTTGAATTGGACAATTAGGGTTCCGCAAGTGATCCGAGTTGTTGAATATGATCTATTATCTCGAAGTTGCTTTACACACCAAAAATCATGTGATTTGGAGACCCCTAGCCTATGCAACAATTGATCAAAAATTGGATAGTTTAAATAACACGAAATAATATATGTTTTTGACTACTTAATGTATAGGCTAAGGGTCTCCAAAAAACATGAGTTTTGATATGCAAACAACCTGGAGGTAGTAGATCACATCCCATAGCTTGGATCACCAATATGAACCTCCATGTTCAATTCATAAAAGGTGTAACCATAGTATGCAGAACCGGCCCGTACCGGCCAATTCAACGCGTACCGGACCGGTCCGGTCCCTGACCGATCCGGTTCAAGCGTAGAAAATAGTTTCGCCCTGCCGGAACAGATCAGTACAGTTGCAACCGGTGCGCACCGGACCGATACGTACGCTCGCACGCGCTGCCCAGCGCGCCGCAAGCTGTTCCCCGCGCTGGGAACTGCGCCCGCGCAGGGTTCCCTGCGTTGGGTCGTGCCATCACGCGGTTTTCCACACTGGGCAGTGCGGGGCGCGCGCTGGGAACCGCACCCGCACGCGGTTCCCCGCATTGGGCTGCGCGCCCACGCATGCTGACCTTATATTACATTATCAATTTGATGAGATTGGATATAGTGAGCTAATTAGATTTACAAAAGAAAAAACTTGAAGTAATGAACTTTAACAAAAAGGCATAAGGAATAAATTACAATGAGAAGATAAATGAGGACAAAACCTTAACATGAAACATTGCAAAACAAGAATGCCAGCCTATTTGTGTCAAAAGATAGAATCTAATCAGAAAGAGCTACACAAAATAAAGCACAAGAACTAAGAGAGGAGATACAACATTCATAAAAAGGACCAACAATCCCATCAAGAAAAGTTCAAAATATTATAACAAGATAAAAAAAGAGAGGGCATGAGTCACATGGCTGAAGATAGCACAGACAAAAGTCGTTTGGAGGATATGAAAAATCTTTTGCTGAAACTTGATAAAAGACAACTTAGTAGGAAACTAGAAATAAATATCAAGGATATACAGAGCTTAGCAACAATAGATGGAGCCTACTGGTTATAAGAGTTCTTGTAATGCTTGAATTGCATAAGCAGTTAATGATAAGCAATGATTCACCTCCTGCATACGATGTAAGCCACGGTTAGAGAAACCGGTACCGGGCACCGTACCGGTTCTCCAGCGGCACGAGTCGGTACTGGCCGTGCCAGGCCCGTATCAACAGAGGAGAGGGCACGGTATTGTTGGAGAGAGAACAAGAAAAAAAGAGAGAAGGGGAAGAGAGGGAGGGAGGCCGATGGAGGGTGGCAGACGCCGGCAGGGGGGTGGCGGAGGTCGTAGCCGAACCTCTGTTTTGTTCGAAACAGAAGAATCAGCTACGGCCTTGCTTGTCGCGGCCTCCGCCGACCCTCCAGCAGCGTCCTGATCTCTCCCTCTTCCTCCCTCCCCCGCTCGCTCTCTCTTTTCTTCTTCTCCGGCTCCGGCAACGGATCTCGTTTTCGTTGCCAGAACCGTATCAATGAACTACCAGTACGGCTCGGAACGGCCGAAACCGCCCGATTCGGAACGGTTCCACCGACCCTGATGTAAGCACTTAGAACGCATTGCAAACAAACATACATGAAAATACCAACAAAGATCATAAGATACAAAAGATAACATTAATTTTTTCTCCTCTATGACTATTTTGTATTGCTTGATAATGACACATGCATTAAATTATTAAATCAATTACTTAATCCTTTCCGGCAAAGCCCACAACATCAAACCACTCACTCATGTAATTCTTTGATCATAATAAAACCCGTGAAAATATACATTCTACACCATATTAAATATTAAAAAATAATATCAAAATAACATTATCTAGGCCAACAAATCTCAGCACAAGAAAGCTCTATTAGCTCTAACAACTATCAGTCAAAATGAAAAGAATTGCTATGCTTGACATATCAATTAATACACCATGCTTTGTAGTGATAGAGCTAGATTGATAAATAATTACAAAGAAATGGTGTATCTGTTGCCAAGCATGTCTTGGCATGGCATGTTACAGAACTTATATCAAGAAAAACCATTAACAAATACAATTCTATTCAAATAGTAGATCTCTGTTTCATACAGATCATACCAGATATATTCCTTTTTTTATTTTTGCAGTGGAAGGAAACTGTTATAGCTTAATGCACTTTAAGAATATTGCATGAGTTAAGTATGTCATAAGAATTTTCTTGACTGACAAGCTTAGACAACATGATGTGATTTTAACAAGATACTAAGCACTGCGCTGTTAATGATAAAACAGCATAATGTGATGGGGCCCTAAAAAAGCATTGAGCTGACAAAAACAATTACATTGAATACAATCTGAATCAGGTCTTTCAAGATAGACAGTGACAAGACCACATAAAAGTATCATGCTCATTCAGTAAACTGTTGATAATACAGCAAAATGAAAAATGTCTTCACCCTTTCATGCAGAGAAATTAAGCAGACAGGTCATCCACCTGAGCAAGAAAAACAATAAAAGGAAAACAAACTTTCCTCAACCCAAATGAGATATATGAGATATTGGGATATGCGGAGCCAACTGTGCCATATGGTGATTTCTATTTATTTCTATGGAATTGCCAGATTGAAAAGCAATTAAGATAAGAAAAATCCGAATGTGAATTAATAAGTTGATTGCCAGAGCATCGCTTTGCAAGTGGATGCTAATTTGGCTTATAAAGGGGATGAAGATAATAAAAGGGAAGTTTGATTACATCATTTCCATGCATTAGCAACAAGCTCACAATAAATTTACCTTTTGACATATCAGGCGATGATAGATGTGACCATAATATACAGTCTGCGCTGTCAGAATCACAGTAGTAGTCATGTATAACTGCAAGTCAACAGATGCAGAGTGTTTCACTAAGACTTGAAAAATCTATTTCACATGCTAATGAATGACTTTTAAGTTGTCATTCTCACCAATGCCATGTAAAATTGTGTTGGCAGCTGCAAAAATTAAATAAGCAAAGTCAGTAAATTAAACATGTATGTATGAGCCATCTACAACATGGAATGGTGTCTCTTATTAAAATGGAATATGATGGGGTGCAAGAGCTGCCCATATATTTGACGAATCAAATTGATTATAATAAAGGGGCTGTATGGATTATCTGGTATTGAGAACAAAGATAGCGTATGTGTCAGAATCTAACCTCAAGGCTCGAACAAAACATAGCTTTTGAAGGCAGATGAAGATGTTGAGAACAGAGAAAGATTGTAATCAGAATAGGAAAGACAGGTCAAAAACCAGAAATTTGAATCCATAATTCAAAATTTGGGACATGTGAAACACCTTTTAGCTGGATTCCCTATCAACATAGAAATCACAATTTTACCTATCTAAATCTACAATATCACCAGCGCTGTGAACTATTTTAACCCTGAAGAGTTGGTTCTCTGATCTGCCATCATCTTGTAGGATGTCTGAGCATCCAAACTCCAAAGACATGAATAATCATATTGCTTATCATGTGTGTTAGGTTTGCAGAAATGCAGGTAAGGAACCATAATATAAGCTAACAACGGTTGAAATAGAAATTGTTTACAAGCTTGGCATCTTTCCAACAGCTGGCTCTATGTGAAAAGCAAGCAGTTCATGCGGATATACTGCGACAAGATCAGTGATATCGCTAAAAGCATATGTTTTAGCAAGCTCACTGAAGCAAATACGTGCCTGCACATGCATGTACATGCATGTGTATGTATAGATGCGCAAATGCATGCTTTGATGACAAGAATATTGACTGGTCAGACAAGTACCAGCCCAAGATGCTTGAATTGGAACAGATGTGGGAGACATTACAAGCGTGAACACAAAGAAACAATAATATTGTTATAGCTCAAAGCTTGAGGTTGTACAGAAGGGGATATGAGAATCGAAAGCAAGATTGTGGCCTCGGAAAAGGCATATAGCCTTAATGTAGACATCTCTCCATCAACTGCATGCGTATACAATACATATCATATGAAAGGGACTCCAGCGCTATTATACTTACTAAGCGGTAGAAATATGTGAAATTCTTTACTGAATTCACATTGCAAAAGGATAAAGAAGCAGTAATCAACTTATTGAGGATATAATTACACAAACAGCCAATCATAATATGTTGTATAAAAAATGATACAGGAAATCTACTCCCAAAAATTTAATATGTTGTATACAATACATTAATATGAAGATGAAAATGAAACTTACAGTAGTGGGCTCCAGCAGACAACCGATAAGATTAAATAGATCTCTGCAGATGTATGAAAAAAAACAGCAGAAGATATCATGAAATGTAACAACAAAGAAAACATCATGAAATATATAATGAAATTACCTAAAGGAAAAAAATCTTTTCGTTAAGGATAAGATTGCAGCTACTTCAATGCACATTTGTGCACTATTTAAACTTAAATGCAGTCCGAGCTTCCAATAACTCTAAATGCAGGCAGAGAAAAATTGAAGACCTTTGAGCTTTAGCACATGTAAATAGGCATTAGCATAGAACCATTATATTGCAAAATCATTTCTGCTTAACCCAAAATGTTTTTTTTTTTTAAATGTAGAAAGATTAAGGCATATTTCTTGATAAAGCCTTTTAGAATAACAAAAAGAAGTAAATATCTTGCAAACGAAGAATGATTTCTTTAGTTGTTAGGAAAGAGGTGAAGTAAAGGAGGGAAGTTTGCCTCCAGCATGCGGTGTTGTCGCAACTCAACCATGTAAGGATTAGAAGCAGCTGGACCAGTACATGAGGTTATTAGGCTGATCCATAAAAAGAAAGTTAGGCCAGGTCAAGTTTGATGTTCCATTTGATCAGGTGAGATAAGGATTTATCAACCTCAAAAACATTCTCGTGTCGATTACGGATTAAAAAAAACGAAAAAATGTAGCAGTAGCAGAGTAGCGGTACACTCCTCGGTACCCATCCATACTAACATGGTATCAGTATGTTAGCATGCTAATATATCATAATCAGGTGATTAATCACCAGCATGGGCAGTAGTACTAGTACTTTCAACCCTTCCATGGACCAAAATTCAAATGGCTCAAACTTTAAAAATACTTTCTTATAATGGATCTAGACAAATCATTTCTGATGTACCAAGAACCTGTTCATGACCCTACCCTATTCTTGAACCCTCTGCTAAGCTCAACCCTGCCTGAAGTTCAAGGGAGCCAAGGAAATGTCTCCATCAGCTGCCAATAGCATTCATTCATAACTCTACTGGACAGGGCAATCATCCCTTCTGTACTTGATGCATGGGAAAGAAGAATCTGAAACATTTGAAATTTTGTTTATAGGCATTTTGGAAGAGTAGTTCTCAGTGAACAGTGTGTATAATTGATTTTTTTAATACTTTACTAAGTCATTCAATGTTGGAGAGGAAAAATAAGGTTTAATTGCAAATATGCATAACCTATCAATGCAGAAAGTAACTGTCAATTTAGATCCAACAAATGACCATGACAGAAACATCAAATTTTTTTACCGGTTTCTGTGACACCCCCGAACCAACTTAAAGCAGTGCTGAGAGTCTCCAACTCTTACTATGGATCTCCCTCCAACTTTCTCAAGCAGGGGGCAGAAGAGTTAGAGCCAAAAGCCTGAAGATTATATGGTAGCCAGACTATCCTAGTAAACCTGGTAAAGTTATCCCCAACCTGTTCTTGGGCACTCCCGGTATACGGCAAAAGTGACCAACTAGAGCTAGCTCAACTAGGGGCTGTTAATGAGGAGCCAGGGCTGAGACTGGGTTGGATTATATGCCCTAAATTGTTTCTGTATCTATTTTTAAATACACATAGTCATACATATCTACACCTGACCCGGAAATGGATTTATATATCTGGATATCATTATCTAAAGTTGCACCCTTCTGCATCTAAATATGATTTTGGTTTTTACTTTTTATCGATTTGGAAACTGATATCTGGTCAAAGAAAGGGTTAAACTACTTGAAGTTCCAACAAAACCCTCAACTCATTTTTCGTCAGAACTTCTTATCTCATTTTTCCATTCTTTCTCCCTCCTTTATCCATCGTTCCATCCCAATCCCAATGGAGCAACAATTCAACTCTAAGTGGCTAAACTAGTCCTTCAACCTTAACTCTATCAATGTCTTGCCTCATGGATTCAACTTTGCACTAACAAGAATACAAGACCTTCCGCAAGAAGATTGCTGAAACAGCCCTAGTCTTTAAAATCAATGTTATTATCCTGAACTCTGCAATCAAGCACTACCTCCACCAGCTTTAATCCCTAGGCCCTATCCATTCGTTGCATCCCTCACCAAATCTCCCTCCTCCAACCTCACTAACTTTTCCAAACTTCTTAGGATTTTTCTTAGTAGCTATGTGATCTTTTCATTGTTAGTTGTGCATGAAATGAGCCCTCTCTTGATTCTCATGGAAAAATTATATTCAGTTATTAATAATATTGGAGGCTTCACTCTTTATTAGACCGTATTGTTATGCCTTTATAATTGAGCAATGATATGAGTTTAAAAGGAAACCCACCTATTAAAGGATGGAACATCTAGAGGTCTGAAATTGTTTCCAATATAAAAAAATATTTATCTTAATTACTAGCTTGATCAAGACACATCCACAAAGCCACTATCAATACCGAGCACCAATTAATAAATGTTTCTACGATTAGCATAAATTTATTTAGTTTACCTCTTTGATTGCTATTGACTGAAGGGGTCTAATTTGCTCATGGTTCATAAATTTCTTTGAAGGGCATTTTGTTGAAAGGATTTGTGGTCATGATGAACCAGGGTTGGAGGAACTGGTACCGAGCACTATACCGGTTCTCTGGCGGAATGAGTCGGTATGGATCGTGTCGGGCCTGTACTGAGAATGGAAACCGCCGAAACCGGAGAAGGAGAAGAGAAAGAGAGAGCTAGTGGGGAGGGAGGGAGAAAAGCAGCGGCAGATGCCGACGGGGGCCGCGAGGGGGGCGGCAGAGCGACTTCACTTAAAAATTCCGAAATTTTTTAATTTGAAAATTTTTAAGTGAAGTTGGCAAGCGATTTGCCGACTTTACTTAAACAATCCCAAATTGTTAAACCGCGGATGCATCCACCGCGCCCCCCCCCAAAGCGGCCTCCGCTGCCGCCCGTTCTCCCTCCCTTCCCCACTTGCTCTCTCTCTTTCTCTTCTCCTTCTCCGGCTCTGACAGCGAGCCATTTTCAGTGGCAGACCCATACCGGTGAGCCACTGGTATGAATCGGAACAGGCGAAACCGGCCGGTTCTGCTCGGTTTCGCATTCCATATGATGAACCTTCATCTCCTTAAAAATTCTTAAATGTATTGTTCTGACATGAGCATCCTCAATTTTTCTGTGATATTCAACTTTTATTTAAAAGAAAATATGAAAGCAGTTAACAATGATTGGTATCAATACTATAATAAGAACAAATATGGATGATGGATATTTAAATTGTATCGCTATGGACTCATTTGTTTCACGGAAAGATGAGTGTGGAAGTGTGGTCAATGAGAAAATGACAAAGTGGCTTATGTTTAGTTGGAGGTTTCAAATGAGAGATATAGGAAAGTAGCCTTCCCACGGGAATGAGCTTCCCACCTCCGTACAAGAAATAGCAACCCATGCCGGACATGGGAAATGCACTTTCCCACGAGCTTAGAACTGAGTGAAAATTGTTGTTTTCTAAAACTATCCTTAGTCATCAGAGATGAAACCTAAAAGCGTATCCCTCATTTGCTCTCACTCCTCACACGATCTCTCTAAACCTAGCACCACCCATCACAACGCCTCTCCATCACCAGCTAAAATCAGTTGATTTTGGCCAAATCAAGGTGTATTTACACAATATTCGAACCAACCAGGATCGGCCGAACCGTCTTGAACCAGGTGGTTCCGGCCATTCCAAGCCGTATCAGCAGCTCACTAGTAAGGTTCCGGCAACAAAAACGGAGGCGGAGAAGGAGAAAGAAAGAGAGAAAAAGAGAGTGAGCGGAAAAGGAGAGAGGGAGAGAGAGGGAAGCTGGTGGAGGGTGGCGGAGGCCAGCGCCTGGGCGGGAGGCGAGGCCGCGGCCAGTTTTCATACTTTGAATGAACCAAAGGTCCGACCGCTTAAAAAAATCATAATTTTTAAGTGAAGTCGGCAAATCATTTGAAACAGAAGAACCGGCCGCGACCTCACCTCCCGCCCAGGAGCCGGTCTCCTCTCTCCCCCTTCTCTCTCTCTTTTCCTCTCTCCCATGGACTGCATCGCCCTCTCCTCTATCGGTACAAGCATGCATGGCACGGCGTGGGCCCGTACCGACTCGTGCCGCCGAAGAACCAATATGGTGCCCGGTATCGGTTCTGCCGACCCAGACCCAACTAAACCTTTTTATTGATTGATTTTCATATTTTTGGCCAAATTTCTCATTTTTGCTTTAACCCTTTGCTGTGAAGGTTGGGTTCAACACATAACATTGGCATTGTTGTTATCGATAGGCTTTAAGACAACATTAGGCAATCAGGTGACATTCTCACTACGGTCTACTGAACCGGTCCGTACCAACCCGTTCAGCACGTACCGTACCGGTACCGGCGCCAACCGGTATGGTTCAGCCGTGAAAAACAATCCCGTCCTATAAGGGCTAGAACCGACCAGTTTGCACCGGCCCGCGCACGATTTTCCGCGCTGGGAACAATGCCTGCAAGCTGGAAACCACGCCTGCGCGCAGGGCAACACACCCATGCAGGAGATTGGATGCCACAAAGTGGCGTTTAATGTCACTTTGTGGCATTTAACGTGGGGCGCACATGAGGCTTTTTTCCGCGCACATGGTTTTCTACGCGCACGCTTAGCTCTGGCGGTACCGAACCAGTCCAAACCAGGACCGTACCGATCTAGTAAGCGATCGGTATGCCTACCAATACCATACGACATGCCTTGATTCTCATAGTGTATCAATTGCAATAAACATCGATTTTTTCTTCTTTTTTTTTAATGTTTCTTTCTGAAATAAATATGAATGCTCTGCTTGTTGAGTTAACTATTTTTCCTTTGATTGTGAGTGTTGCCCATGCAAGCAGATTTCTAACCTTATTCTTTATTACTGGTTCAATTGTGAGGGATTACTACTACTACTACTACTGATGGGTAGATGTAGACGGCTGCAACGAATTTCATCCTTTTGATTTTTTAATTAGTGGTTTGCCTATTTTGTTGTTCAATGTTGTTGGTGTCTAAATTGATTTTTGTTTTTGGTTGGTTTTGATCCATTTGATAGAACCTGATATTTGAGTTAAATTGAGTATCAAATTTTAGTAGTTTTTCTATTTCATTTTCTCTTTCAATTGCATTTGATAGAAACTAGTATTGAGTCAAGAGTATATATGATAAAAATAGTTCATATTTGAGTTCTAAATGGACTATGTTGTGCATCAAGTATAAATCAAGTGTTGCTACCTTAATTATTTTCAAAAAATTATAGATTAATTCCTTTAAAGGTGAATGTAAAATACCCAGTTAGTATGATGAACAACTTAAGGCATGTTTATCAGTTTTGATTTGACATAGCTTTTTACATTATCCATATGATGTGTTGTTCAATGACTTCGGTAGGATATTTTGTAATAGAGTTGATGTTTTGGAAGTTCTTTGAGGACCCTAAGCATGCTATTGAATTATATACTATGTTATTTTTATAAGTGAATTCTATTCTATGTTATTTTTATATTTCTGCTGTGTTTTCTTTTTGGTAAGAATTAATACAAATTCATATATGATATTGTTTAGAGACTTCTAAATAGATTCATGCAGATGATTTATTTAATTTTTGTAATATGGTTGCTTGTTGCTTCCTTATGGCAGTTATGGCTTGTCCAGAAAGAAGAAGATGGCAATTAGCATTTTCGTGATATACACTGAGATGATGTTGATGATAATGTCAATGCTAGCCATGATTCTTGAAACCTTGGCATGGATGAATGTTAGGATTCCTAGGGAGATGGTGCATATTTTTGATAGAACACTTGATAAGAAGGTGATGAATAAATTGCCAATCTTAGGCTTATGATAATAGAGAGTGATCAAGTTTGTATTGATCAACTTACAATGGATAGAAGGGCATTTTGGAAGCTTTGTGAAATGCTTAAAGTGGTTGGCAAATTGAGGAGAATAGAAATGTTGATGTGAAGAAGATGGGTGTAATATTCCTTTGCACCCTAAGCCAACACTCAAAAAACAAGGTTATACAATTGTACTTTTGTAGATCAAGTGAGACGGTAAGTCAGCATTTTAATGTTGTTTTGAATGCTATCTTGAGGCTTCATGAGCACTTGCTAAAGAAGCCTGAGCCTATATCACAGAAACATCAACGGATGAGAAATAGAAGTGGTTTAAGGTGGGTCAATATTACGGTTAGATTTAAAGGCAATGTTTTGGCCTATTAAACTGTGATTGAATTAAGAGAGAATCGGGATGGTTCCCCTCCTCGGCTTGGAAATAGACCCAAGCCGCACTGAATTGAGCAATTCGGTACAGTACCGATGTGTACCGAGCCCCTCTCAGATCCAATAACTGGGTGAACTAAGAGCAGCCCCCCCCACCCGCGAGCTCTCAGCAACTTCCAACCCCCTCCAAAGACCTTTTTAAAAAAGAAATTGAAATCTGCAAGATCTAGCTCATTTCATGGATTTCAGCCTGAATTTTTGCTGAAAGTAGGTAATGTCACTCTCCTCTATTCATTTCTATAATTTTTTTACTTGGAAGCCAAAAATTTGCCATAAATTAGAAAAATAGGGTTAGGATATGTCAAACTTTCATATTTTGGTGTCATTTCATAATATGTTGTAGATTTAGGGAAGATCTACATGATGATACCAAGACCTTTCATTCAATCTGTAATTTTTAAGCTAAAAATATTTTTTGGATTTAAAAATTAAAAAAATAAAATAAAAGTCAAAAAATTACTATAAAATCAAAAGTATGTTTAGGGCTATGAATGCCACTCTCCACAAAAATTTCATGCCATTATATACAAGTTTGGGCATGATCACATGAATAGTGATATAGACCCAAATTTGAATAAAACTGAGAAAAAAGCAGCTCTCCATGCATGCCCAGAGAGCATTCATGGTGGGTTACTACACGAATCTAAGCTCAAAATAATTTTCTAAATTATTTATATTTAATCATTACTTTCTAAATAAAAAAATTAATAAAAAAATAAAAATAATATAAAAGTTATGAAAAATTAGCATTATGTATATGTATTTTAGAAGTATTTTTTTGAAATAGAAAACATATTTTTCACAGCACATTAAAATTTCACTATTTTCTAAAAAAACTAAAACGATAAGTTGAGATCATAATAAATGTAGCATCCCTATTGTGGTTCTGCATTTTTCTAAATTAAAATAAAATTAATAGATAATTTTTCTTGCAGGAATAGAACCATCAAGAAAGGAGCCCAAGCTGGATCATGGTGTCATGCTTTTAGGTCGGCACCACTAGAGGTGCAAGGGGTGCGACACCAAGTTTAGAGGAGACAAGGTAACCAAGCTAAAGCAACATCTGATGGTTACCCCGATATCCCAGAAGGTCCAACAGCTGATGAACAAGCACTTCGTTGATTTCAGAGCAGCAAAGGAGAAGGCTACCCAGAAGAGGATGGAGATGGATTGTCAAACAGCAAGCCACCTTCTTATCACTCCAGAGTGTCATAGAAGGCCTCCGCTCCAGATGAGGAGGAGGCACAAATTGAGGTTGCCATCCAAGCGAGCCTAGACGACTAATGGCAGCTTAAGAAGGTGGTCCGGGATAAGGCTCAATTTGGACCCTCATAGGATAAGTCAAGCTCTAGTTTTGGGGTCAGTGAAGCAAGGTTAGAGTTCAAGAGAACCCACTCGGTCAAGAAGCTTGTCAATAGAAATGGGAGCATAGCATCTACATTGGAAGCCTTTGGCAGTAGAGACCGCAAGAAGTTCCCTTATAGAGACATACCAACAGAAGCCATTATCTGCGATCTTCATCCACATGCCTTCCCCGACAAGGATACGAAGCAGTAGAAGATTGATACCATACTAGTCAAGGATAAAAAAAAGAGCTATCACATCCTGATTCCACTTCAGCCACATTCCAACGAACGCAGTAGTCAACACATGCTACCGGTCTACTACCACCTCGATACAGAGCAGGATAGGATGTGGATCCTTCAGGACTGAAAAACATATATGCTGAGCTCCTTGACAACAAGGAGGAGCTCCAAAAGTGGATAGCATCATATCAGAGCAAGTGGGACACCCATGGACTGATAGTGATATATGATGGATGGACAAGTCCCAATAGAGGAAGCATCATCAACTTTCTGACTTATTATGACATGAAAATCTTCTTCAGATAAGGTACACGGCACAATACATTCTCGAACTGATGGAGGATGTGATAGATCAAATAGGAGAGAAGATGTCGTATGGATTGTCACTGATAATAGGCCACAACATAAGACTATTGGTGAGTTGTTGATGGAGAGGTGACCACACATTTTTCTGACACCATGAGCTGCACACTGCATCGACCTTATGCTAATGGACATCGAAAAGATTCATAGCATCAAGCAGATCATCGAGATAGACAGTTCATCATCAGGTTTATCTACAATCACACATGGGTCCATCACTAGATTCATTTCGGGGGGGTCAACCCAAAACCTTAGGCGGCTTTCTATCCGGATCCTCTTAGATAGTGTCCTCCATTGGCTGTGAGTGCAACTAATCCACATTCGCCCTAATCCACAACAAACGGAGAAATGTCTCCCACAAAAATGCCTCAACGATCTTATCTACATGTACAAGAATCTAAGGTTGAGGCTTAAGTGTATCGAGGAGAAGTGGAACTAATATATAATGATCCACTCCACAATGACCATCCAAGATAAAAAGGATCCAATGATTAGGTGGCTTGAGGACCAGCGACGACAGCTAGAGCTCGACGAGCCAAGATCACCTTTATGACCTGCTAGCATTGTAGCCAGCAAGGCTAAGATAGATGCGGAGCAATGGGCAGAACATAGCATCCCATGCTCAACTCTAGTAGATCAACTAGACAGATAGTAGGGAGCCAATTGTCACACGGTTCCATGTCTGAGACATCCTTCCAATGCTTTGATCGAGAGATGCTCAGACGAGGTCACCACACTACTCGATCCAATCAATCGAGAAGGCACAATCGATCCTTGTAGTAGAGCCAGGCAAAAATAGGAAAGAAAGCAACTAGAAAGAAAGGCAAGGGCAAGATCCCATTGGAGAAGGTGAAGCAGTCAGATTAAGACACGAGAGAGCCGACACATGGGAGTAGCAGCAATGATGCATCTAATGACCAGGGAGGATATCAAACCATTGTGTATGACTCATAGCCCTAGGGTGGTCTTTGATTCACCGGAGAGTCCCAATTCACTCACACTACATAAGATAGGGACCACGATGCACGATCGAAAGACATGATATCATTGCATACGGAAGATGGGGTTCTCGAGGTCGTAGTAAATATGAGGCCACTATAGATGACATAGCATATAGGGTAGGATCCCTCGATATATTAGGTTCAGAATCCTATATGAGATCTTATTACCCATAAACCAGCTACTTCCTTTATGGATATGGTGCTTTAGACACATCATCCTCTTGTAGCTACTATCCTACAAAGCCTAGAGCATTGTCTTATGGGTCGGAATTTGTTGCAGGCATATTCGGATGGATCGCTCCATCGCCACAGTATCGAGCAAATGACTCCTAGAGTGACACCATCATCCACAGTACGTACAGAGACTATATAGGCTCATACCTTATGACAGTCCAACAAGCTTATAAGAGCGGGGGCCCATCTAGATAGAGATTTAGGTTGAGTCCCCTGCA
Source organism: Phoenix roebelenii (assembly GCA_025769935.1). Lineage (NCBI taxonomy): Eukaryota > Viridiplantae > Streptophyta > Magnoliopsida > Arecales > Arecaceae > Phoenix > Phoenix roebelenii. Next base: position 16,623,517 of record JAOXJJ010000001.1, on the reverse strand, counting down.
TATGAAGACCCCTATATCTACGAGGACACCGCCATTCCATGCGATTTTAAATGTTGGTATATATTTAAATTTTAAATTAATTTTATATTCTGTATTTTATTGATTTACTTTATGAATATAATGATTTATGTACTTTAATTGGATTTACCATTGAAATTATTGTTATTTTATAAACAAAATATACAAAGAAAAGAAACAAAACATTAAAGAACATCAAAACACCTCAAAAACATCAAATTAATGTCTAAATCACTCAAAATTTTCATAAAACATCATTAGACGTCAAAAAAAAATAAAAAGACAAAATCTACCCTGATTGATATGATACAAACCTATTGATATGCAATCCATGCTAGTACAAGAGGCCACTAGTTCAAGCAAATCATAGTTGTCAAATAGCCTAGGCGATCAGGAAACTACCTAGGCAACGAACTTTGTACAAAATTCACAAAATCAATTTATCGCTTTATATATTTGGGTTATTGATCAAAAACCTGCATTGTTGTCAATAACTATTGTATCATACAAGGTCTGCAAAACCATTCCAAACCGCCCGGTTAGGATATTCCGAGCAATACCAATGGCTAACCAGAATGGTTCGGAAATTGAAACCGATATGCCGTCACCGGAGGGGGAGAAGGAGAAGAAAAAGAGAGAGAGAGAGAGAGAGTAGAGAAGGGAGGGAGAGGGAGAGGAAGGAAGAGAGGCCGGTCGGGGCCAACCGACAGAGGCCAGAGAGCCTCCGCACGGAGGAGACGGAGGCCAAAAGACACGAAGGTGGAGCTCCACTTCCGATCCCTTTAAAAAAATTAAGTGAAGTCGGCAATGAGTTTGCCAACTTCAACTTAAAAAACACAAAAATAAAAGGAGCCCCTCCGAGCCTCTATTTTGAACAAAATAGGGGCCTAGAGGCGGAGCCCCGCCTCCACATCTCTCCGGCCTCCACCTCCTCCGTGCGAAGGCTCCTCGGCCTCCGCTAGCCGGCCCCGGCCGGCCTCTCTTCCTTCCTCTCCCTCTCCCCCTCCGTCCCTCCCCCGCTCTCTCTCTTTTCCTCTCTCGTTCTCTCTCTTCCTCGTCTATTCTACTATGTCAGTTCGGGCGCAGTACCGGTTCCACCGACGTTCGTATCACATAATTCAATGATATGTTGCTTAAAATTAATGCATAAGCTTTACTTCACAAAATCGCTCCAAAACGAGCAAAACCAAGCAATTCTGCTCAGTTTGGCCTAGTTTGGATCTTTTACCAAGCCGAACCACCAAACCATCACAGTAACTAATTTGTTCAAGCCAATATGCCTTGAACCTAGCAATTCGAGATAGTTCAGCTGAACTTGGCTTATGTCACCTGGAAAAATAGGCATGATATTTCTTAATGTTTTGAATTTTGACCTCTTTTATTGACAAAAAAGAGGTGGAAGAGGACATTACCTTAATTTAGAAAGGATATATGCTTCAAAGGAAACAAAATAGCAAAAAAGGGAACCAAAAGCCTTTTGACTAGCGATCGCCGAACCGATCCGAAAGGGGTGATTCGGCCCATACCGAACCAAATAGATGCCAAGTTGGAATTATTCAGCATCTTGTTTTGGTTTGGTCATCATAACCCCTCTCACAGTTCAACGATTTGAGATCCTTCAAGACTCTCTCTTTCACTCTCTCACCCTCCCCCCTTCCCCTGTAGTTCGACAATTCGAGAGCCTTCAAGACTCTCTCCTTCACTCTCTCTCTTCCCAAAGCTAGCAATTGAAGCGAGCAAGAGAAGAGAGGAGACAGAGAGATCGATCGAAATCCTAACCCTCGACCTCTTCTGGCCAAGATCTCGAGCTCTAGAAATCCTAACCATAATGGCAATCAATGCTTCCACCTAGTTGCCAACGGTAGATCCCCAAGTCTGGCATGCTTGCACCAGCCCACCACCAAGCTCCCTGCAATCGATTCCCTCGCCTAGTACTTCCCCCAAGGCCATGTCGAATAGGCCTCCTCCCCACCTGATCCCCCAACGGTCTCGGCCACCGGTGGCTAGCATCCCCTTCTTCCTCTGCTTTTTTGATGCTGTAAAGGCCTCATTGGTAAGAATCCTCCCTCTCTCTCCCCTTTCTCTCTCCCTCCATCTTCCTCCCCCTCCCTCTCTCTCTTCCTTTCTCTCCTTCTCCCTCCCCCACCCTCCCTATTTCAGTATGCCTCGGAACGACACAATACAGACCCTTACTGTATTGAATCGGTCACCAACAGTACAAACCCCGATACCTGATCGACAAACCTTGCTTTTGACCATGTCTTAGCTAGTATTGACGAGGACTAGTTGGTGTCAATCGAGTTTTGCTTGGTACCACTTGGTAGTAACTAGTACCAATTAAGACAACCCCCTCATAAGGGCACCAAAGTCTTGGGTGTTTATTAGGACAAACGGTGACAAATCTGATTCAAGATTACCAATATAGGTTGGGACCAACCGAGTCCTTAATCCTTGCACTCCAACATGGTAGTGTTGGATAACTAGACCCAATCCTCTCTATACACTGGCCAATATGCTAACCACATGGTTCTTTTAAAACAGACGACTTGTCATGTTCTAAACTGGCACAATAAAAATCCATAATAATGAATAAAAAATAGTTATGTAAATGTTTTAAATTTCATTTTCTCCAATTACTCTTAAGAGCAACTTAGGTTCATGCTTAGACCCATGCTATCAGTAATTGTAAAATAAACTTCCATAATTTACCTAATGAATCCATAATTTCATCAACAAAAGCAATCATGGACACCTTAATGTCCTTGTCAACAATTATTGTTCCAAGTTCCAACAATGTGGTATGTTCGTTTTTCATGATTCATCTTCTTATGGCCTTCACTCTACACAATATGCTAGAGCTTCAATGTTGTATCATGGGCTTTTCCATATGGGGTACCACTTCTAGATTGACTACTAACTCTTTAGCCAAGTAGACCCCTTTACTTGCTTTAATTGCAATGATATGTTTTACCTCAGAAGTCAAATCATCAAAGCACTTTTTGTTCATTCTACACCATAATACAGCTTCTCCATTCAGATGAAAAGTTTTAATCTTTATTATCCGGATCAGACTACAAATTAGCATAGCAAACACAACGGTCTTAAAATCACCATCTACAAAGACAAGCACATAAACCTTATATGGTACAAAGCCTCCTAACAAGCTCTTTTTGAGGATTTTTAAATTTGATATCATGAAGCAATACCAACAACATTGGACATCTAGCCAAGGATACGACATAGCACACAATTCCAAATTTATTGGATATCACTGAAGAAACACAAACCATACTATAAGCTACCCACTCTAGAAGCATATCACACCTTTTGCATGTGATGGATATCCTATTGAATCTCAAGACCAATCACATTGAACTAGTGAATCCCCATATTTGAAGGGTACATGTTCTTTTGCAAATACCAATAGCATAACTGGTCAAAACCTAACTATGTATGAAACCTAACCTAAGCCAATAATTTTCATCTTACATTTCTAAGCAACTTCAAGTTGGGAATGGAAAAAAAAAACACTGAAACCCTTTACAGATAATTGGTGAGACAACTAAGAATTTATAGATGATAAAGCCTCTAGTTTAACTAACTATTGTTCAAATAACATCACAATATAGGGCATGAAACAGAAAAATGTTTTCGATAATTTTTGGTACAACCAAGTTTCTATAAGTCTTTAATTCTAGATTCAACAAGCTTTCTTAGTCTGTAAATAGGCCCATTCTACTTAGATATAGAATGCACACACCTTAAAGAAATAAAACAGCATCTTGGCACATACTTTGTCTTCATTCAACAACTAGTCAAGGAGCACTGTTTGTACATCCAATTGCAAAATAGTGTATTCTACAACTATAATCAAGAGAATAGTGGTAAGAAGGTTTCTTCATAATCGATAACTTTGGTTCGAGAATAACCTTTTGCAATAAGTACAGCATTGAAGCCTTTGCATCCTCACCAGCTCACTGTTTCCTCTTGAAATCTATTTAGTCCTTACAAATTTTATCCCATAAATAAGAGTTGACATACATTTCCTTGTTGTCATATCAGTATCCAATGTCAAGACCACAATTCATTTTACCACATCAACATCAAAGACTGCTTCTTGATATGTAACAAATTTCACATCAGCTTATCAATCTCGGGCAAAAACAACTCAGCAAGATAGGTGTACCCAAATGGTTGACACACTTGTCCTCTTAAATTACAATCATTTTCAGTTCCACCATACAGAAGCATATCAGCTTCCAAAAAGGTTCATTTCTATTCATACAAAAAATTGATCCTCTATGCAATAGAAATAAAATTCCTTAGTTTTCTCTAGAGCCAATGAAAAAGCAGAACTCATCTCATGATCCCAAAGACATTATATTGACTCCATAATGAGTTGAGGGATCCTTAGGACTAAGGACTCATAATTTAATCTGCAATGATTAGTTAAATGCTCAAAGATATAACAATATGACATTCAGAAGTGAGTCCATAATCTGAAACCAATATATTGTTTTGTATATTTGTAAACACAGGTAGACTGTAGATGTTTCCATTATTTGAAACACCTAATATGTAGAAAGCAGATGTTTCCATATTTCTTCCTCCATTACTGCTCTTGCCCCCGCCTTACAATTATCAGAGCTAAAAGTCAGAAGCGACAGATTGGCCAAGGCATGCTAAGCATGTGACCAAAAATTGCATCCCAGATAGCCATGGACTTGATACACCTTGGCGCAAACAAGCTATGCCATGCCTGAGCATGAACAAGCAGCTGTAGACAAAACTTTCTCTACCCATGCCCAGCTTAGTTGCAGCTCTAGCTAAAAAATGTTCAACTATAGAAAAGATCTTGCATGTAATAGTAAACATTATGTGCAACTTTATGAACCAAAAATAATTATATCTTTCTTGTTTTTGAGGAACGTGAGAAGTCACTAACCACATTTCAGTAAGGAATGGAAAAAGCAACCTCACAATGAACAAAACTGAAAAGGAGTGATGATATCAGCGTGTGAAATATATCCATTACCCGATAATCCATGTCATCAGAAAAGCAATTGAAAGGCCTTCCATGGATTTCTCTTTGTAATTTGTGATGATTTGAGGAACCTCAGCAACACCCCAACTGACAACACTGACCATCCCGAGAGCTAAAGCCATGCCATCCTTTGCACTACACAGACAGTAGTTCAAGTAGATTCGAGCCCACTGCCAGCAATGCTGGTTTAAAGAGCAAGCATGGGGGAGAGTTTCACTAAGAAGAGACATGACATACAATCACCTTTCACCTATTCCAACCTGAAAATCAAATTCAGGAGAAGAATCATTTTCATGTATGTTTACATAGATGCAAACTATATAAACAGGTAGAAGCATTGTAACACCTAAAATTATATGTTGCATTTATGAGAAAGACTCAACTACACAGGATAGAAGATTGCAGTAATGTCAACATGGTAATCTTCATAATGTGCTTTCAAGACCTTAGAAATGTTATAGTTGGTCACAGAAGTTATAAACCACACAAAGTGATCAGATGAAGTAGAAGAATACTATTATGTTGTAAGGAAGAAGACTCCAAATTAAACTATCAGATTATAGCAGTGAATTACATGTCTCGATAAGAACATAGGCATAATTAATGACGCATCAAAATCCAAAAGGCATCAATAATGTTGCAACAGTAAGTTCAGGAAATCCTAGTTCTAGAAGAACTGAAAATACTGCCTTGGGCAATATGAACATTCAGTGTATGCAGATAGACAACACCAAAAGCTTCAATAAAACTACAAAATTTTCTCAAAAGGACTCAATAAATTCTGCGATTCCTACAAATCTAAAACCAACAGAAACAGAAACAAAGTTCGAAAGTTACATCTCTCGCTAAACTTTGGTATGTTTCCAATCCGTTCTTCCCTAGTAACTAAGCTAAAAATCGCCGAAGAAACCAAGCAACAATACCTGAGAAACTTATTGCTTTAATCAAAAACCATTCAAGTTTAACGGTGACGGCTATAAAGTCTCTACAGAATACTCTCGAAAATTCCAATCTCAATCCCTAGCGAATATTCTCGAAATCCAAATTAATGGCCATGCCCACAAGCAAACCCACAAGAAGCTCCAAAACATTGACATGGTAGAATGAAATTTCGGATTAAAAATCAGAAAAAGCAGAAACAATACCCGATTTCAGATCACTTAACAGGCCCCAGAGAACAGATCAAAGAAAGCCTCGGAGATTTCTAGGGTTTTCCTAGTTTTTCCGGAAAGAAGGGATTAAAGAAGGAGAGACTCTTGGAGATGAGAAGAGCCAGAAAAGATATCCTTCCGGTCGGGTGGTGGGGGGATTAAGATTTGGAGCTGGATGTTGGCGGGTATCTTGGAAGGATTCGCATCCGCCGCTTGCGCTGGGGGCACGTGACGGAATCTGGGACCGCCACGTGGCACGTGGAGGCCCTGAACGGAGTCCGCGCGCCGCAAGGGCGAGGAATATTTTAGCTTTTTCGCCAATGCTATTTTGGAGCACATAGGGAAAGCGATCGCTATGTCCTTTTTGCTCCAGCTTTGGCTTCTCTTTTTCTTTGCTCTTTTTTTTTTTATTGAATCCTTTCACTATTTTATGTTACAATTATTTTTAGCATTCTTGTTAAGGTATTTTTTAGGTTGTGATCCTAGTCATGATTCTAGCCTTTCTCCAATGGCAATGTTGGTTATAAATGGAATGAAAATCTCATTTACATTTTTTCCATGGTGTGTCAAAATCTACCATATGGTAGATGATGCATTACCGATATGGTAATGGTGCAATATTGCATTTTTGTAGTTTGGGAATCGTTGTTTTAGAATTCCTTTAATTAAATGAAAATAAATTTGAGAATAATTTAGCTAAAGGCAAAATCAGATTTCATAGAAAATTCCAAAAGTCACCAAATAATTTCAGGAATGTTTCAAATGGTTAAAAATATGTAAAGATGAAGAAAACAAGAAGATTTTAAAATCATTCAAATATTCATGAAAACAAAAATATGTAAGGCTGGTAAAACATAGCAAAGATAACCTCATTTGCAACAAGAAATAGCATCAAAAAGTTGTATCTCATAAAGATGTCTTTAAAGAGTCATTCATAAATAAATTATAAAATTGATGAGGGAAATCATGGATAATTACATAGTTATTGATTAGCTATTCAGCAAGAATACTTGCGAAAACTACTAACCTAAAAGAAAAATTGAGAATAACTAGATAGTAAAAAAAATCAGAGAATGTTGCAAACATGCATCATAGTAGTTTGAGGATTCATCTCAATAGTAAACTCTTCTTAAATTTTGGGCATATAGAGGGGATGTCAATATATTTGCTTTTGTGTTATTTTTTTATTTTTTGTTTTATTTACTACTTTATGTCATAGTTATGTTAGATAGATGGTGTCAAACTCACAGTCGGAGAATGTCGTCTCATTGAAGAAATAATGCGGGTCCAAGGGTTTCTATTCCTTACCATTTTAATTGTATAGAAATATTTCCTCTAATGTAAGGAAAATAAATTTGCATAAATATTTCCTTCATTTTTACGGTTGATATATATTAAATAATTGAAATTCACATTGCAACATTCAAGCACAAAGCTTCATCGCTGATCTGTTAAGATCAAGTAGACAAATAGCAAGAAAGACCAGGCTAAGTTGTTGATCTAATTTTCTTATGGTCTCTCCAGGGTTTCCACATGCATTCAATCATATTTGATGTTAGATTACTTAGCATTTTGTATTAAAACCTTTTTTTATTGTGTTATTAGTTCTACAAACTAACTCTTTGATTGGCCTTATATTTAAACTATTTTCATTTTTTATTATAGAAATCTTTGAATAGATTGCTAAAGATCAAATGCCATTTTGTATTCTTTTAATTGAGAAACGTTTGATCCCCAAACAACCACCAAAATATGGGGCAGTCTCATTAATACAAGGGCCTGACACCTTCAATCATCATCCATTTTCTGAAAAATATTGTATTAAATCTTCTAGTTGCTTCAGTTTAGTAGATTAGTGACTATTGGTTATATTAGTCATACAAGCAAACAAGCTTAGACAAATTACTCATTAATGTTGTGCGTAATAATTTTTATACCGAATATTTTACTAATAAGATGCTGCATAACAGCAGATTAGATACAAAGAAAGTATGTATATTGTGCTTTTGGAGCATAGAACAAGATTCATGGCCAACCCATCATCAAGCTAAGAAATATGCATCAAGTTTGCCAACCTGTCCACAAGCCCATTAGTATCTATGGATGGGCACCATGAGAATTGTCTCTCCCTATAGTTTTAGTTTTCGTATCCTTTCTGGCCATTTTCTCTGTCATGCTTAACCATTCTAAAAGCATCCATATCGAGGGTTTGATTAAGTTTTAAGGGTCTGGATTACTGTCACTATAGACAGCTCAATGGTTGCATGAGGTGGCTATATAATCACCTAAATTATTTTTTTTAAAAAGAAAACTGCCCACGTTTGATTAATTTTTCATTTTTTTGTTTTTCTTTACAACTGCATTATATTAGACTTGTTAACCTTTTAATTTTTAGTAGGAAGCCTTTTTAGCCGTTATAGAAACAAATAAGAGCATAGAATAGCACAAGGATTGCATTATTGAAATAATAAACAACCACAAGGACCAGAATGGAACATTGTTGTCACAGCTCATCATGCATATTTTTCTCATTATTCCTAGGTTGTTGCACATGCCTATAATGTAATAGAGATGCCACGCAAACGGTTACAACAATCATTTCCTGAAACTGTTGCAACATTATGAAAGATGACGCTGTTAATCCAAACCATGTTTGGATTTTATAAACAATTTGGCTATCACTAAAGATTCACTATATCAAAAAAAAAAAAAAAAAAAAGATTCACAAAATATTGGAAAGAAATAATGTCACCAACAATTAGAAGGAAACTAACAAAATAAATAATAAAAACACTATCAATTACAATCCATCATTTTCTTTTTAAGTAATTGCAAATAATGCATTAAATATGAGCTATTGAAAAATTCTTGGTCAATAAGTTGATAAGAAAAATTCAGCCAAGAATAAACAAATCGTGTGCTATTCAAGAACTTTTCAAAGCTGATGGAAGTAAAAACCATGATGTAAAGCCCCAAAAATGCATGTCTAATTCCACAAAAGAGCTGAAACTGGACTGAAGATCAGCAGAAACATTTCAATGAAGTCTGAGGCAACAAAGTCACCACCACCCCAAGCTTGCCGCATGATGACCATCACTTACATTCCAATTGATGAAATGTGTGACACTGGAAAATTTCCAAAAAACTATCCAAAACACCAAATGACATGGAGATGCAACATATTTTTCAAAACCTTTCGATCTAAATCCTGCTGCACAGGTGAATTTGTGCTGGTTCCAATTGTCACACACATTTGTTGGAAAAATTAATGCGCACGCGGCCCGAGACGTGTATCTCGGGCATGCGGACGCCTGCTGGGGCGTTCGTGAAATAAACACGGGCTGGCCACGTCCGCATTCTGCGAACTCATGCTAGCTCCCTCTAGCCGCGAAATGACCACGGGCACATCTGCAGAAGAAGTGGATGCATCCACAAAAAGACCAAAATGCTCCTGCCCAAGAATCTTATAAATACCTTCTATTTCCTCCTATTCGGGATACGAAAAAAATAGAAAAAATACTGAAAAAATTATAGAGAAAAGTTCTTCCTTCTTTTAGCCACTTCTGATTTTTATTTTTGCACTTTTATTCAGCATATTTTATTTTATTCATTTTATTTCGTTCTTTACTGGATCTGCAAATCCGATCGGGTTCGTTTTGGTTTCTTCTGAGATGTACCGGAGAAGAACCTTTTGGGTCGTCGTATCTCTGAGGAGGATTGCCGGAAGATCCGTACGTGAGGGCAAACACTTTTTTGGGACAGCATCTGAGCGCTTTGACCTGCATTCAATCATGCCATTTACTCTTACCTTTATTTCAAATTTAATATTAGTAGGTCTGTAGTATTTGCAATTTTATGATTTAAATTTATTTGAATAGATTTATTTTGTGCTACAATAGATTTTTTTGTGCTAAAATAGATTTATTTTGATGCCGAATAACATATATATATATATATATTATTTATTTTAAGATTTTCTATTAATTATAATTATAGATTTATTTGCTTATTTAGGTAATATATTGCTAACAATCCAAAGAAGTGTTATTTATTTTTTTTGTTAGTAATATATAATTCATTAAATCCTTTATTACAATTGTGATATATTAGATTTGAATTACAATAATTGTTTAGCTAGCACAAAATTAGTAATCAATTATTCTAAAAAAAAGTAATAATTTACTTAACAACCTCCAAGAGGTTTATTATACCTCCATTTGGACTCCTCAAGGAGTAATTTTCAGATCCCATTCAAACGAAAAATTCGAAAAGTGGTTAATACGTAATAACTAATTAATTGAATTGACAAACTACGTCTCAATTACAATAATTGTTTTGCTAGCACAAAATTAGTAATCAATTATTCTAATAAGATAATAAATCATTCTAATATATATTTCATTGAATTGACATATTAGATCTCAATTATAATAATTATTTTGCTAGCACAAAATTAGTAATCAATTATTCTAATAAGATAATAAATCATTCTAATATATAATTCATTGAATTGACATATTAGATCTCAATTACAATATTTTGTTTTGCTAGCATTAAATTAGTAATCAATTATTATTAATTCGAAAAATTCAAATAGAAAATTCAAAAATTGGTTAATCCGTAATAACAAATTTAAGTTTGCATTTAGGCTTTTCTAAAAATTAAATTTGTATGATTTCTAGTGATTATATCCACTAACTAATAGTATCAAAGAAAATCTTACCAAAAAGGCATACATGCCTAAAAAGAGCTGGTACTCAAGTGAGCCTAGTGCTCCACCACCAATCTCAAGTTGATCTGGCTATTATTTTTTGGATATATCAACTAGACATTCAAAATTCAAAATAAATTTTAGTGTAATCTTTTGACTTAAACTTTTTGCCTTCATTCAAGTTTCTGTCTCTTTTCTATAACCTTAAACCTATGGCCTCCAATACTAGTGATCACCTTAGTGCTAAATCTGAAAAATTTGATGGCTATAACTTTAGAAGGTGGTAGAACCAAATGTGGTTCTGGCTCATCATATTAAGTTTGATCTCAGCCATAGGTACTGAAGTTCATAACGAGCCCAACCCAATTACTTCACGACCTGCGACTCGCCAAAATCCAAACCGGAGTTCATCCTCCTTCCACACTGAACCTTCTACCTCCACCAGCACATCCTTTAGGACACCTGATGAGATAGACTATCATTACACCCATAGAATCCTAAGTACCCTTTTTAAGAGATTGTATGATATTTATTACATAGCCAAGAGTGCCAAAGAACTCTGAAACACTTTAGATAGTAAATATGGTCTTGATGATGCTAGAGTAAAGAGATTCAAGGCCTTCGACTTCAATAATTTTAGGATGGTGGACTCAAAGCCTAAGAATGGCTAAATCCATAATTTTGAAATTCTGATCCACCAGCTTACGGCTAATGGAACCAGTTTGGATGAATCATTCCGGGTAGCCTATCTGATAAATAAACTACCTAATTTCTGGTCTGATTTTGCTAAGCTCTCAGCCATATTCATGGAGGTCTCACCCTAATCCAAGTTTTGAACTCCATTAGAATTGAAGAGCAGCATAGGCTCAGGAATAAAACCACTACTAGACACAAAAATAATGCTTATAATATAGAGGTCCTACCTAGAAAAAATCAGAACCAACCTTTCAAAAATAAGGATTACACAAAGAAACTCTACAACCCTAGAAACCCTAACCACTATAATGGGAAATCTATCCAATCCCAAGAGCAGAAGAAAAAGAAAGAGGAAGGTGGTGTTCATTTCTATTATGTGTGTGGTCGGACCAACTATTGTCTCCCTAGTGCTTTTATAAGAAGACTCCACCTCTTTAATCCAAGAAAAAAGGTCCACACACAACCAATGCTCAAGTCAACATGATGACTTCCGGCGCTGGCTCCTCTGAGACTACTTTCAGGTCTGTTTCTTTCACTCCTGAAGTTAACATGACTTTACAAGCACTTAATTGGTGGATTGATACCGAAGCTAGTATTCATATTTGTTCGGATCGCTCCTGTTTTTGTTCTTATCAAGTCTCAAGGGGAGGAGCTATAATTATGGCAAACAGCTCGGAAGTGCGTGTGCTAGGAGTGGGATGGGTGGACTTAAAGCTTATCTCTGAAAAAGCCCTATCCCTGCACGGCATCCAACATGTTCTAGTTGTTAGAAGAAACCTCATTAGTAGTTCCTTGCTTGTCCAGCAAAGTTTTCATCTTGTTTTTTAGTCCAATAAAGTTGTAATTTCTCATGGTGTAATGTTTATTAGAAAGGATTTCTTAGTGGAGGATTGTTTAAGTTGAATGCAATAGTTTTTTCAATGAATAAAAATTCTTTGATTATGAATATAGAACCTCCTTCTATTTAGCATTGTAGATTAGGTCATGTAAATTATAATTCAATTAAGCAACTTATGAACCTAAATTTAATACCAAAAAATAATCTTAAAAATCATGAGAAATGTAAAATTTGGGTAGAAGCCAAACTCCCTAGGAAGCATTTTAAATCTGTTAATAGGGATTCAGATCTATTAGAGTTGATCCGTAGTGATGTTTATGACTCTAGTAGAACTTTTAGGAGAGGTAACAGATACTTTGTGACATTTATAGATTATCTATCCAAGTTCTGTTATATCTACCTAATTAAAACCAAGAATGAGATGCTCAGCAAATTTAAAATTTTTAAGATCAAAGTTGAGAACCAACAGGAGAAGAAAATTAAAATTCTTAGATCATGGAACACAGACACATACCAGCGCCCGCTGGCCACAAAATGACCGTGGGTGCGTCCGCAAAAGACCAAAATGCCCCTGCCCAAGAACCCTATAAATACTTCCTACTTTCTCCTATTCGAGACACGGAAAAAAATACTAAAAAAATTTTGAAAAAAAGTTCTTCCTCCTTTTAGCCGCTTCTGATTTTTATTTTTACACTTTTATTCAGCATATTTTATTTTATTCTTTTTATTTTATTTTTTACTGGATCTGCAAGTTTGATCGGGTTCATTTTGGTTTCATCCAAGACGTATCGAAAAAGAACCTTCTAGGTCGTCGTATCTCTGAGGAGGACTACCGGAAGATCCGTACGTGTAGGCAAATACTTCTTTAGGATAGCGTCTAAGCGCTTCGACCTGCCTTCAATCAGGCAATTTACTCTTGCCTTTATTTCAAATTTAATATTAGTAGATCTGTAGTATTTGCAATTTTATGATTTAAATTTATTTGAATAGATTTATTTTGTATTAGAATATATATCTTTTGTGCTAAAATAGATTTATTTTGATACCGAATAATATATATATATATTATTTCTTTTAAGATTTTCTATTAATTGTAATTATAGATTTATTTGCTTATTTAGGTAATATATTGCTAACAACATTTGCTTGGCAATCAGATGCCCGAGGTTGGAATCTTGGCTAGTGCATCTCTAAGTATTTGAAGCTGGGTAATTGATGTGCGGGGTTGGTCTTCCCTTTCTCTGAACGAAAGAAATTCCCTGCTGAGTAAAATGATACACAACTAAACAAGGAAACCGATGCTCTCCATCTACCAGCATGAACATATTACACCTAAAGTACTCATTAGTCGACGTTTGCAAGCAAGTCACCACTCTCCAAGAGCCAGCAATCATAAACCAATATTACTGGTGCTTCAAGTTTGAACATTACCCGAGGCAAAACCTTGTTTAGCAACTATGGCGGTAAGAACAAAACAAATTATCTGAAAGGCCTCTCAACTCTCAGGTTGTTTTTTCTTTTTCCTTTTTTTTTTGCTAAAGAACTCTAAGGTTGTTAACTGCAAAAGTTGGATGCACATGCACACATGCACACACAAGCATGCGAGCAAACACACATCCACCCACCCACCAAGCAAGTGCAAACATGAGCACTCACACAGCTCACGCATGCGCACAAACATGCATACACACGTTGCATGGATGCAGCATGCACGCACATGCACCCACACATCACAACGCACCGGGGCCGGCTCAAGCCTTAGGCGACCAAGGCAGTTGCCTAAGGCCTCGGCGCAAAGAAAGGCCTCCGGGAGACTGGGATCACCGAAGCCGAAGTCGAAACTCGGAACACGCTACTGCCTACGAGGCTACGAGCAGCTCCAGCATGGCTGCCTGCTGCCTACAATCCAACCTTCAGGCATCGCCAACGGACAACGAGCTTACAGCTTACGGGACAAGACACCTTCTCCATCCTGCTGTCCATAGCCCATAGGACCATAGCATGTCTTCTCTATCCGCCGTAGTCGTCTAGAGGACGGAGGACCAGAGCGGCCAATCCATCTAAAGTTCTAACTTATAAACTCTTCTTCTTCGGTTCTTCCTTCCTCCGAACCTCTTTAGTTCTTCCATCCTTCCGAAGAAGATCAAACATAAACCACCGAATCCCTCTCCACATTATTCCTAGAGATTGTTTACTACATTGTAGTTAAGGTCAAGAGACAAAAAGACTAACAAAAGAAACTTCTACTCACCAGCCATCGCTTGGCTCTACGCCTCTACCATCCCATTCCCATACTTCACCACTATTTGGGTAAATAGCTACTGCTTTCTTTGTTCTTCCGTCCTGTGCCCGTTCTCACTTCTCTCTTCTCACTCCTCTCCGTCGGCCGCCGTCGGCACTCAGCTGAAGAGAGTGACAAATGATCAGGATTCAGGGAGGCGGCAGGATGGCGTCTCTTCTCGGCCCTCCATGGCTCCACCCTCTTCAGCCTCCAGGTGAGCAGCGTGAGCTTCCGCTTTCCGTGGTTGTCTATTTCATTCTGAATTTATAAGTATTTGGTGTGTTTGGATTGTTGGAAATTGTATCCTAAATGTCAATCGTCAGCATATTGATGATTGAATTTTGTAAATGAATTGACAAATTAAT
>JAOXJJ010000001.1:16595143-16605784 GCA_025769935.1 Phoenix roebelenii | reverse complement strand
AAGGTGCTGATTTCTAGATTTGATCTTGTAAGCATGCATGAATTAAATTGTTTGATTCGATTTTTTCGCTGCATTTTTTAAAACTTAAAAAGAACTACGTATGGCTTGATTCTCCTTATGAAGGGGTACGTAGGCAACCCGATCAGGTTCAGCCATGGTTTTAAAAAAAAAAAAATTCAGCATGCTTAATACCGAAGAGCCTAGGATTCACTTTCAGCTGTTTGGATGATAGCCTGACTAGGTTTTTGAGAATTGGGGCTAGAGTATAGAAAAGCTGGTCTCTTGTCTCTTGGAATTAAATTACCGATCCTTCCAGACTGTTCGGGCATTTTCTTTCAAGATTCTGCTTTTTATTTCGTGCAGTGGTATGTTTGGATGATGAACCGACTGGATTCATCATGTGACTAGAGTCTAGAAATGTGGTTCTCAAATTAATTTAAAACTTGTTTTAGATTTTTTTGCGTATTTCATCTATTTGGGATGAGGTCCTTTTAGATATTACTAGCTTCTGGTTTTTATCTTCGCGAACGGTGTGCTTGTTTGGATCATAGTTTGAGTGGGTTTATGAAGTGGGCCAGGCACGGTTTGAAGAAAGAAAGAGTAGGAAGTTGGAATCTTTATAATTAAATGAGCAAAATTTTGAATTTAATATAGGCATGATTTTTTGCATTTTTCATTGTCTATTGCTTTGGGTATAACTTTATGCTTATTCTTAAAAATTGACAATAGCCTTTTATGTCTAGAGTCCCCATTAAAATTGACAGTAGCTCCGACACCACTTCTCATTGTCGAGTTCAGCATCGCTTGTTAGGACTTGAGTTCGTCATCGAGTCCGGCACCGCTTCTCTTAATATTTCGGATTTTATCATTTTTAACTCTCTTATATTTTAACTTGTTTGTAGTGATTGTCTTAATTGTTTTGTTTCTCATGATTGTCTTAATTGTTTTGTTTCATACTATTATTTTTAAAGTATTTTACACTTATTAAAAAAAATTATTATTTTTTTAAAAAATGTTTCTTTTAGTGAGTTCGCCTTAGGCCCCCAAATGCATTGGGCCGCCCCTACAATGCACTCATGTTTCCCTCCGTTTTGGTTCTCAATTTTCCTTTTCTTTAATATTGTTTACAGGTTTCTACATCACAAACCATTTGTATGATCCATGGATCTTCTACTGGTTCTTTAACATTGTCATACGTACAAAATGTCAAAACAAATCATTCATACAGCTTATAATTCAAAATGTTTTACATAAATGTTCTCATGTCAAAGGCAAAGCTACAAGACCCATCTGCACAAACCGAAGAACGGTTTGGTTCAATATTTATAAGTACTCTTTTAGTGAAAATTTTGAAATTTTGATTTCCTCGCCCAGATACAAGCCATGTTGCATGAAAATGCAAAGCAATATATTCACGAATCAAAAGTAGCAAGAGGCATGCCAACTGACATTCTACAATTGCAGATAAATCCTGGGAATCCAACTCATAGTCTCGACCGCAGGAGCAGTCACAGTAGGCAATTTAAGAACAGAAGTGGAGCCATCTGACCTCTCCCGGATCTCCCTGTATTCTTGACAAATGGCACACAAGTGGCAGAATATATGAGTGGTTAAGTCACCGCATGGTGCTTCCTGGAAAGGAAGATGAAAAAATAAATAAATAAGACATAGGGGAATATCTGCGAATAGGTTTGATTAGGTTAATTTACATATGGCAGCAATCTAGAATAAAAATTATATAAGATTATCCATATAGAGATGTTAAAAAATAGTTGCCAGTTTAGGAAACAAGTGTGAGAAACCATACGAGAAATGGGAGTAGGAAACAATTAATAAGGATTTTTATAATGGGGAAATGGAAATTGTTTATACAAAAATATTGAAATTGTTCATATATTTGGAATAGGAAACAAGAAATATGTATTGCAAAGTTTAGGAAAACATTAAAATATGTATCTAATATCCTTCACCTTAAATAACTTCAACAGAAACAAAAAAAAAAAAAAATCTCTTTCTCCACTTGTTTCCTTTATGTTTTATTAAAAAAAAAATTGCAGAAATGGGTGAATATATTTTTTTCATGGGACCTACCATGTAACTTCTACTTTTAGGCACGGGGTCTTTGTTGTCGCTTCACAAATATTTAGTATGAGATTTATTAGATTCCTAATGAAAGAACAAAATTTGAGAAAGAGCTTTGGAAAGACAACTCACGTCTGGAAAATTTAAAGAAATTTTTTCTTTTTAATTTCTACAAGCAGTAGTATCGATGCACAAGTAGGGCTAGCAATTGGGCCGAGTTGGGTTGGGTCGGAAGTATGCCGAGTCAAAAATTTGTCAGCTCAAATCTAGACTCGAACCTCTTCTTTTTATTAAACAGATAACCAAATTTAACTTATATAACCCATTTTAATGAATAAGCTGAATCTGGTTAAGCTTGTGTTAAGCAGGCCTTAAACGGGTTAAAAGGGGCATAACCCAATCCAACTATTAAATGGGTCAAAAAGGGATTAAACAGGTCAGAACTATTTAAAGAAAAAGGAATAGGTTGGATCTTTTTGTTTATGATCCAGATCCATTTATGACAGACCAAAACCTCTTAAAATAGATTGGCTGCAAGTTAGGTTGGTGGAACAAGTCATAAATTGCCACCCATACACATGGGAAAGAAAGAATGAAGAGCATGTATTTTTTCTCATCCAAGTGGGATTCAGAAGCATTCTTAATGTCTGCTCTGCACATGTTTCCCAGCATTTATATGATTAAAAGTGGGAGACATGCAGCCTTTGACACGTGATGGGACTATGACTTGATACTAGCAAGAAATCAGGAAGAAGGTTCCTAGAAGAAATATTATACAAATAAAACTTCAAAAATATTTTGGGATAACATGAAGTTCAGAATTATAAAGAGAAGAAAACAACCTCTTTGTTAAATTTTTCTTAAGTCCATCATTTATATCTGTCAGCATGCAGAATTAGTTTACAAAGAGTTTGACATGCCAACGTTCTGCCACTTGGGGGCGAAGGTTGCGTAGTCTTTTCTATGATTGACAGATCAGCAAGCAAATTCCTATACTAGATATTTGTCCACTAAAATGACAGTCGGTTGCAACATTTGAAGATGTGTTACCGCCAATTTAATCTATTTATAAAATGCATGCAGAATATGGAAATAAAATAATTTGATAAGGGAGGGTTGCAAAAGTTGCAGCCATATTGGTCTATACCATCGAGGTATGTTGTCCGACCTCGAACTGCCCAATTTAGGGTATACTAAATGGTCTTGGGACGAAATTAAGATGGGAAGGCGTGTTGGGCCGGGATAGGCCCCGAATCAACTTGAACTTGAATTGAGTAAAATCAATCCTTAATAATTGATAGAGGCCTAGAGAAGGCTTCGGCCCTTGTCACTCTTCTTTTCCTCCCCAAGAAAAATGTATTGGAGAAGCCCAAATTTTCACTGACTTCATCTAAAATCCATGTCCACTGAGATAAAAATCCCTCTTCCCTTCCCTCCCCCAAGGTTGTTTCTTATTAAAGCATAAAATAGGCAAAAAAAAGAGAAAAAATGCGGGGAGATTTATATTTTAGCATGATTTTACGCTATCCTGTAAATCTAAAGATGATGTATCGCAATGCCGAAGAACTCATAATTTTTTACTAATTATATATATTTTATATTAAAAAATATATTTTGGATTAAAAACTAGTAATAAATAAAATAATGTTCAAAAATTTTCTAAAAGAATAGCATCATATTTGAGGTATGAATGCTACTTTCTGTTTTAATTTAATAGCAATTTATTTAAATTTGGGTATGATTATGGCTACACGAACCAAAGCCCAAATTTAAATAAATTTAAAATACAAGTGATGATTAGTGCATACCTACGAACTGAAAAAAGTTAGTGTAGCACCATAGTAGCACCCCTAGTAACTAGTAAGGTGCTACACTAATCCAAATTAAAATTAATCTTCTATATATTTGAAAATCAAATATTAATTTATAATAATTAATAAAAAAATATTTTAAAAATAAAAATTATGAAACATTAGTATAATGCAAGATCTGCTGAACCGATTGGACCGATTCTGACTGTCCATACCGGTATCGGCTAGTACCAGTACGGTACAACCATAGAATTCGATTTTAATCTCCTTTGGGGTCGGAACCGAACGGTTCCTTCTTGCGTCGTTGAGAAAGGCACTTTGTTGATCCATGTCGTCTTCTTGGTTCCGGTCTTCATCTTCTTTCTTTTGGTCTCGGTTTTAATGGCGGAGGAACCCACGAAGATCCTCGACCAGGCCGCCAGCGAGGTGCCGGAGGAGGAGCCCGAGGCCTTCCACATTCGAATTCTCACCACAGTTGTCGGCAGGTTTCGATTCGTGCCCTTCTCCCTATTTCAATTTCTAGGGTTAGGGTTCTGGATTCGCGGTGTCGAGATCTTTTTGTGTTTTTGTCATGATCCTTAGTGAGGAGAAAGCGAAGGATGCGGTGATCTACACTACACGCACACTGCTAGCGGGTTCTCCTTCAAGCTCACTCCGAAGCAAGTCGAGGAATTGTCGAGTGAGTTCTCTTCTTTCTTTCATCTCTGCCTGCAGGTTCTTTTTTTTTTCCGTTTGGTTTTCCATGTTTGTTAGATCTATTTAGTGTTCGATTGAATTGTTACCTATTTGCATGGATCTGGCAAGTGATTTCGATTCCAGAGGCTTCCGATCCAGAACGACTTCAAAATTTGAGGTTTCTTTTTTCTTGGATTAGTGTAGAGAAGGTTGGTCGCCTGGGTTTTTCTTCTCGCCCTTTTTCTCGCAATTGGGTTTTCAGTGATTCGAAAAGGAAAAAGATGAAGACCAAGATGAAGATGAAGATGAAGGCCTTTTTGTTGGTAGCTGGGTTTTCAGTTGGGTTTCTAATTCTACTATAATTTGTAATTTTGCTTTCTATTCGTATTGTAATAAATTTCTATTGTAATTCGTAAAAAAAATCAATAAATTCAGCATTTGTTGTCGTTTCTGTGTTGTTGTTCCTGTGCTATTAGAAGAAACAGAATCATGTTGTTGTAATAGAGAACGGATTTCATGTTAATCACTATCTACAGATTTTTTTCCCAAAAAAAATAATTATATTTTATTATTTTTAAAAAAATAATTTTAACAACGCTTTAAAGTATCGTTAGACTATTAGAGTTATTATTGCCGACGCTTTAAAGTGTCGGTAAAGCTTTCCATATTAGTCAATGCTTTTGAAAAGCGTTGGCAATTTAGTTCTCCACTTTAACATAAGTGACCCTTTTAAAAGCATCGGAAAGAAAAATATCGATGCTTATAGCATTGGTAAAGATCATATAAAGCATCGCCAAAGCCTTTTTTTTTTTTTGCTCTAGTGAAGGTTAATAAGTAGCATCAAGATAACAGTCTTTTTTTTAATTTCTGATGGTCTTAATGGAAAGAATTCACGAGCCCATTTTCACTCATTTTTTTTGTAAATAAGTCCCTAGATTTCAATAAACTTTCAAACAGGTCCCTATTGGCATATGATTGCTTGCACTAGTATGGGTCCAAATTTTGAAAATTCCTTTATTTCAAGGTTTAAACAATAATACTTAATTTAATTTGATCAATCGAACCAACTTAACTTAAAATTGAGCCACGTCAAAAACCAGACGTCCCAAGTCAGCAAAGAGCACACACCGGATTTACACTACCAAGCCCATGCCAAGTAGGCTGACACCACCAATATTGGTTGGACCGAATCCTAAGATGAACCATGAATCCAAAATGTTTCAGCCAGACAAAGTCCTAAATGCTTCTTTAGTTTCAAAACTCAATGGAAGCCAATAGCCATTGTTTATTTTGGGCATTTAATTTTCATCTAACACTAACAAATCTGATTTCTCCAAGATATCATCTATGGTTTTCATGCAGGTATAACTTTTATCAGCCCCAAGGCTAATATCATAAAATCAAGAATAATTTGATTAAAAATCACAAGAATTTAACTCAATGATTAGTGGATCTTTAAGATCTAATCTTTCCGACTAACTAGCACAATTATAGAACACAAGCCTGTATTCTAGCCAATAACGTAACACCTGGTGCCCGTGTAATCAAGCAGAATCACTATAGAACTAGCGGGCATGAGATGCATACCTTGCACACACTTGGTCTGCAATTTAACCAAAGCATAATCTAACCCTAGCTTCATCGAGAAAATTAACAAGGTCCACATCTTAAGGCTCTTCTTTCCGGTGAATGGAGAGAGGAATTTGAGCCTATTTATAAATGTCAGACACTCTCCCTTAATAAAAATGCTATGAAGGGCTCTGTATGATACATCATATAGGGGACTTCCCATAGTCTGCCATATTACCATGTTGTGGAATCCCTAAGTCTTACTTGAACCAAAATAAGTTGACAATGCCTCACTTTAGGTCAAGAGAAAAGGGATCCAATCTATTTAATGGATGATGCATATGCTGTAAAATTGGATAATTGTCTAAATTGGTTTGACAAAATGTGATGGCAATCATTGAAATGAAGTGCATATATGTTTAATGCCTACCTTCTTTCTAAGGTTCTTCACATATTTATTTCTTAAACCAATAGCTAGTGTAGTGGATTGCATATAGTCAATCCTTTTGAGAATAATTGCATAGTAAATTCTTAACTATTAGTTATTGTTCATGGATGTTAGTTTCTTTTTTTTTTTGGTGCACATCTTGGTTATTTGGGTGGCTTGGTGCTGCAAGGACCATATAGGCATGCCTACTTGCTAGAAACAAGGATTAGTGGTACTAGTAAAATGAGCACTGAGGATGTAGGTAGGACCCTCTTTATTTTGGGCAATCTATCTGGGTTATGAGCATAACTTGTTAGGTAAATAAGTATTGCATGTTTTATCTTTTATAATGTAGATGCTAGCTGTTCCATTAGTGCAGAACAAGATAAGTCTTGTGGGGAAGAGAAATTGTGCACTTGAGATCTAATATGAGTTCTCTTGAAGCGAACTATTTAACTACTTGTTACAGGACCATTGCCTAGATTAGTTTAACTTGGTGTTGTTAATTATGGTTCCACACTTGTTTTAGTGTCAGCTTCAGTTTCTCGGCAATTGATGCTTTGCCCAATTGAAGGGCCCCCTTTAAGGCAGCACATCCCTAGGTTAACTTTCTTGTTCAATTTTTCTATCTTTTTTTAATGCAATTATAAGCATCCGTATGCATTGCGAGCTTTTTCAGCTTTGAGCCTTTCAAAAGTTGGATGTCTCACTGAAAGTGATAGAAATGACTGCAATCCCAAAACAGAATTTCAGTTCTTATCATCCCACCATGAGCTAATAATTTAATTGGATTAAGATGGGCCCCATGTTCTTTAAACTATGCATGCTAAATACTGAGCAAATAGGAAAGAAGGAATTCTTCTAGTGTGAGGTCAGTGGCTTACCATTTGTTGGGTTTGGTCTGCACTTATCCTGGAAAAAAGTTCCAGCTGACATTACTCTGAGTCATTGGAATCTTGTTCTCTTTGATGGCGGCAGGTGGTTACATATTTAATAATGCAACTGATGAAGATTATATCGTGTCGTTTTCTCCATGTCAAACTGCATTTGTGGGGCTCTCTGCATGCAAACAGCTAGACTCTAAAAACTTTTCCATCAACAAGCAGCCTAGCTAACCTCCAGACGTGCATAGAAATTTTTGGACGAGTCTGAAATTTGTTGATCCATCTAAACTTGCATTTATGGATGTTGCGGCTGAGGACCAGTTTGATCTAGGCACCGAGGATGAGAGATGCTGGAGGACTCGGCGGTGAGCTGCTCGGATCATACAAAGCCGAGGTTTGGAATGGATGGTTATGTTTGGGGTTATGGTCCACAACCAAGCTCTGACTTGAAACAACAAAAACGAATAAGTACTCTTATCAGAGTATGTCCGATGAGGGACTCTTAATCCCTAAAAATGGCCTACATTGGGTTAGACCGGTTGTTGAGCCGCACACACGTGCCTTGCACACATGATGGAGAGGAAAACATCTAATAGGATTCTTCCTCTCCTTCAATTCCGACGGAAATAAGGCCGTCAGATTTAGGCAGAGCTCAAGGCCGTCAGATTTAGGCAGAGCTCTAGGGCCCATCTATAAAGGACTCACCTTCTCCTCTTTGGCATCTCACCATTGGAGCCAACCTCCATCGCCACTGATTTCTAAGTTTTTTGTAGTTTTCCGCCATGAGTTTTCATCGAAAAAATTCATTGTGCCATTATTGATTTGTCACTGAAATTGAGGTATTAATCTTTTATTCTTGTTCTCCTTCACTTTTCCAACCCTAAGGCTACCCTTAACGGTGATTTAGCCATTGGTCACCAGATTTCAAGGAATAGGGCCTCCTCTATTTTTCTTTTTCTTGCCCTTAGACCGACCACTGCTATAGTGGGATGTTGCCGCAGGCACCGCTGTTGGTGGGTTGCCACTGTGGGTGTGCCCGAGTCTAAAACTCTCCTTTCTCTCTTTTGAGAAGAGACACTGTGAGTCTCTCTATCCCTCTTGCTTTCTCTCTCTTGCTCTCCCCTCTCTCTCTCTTCTTTACTCTTTCTCTCTCTTCTTTTCTCTTTTCTCTTTTCTCTCCACTTTTTTCTTTCTCTCTTATAATACCTTACGGACCAATGGGGGGTTCAGGTAGTTACACGGGTTTTGGTCGACTATGCGAGGGGTCATAGACCGATGTTGTGTGACCAGGGGTCCCTAACTAACATTGTGCAACCATCTATTCTATCCTTCTATAATTTTCCACCATGATTCTGGATATTTACAATTGTTCTGATGACGAACAATGGCTCTATAAGTGAGCAATTGTCTAGGCAAGATGGTATAGAGCAGAACATTTTACTCTCAAGTTCATAGATTGAGGAGTAGATCGATGTTTGTTGTACTTGAGTTTGTCACCGATAGAAGTAAGAATTCCTGTTCCTAATCACTTCTATGGATATATGTGTTTTTATAATGTATATTGATGATTTTGGTTTTGGATTGTTTGTAGTATGATTATCATTTGATTGTCGATTTGGATATATAAATATATATATCTTTATTATAAACATTTATTCGATATTGATGATTTTGGTTGCTTCAAGTATGATGCTGGTTTTTTTGATTCAACTAGAAATATTTTATTTAGAAAAATTGAATGACAGTAAGATTATGTAAAGAGGATTTGGACAAGCTACATTATGGATTGCTAGTCATGGGTTGAACTTTGACACCTTGGCTTGCCATCATGGGCCGAAGCGTGGGTATTATGGATTGCCATTCATAGGCTGAATCATGACATCTTGGTTTGCCACCATGAGCAAAAGCATGGATATTATGGTGTGCCGCCACGTGCTGAAGTATGAAATTATGGTTTGCCAATCATGGGCCAAAGCATGATCGTATATAGTCTAAATTGAAAAGATAATTATTGACTGCCATTCATAGGCTGAATCATAACATCTTGGTTGGCCACCATGAGCAGAAGCATGGATATTATGGTGTGCCACCATGTGCTGAAGTATGAGATTATGGTTTGCCAATCATGGGCTGAAGCATAACCGTATATAGTCTAAATTGAAAAGATAATTATTGATTGAAATATAAATAGTAACGAAAGATAAGATATATGAAACTAATGTTAAACAAAAGTTTTAGATTGATGATATGCCTGATATATTTTCATAAATGAGATATATATTTGATGACATACATTTATATGTACATATCTATATGGATTTATGAGCTATGCTGAATAATCAAGATGTGATCTTATGATTTTTAATTGTATTGTGATATAGTTTATAGCTAACTTTGGTTTTAAAATTTACTTTATCTATAATATTGTGAGTGTTGGGATTCTTACTGGGCTGTAAAGTGCACACCATCTGTTTACTTTTTTTTTTTAGAGTTGCAGGATAATTAATCTTAGATGAATTGGGTCTGGAGTTTTAGGGTCAAAGTTATTAATTAGAAAGTTGATTTTTCTTTATGATACAAGATGAATATTTAAATTTTGTAAATGAGTAAACTCATAATGATGGATTTATTTAGTTAGATCATTATAGTTAAAGTTTATGATCAATTTCCTTCATCTTATATCTCTGTATGACTTGGGCACTCGATCCTTTTCAACCCCACTATAAGCTGAAAAGGCGTGGTGCCAATGGGCTGGTCATTTTGGGTTGGGTCAAAGCCCAAATTGGACCCAAGGTTAGTATCTAAGGCTATGGTCGGGCTGAATCAGAGTGCATTGTCGGGCCTAGCTGTGTTCCATTATATGGTGACATCAAATTAAAGCCTTCTTTCCTAATAATTTCCCAAAGTGCAGGGCAACAACCATATCTATATATTATATGGAGCTCGATCGAACCCTAAGACATCAGAGGATTACACAGTAAACTGATAGAAAGTGAAACTCTCTTCACTGATTAAATAAAGAACAAATCACTGTACAATGTATGATTTACATACTGGTTGGACATAATCACAAAGATTAGAAATTAAACAAAAGATGGTCCTGTCAACTGGAACTAGCCGTGGGCATCTGGTATCTGCAAATGGGGCAGAGGTGGCTCTTCTCCAGCCACTGGATGATGCACTGGCTGTGGAA
>JAOXJJ010000001.1:16575953-16587398 GCA_025769935.1 Phoenix roebelenii | reverse complement strand
ATGAATGAAAAGATGCCCATTTATTATTCAATAATAATAAAGTTAAGTACAAATTTATGTTCCAAAATTAATAATGTGTCCGTCAGATTGGCTTCTAAGGCATACATCTAACACAACCATCCATGGTCGATCAATGTGGGCCAGTCCTGCGATGTACCCTCCGATAGCCACCGATCCTCCAATATACTGATGGCCTGACCATCCCCAATCTCCTATCTGATCGCCTGTAGCACCCCCAGACCACGAGCACATATCTCTCTCCATATGAAAGAAGACCCTCGTCCAACTTGAAAGGCAGCCGGGGTAGTAGGGTCCCCATACTTCGCCTACAGTAGAAAGACCCAGAGACTGCCCGGCTCCAAAAAAAATCTGACTGCCATCCTGGTGGCCAGTGTCTCCCTTCGCTCAAGTAAAGAGTGAACACCCAACCCTCCCTGACTGGTAGGCTGACAGATAACCTCCTAAGCCAGTAGGTGGACGCCCCCTCTATCCCCACGCCGCCCCAAAATAAAACTCCGAAACATCCTCTCCCGATCTCGGAGCACAATGATAGGTACCAATGTATTGGACAATAAATAAACCGAGATGGAACTCAACACTAACCTCATAAGAATAACTCTACCCATCATCAATACGGCGCTCGCTTGCCAGCTCTCCAACCTGCACCTAATGCTCACCTCCATAGATGTGCACTCTGTCCTCCGCAAATGCTGGCTCGTGATCGAAACCCTAAGGTAACTAAGAATCCCCTCCTGCTCACCATTCCCCAACCTGCCCAGGATGGAGGCCTTCACCCTCTGATCGGTCCTGGGACTAAAACAGATGGCTGACTTGGACAAGTTGACCATCTGACTTGAAGCTCCATAGTACCTCTCAAAAATCATGCTGATAGTCTGTGCTGATCTTCGTGTCGTGCGTGCCAATAACAGGCAATCATATGCGAAGAGCAAATGTGAAATGTGGCCGCACCTAACACCGGCCTATAGGCCTCTACCTCCTGCAACATAGCTGCGTGGTGAAGTGCCCGAGACAAATAATTTGAGCAAATGATAAATAAAAGTAGTGATAGGGGACAACCCTGCCTCAAGCCCACCGATGACTCAAAAAAGTGCGTCGGGGTTCCATTTATCAACAGCACGAAAGATGGGAACAAAACACAACCCAGTATCCACCTGATCCACTATGAGTGGAAACCAAACACCTCCAAGGACCACCTAACAAAATCACACCTTATTCTGTCGCTCCATGTCCAGTTTGATCCCCATTAGGCTTTGACTACGAGGCACTCTATGTAGGTTAGTCATAAACTCATGAGCAATGAGGACGTTGTCCGAGATAGAACATCCCCAACAACAGCTCCCTGTTCTAGGCAGATGATCCTGGGTAGGATACCCCTCAACCTCTGGACCAAGACCTTCGCCACCATTTTATGCAGTGTAGTGCACAGGCTGATAAGTCTGAAATGGCTCGGCTCCACTAGGTCTTATCTCTTTGGGATCAGGGAGATAAAGGTCCACCTCCACTTTTCGGGCATCGACGCTGATACAAAGAATTGCTGAATCGCCGCTAACACATCATGTCTAACAATATACCAATACCTCCTGAAGAAGATTGAAGGGAATCCATCCGAGCCCGAGGCTTTGTACTCACCCAAGGACAAAAGGGCTTCCTGAATCTCCACGTCTGACACTGGTCTAATCAAGGATGCATTCTCTTCCTCAGTGACTTGTTCCTCCGGCTTCGGCCTAACTACCCTGCTAACCATGCCTCCTGACTCGGTCCACCTGGCACGAAAGAACTGCTCTAGGGTCCTTCTCACAACCTCCATGTCCTCTAACACCTGCCCACTCCTATCCCGTATCCTGTGGACCTTGTTATGCTATCTCCGGATGATGGTCGACTGGTGGAAGAACTTCATGTTTCGGTCACCCTCTCTGATCCACTGAGCCCTCGACTTCTTCCTCCAGAACACCTCATGTTGTTTGAGTAGGGAATGATGCGTAGCCAATAGCCCCCTTAGCTCTCCCTGATCGTCCTCTGATAGCCCTCCACCACTGTCCTCTCGGGCTTGTAGTCTAGAGATAGATGCTTCGACTTCCTCCACCCTCCTAAACAAAGTTCCCCACTTCCACCTTATTTCATCTGATCAATCGCCGTCTATTCAACTCCAGCTTCCGGGTCACCCTGTGCATCACATCCCCATGGACTGGCAATCGCCAGACCTCCCTCACCACATCCCATGAGTGTGAGTGAGACAACCATATGTTCTCAAAACGAAATGGGCTATGAACCTGAACAGAGTGTGAGGTACTCACCAGCACAGGGCTATGATCTGAAGCTATCATGGGCAAATGGCGCACCCAGCAGTCCGAAAACCTCTAGATCCTTCCAGTCGATGCGAAAACACAGTCAATCCGCTCCCAAACTCGAGCCCATCCTAGTCGATTGTTGCAAGTGAACCTTGGACCGGTGAAGCCAAGGTCAACTAGTCCATTGGACACTATAAAATCCTAAAATTTCCGGACCTCGATTTTGTTGGTGAAGACCTTTCCCCCCTCTCTTCTCCTCCGGATCATCAATACAGTCGAAGTCCCCCGTGATCATCACTGGGTGCCCCAATTGGATAAGGTTAGTAGCCTCCTCCAACAACACTCTTCTCTCCTTATAGTCTGTGCTTGCATAGACTGCCAATAGAACCTAGGGGTTCCCCCTCCTCTGTAATCACCATAGCCACCTATTGTCTCCACCGGTGGAATACATCAATGCTGCAAGATCCCATTCTCCACATTACAATGATCCTCCTGGACAACCCCTGCAACTCCACTGCATATGTCCCTGAAGTTCTCGGGATGGCGCATCTGGCCCACTCCAGACTGATCCCCGACAATCTCGTCTCGAACAGAATGCAAACTTCAGGATCATGAAGGCTCACCAGCCTTCGCAAAGCCGGTCTGAAGGATGGTTTTCTGCTCCCCAGCAGTTCCACAACAGGACTTTCATTTAGAAACCCGGGTGGTAACTGGCTGGGCCGCAACCATCTCCTCCTGTGACCCAACCTTCTCACTGGGGTTCCCACCTTCCCTCTGCCCCTGCCTCTCCATAGCCTCTTTCAGTAGCTTGACAACCACCTCATGACATGGTCCGCATGAGGGCCCTGCTAAGTTAGGATCTGAGTCTTCTTCAATCTCCCGTGCCATAGGATTCTTGTGGCGTGCCGGTCCATCCCGTGCCATGGGGTTCTTGTGCCGTGCCGGTCCATCCTGTGCCAAGGTCGGTTCATCCCGTGCCACGTCAATAGGCCGGAGAACCGGATCCTCCTGTGTCTCCCCTCCTGCCCGATTCATCGTGGTCGAAGTTGGGATCCCCGCCGGGACACCACTGCGGCCGAGCGTCACCTCCCCAGCTACCCCTGAGACGGCCGGTTGATCAAGCTCGCCACAACGTCTCCGCACTGCCGGATCTGCCGACACCTTCTGGCGGGCTCCACCGCCCGTATCGCTTCTTCCGACAGAGCCATCGGCACGGGCGCCCTCCAGGATGGCCGGCGAGAGGCTCCGGCTCTGAAATCTCTGCCATTCGCCATCCATGATTGGAGCCCTCCCTCCTGGCCCAAAGGGCACTATTGGCACCTGGGCCGGCTCGCGTTTCGTCGGCCCGTCTCCCCTTCGGTGCTTTATCGGGGTCCTGGCCCGTTTGAATGGGCTAGGTTCACAAGCCTTGATCACACGGGCTGGGTCCACCGTACCTCCTTGGACCTGGGCCCGATCCAGGTTGACGGCCCACCTTCCGTTGCACATTCCTGTTCGGGCTTGGGCCTTTGGCCCAGTCTAGTTTCGCAATTGGGCGTAGGCCCTGGGCTGGATTCAGCCCACCTTCCTCGCACGCCGGGGCATGACTCGGGGCCAACTCAGGCACCAAACTTGGCATCTTCCCTGCGCCCAACACCGAGTTGCCCTCCATTCCATTCTTCGTCGGCGAGGTCCGACGAGCAATCTTCTTCGACTTCTGCCACCCCTCGGAGTCCGACGAAGAAGCAGGCGAACTCGGGTCGCCCCCAACCGGAATCGCCACCACCACCGGCTGGGCCTCTTCTCGATTTGGCTCGGCAGCGGGTTCAGTAGCCTTCTTCCTCCTCGGGGCATCCCTGTCGGCGCCGCCCTGCTGCATGCGGGCTCGGGTCACGGTCATCCATGGTCTGTATGCACTCAGCATGCTGACCCCTGAATCTGCACTCAAAGCCACCTCCGGGGCACTGCCCCCCAGGCCGTCCGTGGAAGGAACCATCCCAACCTTCACCTCGTGTGCCCGGTACCTGTCGGCCAGGTGCCCGATGCGGGCACAATGATGGCAAAGCCCCGGCAGGTCTTCGTATGCGAAGACCTGCCAGAACTTCTTCTTCCCCCGTCAACGAAAGCGCCGGGTGCCAGTGGAGCAAGGGCGTTTATCTCCACCTTCGCCCGAGCATACCCTAGACCCCGCCGTTTACTGGACGTGCCGTCGAGCTCCAGAGGTCCCCCCGTCTCCACTACTATCGACAATATTGTTTCCATGCCCTAGTTCAGTGGAAGTTCCGACAATCGGATCCAGACCACCGTCTGGCTGACGGTGTGGGTGCCCGGAGCGAAATCAGGCAACCACTTCTCCATTGCCAGCAACTGGCCCACCACCACCCATGGGCCATCACCTCCGCTGGGACGCGCCGTCCCAGGCTCCTCACGATAACGGCCGTTCCTTCCCACTTAGCCCGGACCTGCTCCAATCGTTCCGACGGCACAACCACCACCCGAGGGAAGCGCCTCTCAAGAATCGCCAACTCCTCCTCGCTGGGCCGGAAGCAAGGCATTTCCGGGTTGAATTGATCTCCCCTACGCCACCTCAAACCACAAGGGATTCGACCCTGCCACCCCCGAGATCGGGCCCTGCTTCGCACCCCCTTCAGTGCCGCTCAGTTTCCGAGATCCGGGAGCCGCCATCGGACCGCCCCCCAGATGCTCGACGAAAATCTCCTTCGCCGCTCGAACCTTGATGCACCCTCCCACAACTCACCCTTTCACCCCCGCCCGCAAGTATGTTCTTGATTTCTCTTCCCTCCTTGAAAATAACAGCCACTCTGCTCCCACTTGTAACCAGATACAAAGAAAGTCAGCCCGTAAGACACAAAAACAGAGAAGAATAAGAAGGAAAGAAGAGAAAAATAAAAGAAAAGAGAGTAAAATTAATCCGAAACCTGATAGCTCTAACACCTTAATATAAACATCCCCCACATCCACAAGCAACACCTTAGTTTCCTAAATCTCCAACTTCGACAAATTCTGATGAGAAGATCACGGGCAAGATTTTCCGTCTCGGTACCAGATCCGTACCGGTACTACACTAGTATAGTATCAATATGGTATGGTACAAAAAAAATTTTAGCATATTGAATATCGATATATCATTCGTACGGAATATCGGTACCGAATCGGTATAGTATGATATGTCCTGTGTTGTTCGGTTAGGATCGATATAGTGTACTTTGCTCACAAACATTTTTAGATTAGTTGGGATCAGGCTCACGGGAATTTCCTTTATAAACATGCCTTATCCATTAGAGACAATTATCGGGTACGAACATGCGTCACTCCTATTCGGTTATGGTAAGACAAGAAGGGGAACACATCCCAACAGCATTTATATCCTATTATCATTATCAAAGGCCTTTTTTCTAAGCACAGAAACCATAATATATCAAATTTCGAATGTGAATTAGTGTGGTACATCTAGACGGTTTTTAGACAAATCAATTCCAGCATCTATCTCTCGCTTAACGTGCCTATCTTGTTACTTTGCTAATAATTTATGAAGGAATATGCCATTAAAAATTTCTCTATCAATTTTCCTTACCATAATATCCGTAGTTCCTCTTTTCCTGAATATTTACTAAAATGTACAATTACTTAAGTTAGATATAGACCTACGTGCAAACCTGGATTCTATTATGTCTAATAGATTAGACTCCATTTAAAATTTATAAAACAAATAAAATAGTCGAATTCCAGCTAGACTTTCTCTCTCTCTCTCGCACATGCACGCATCCGATCCACCTTTAGAATCAAGCTTATGCCAGCAGTGCTCTACTTCCCAGCTATTCTGGATTCGAGGCCCCACCGAAGCACTTTCTCTCTCCACATTATTTAATTATACCTTGAGTCTATGCCTGCATCCTTGAAGCTAGGTAACGAGAGGTAGAACGAGCCCATGCTGGCATTGGAGTGGAGAAATTATCAGGTAGATTTATTCTACAACGTGGCTATAGATTAAGCCAGTAGAAATTTGATATGTTTTATTTTGGGTTACATATGTATTTCGAAAGGCAAACAGTGCGACAGACTGGATCGCCTTCTTTGCAGCTCATCACTTTGGAGCCTTCTTATGGGATGGCACTGGCCCCATTTCGCAGGGCCTTGCTTGTGTTTTGCATTTTGATTGCTCGTGGCGTACTCACATTCGGGTGTAGTGAAATGCCAGTGTACCAAAAAAAAAAAGAAATTTGACATGTCGACATTTTTGAAGAAAAAATTCCTCAACTCATTTAACTTGATTTCTTCTAACCATGGTAAGTCCAGCATATGCATGTCACGTACGTGAGTACACAGATGTGACATGTGTGAAGAATAAAAAAAAAATTTTTGTATGAAAAAAGAAAAATATGGTTGAACAAAAATGAGGTAGTGAATTTGATTGAACAAAGCATGCCCAATTCATGAAAGCCCTATCTGCTCTTCACCGCAACCACACATGCGGTGCTACCGCCCAAAGATCCCCGCAACTTTAATCTCTCTGCCACCACATTATCACCACCATCAACCAATGGAATCGTAGGTGTTTGAAGTCGTAGAACTCTCGCATAATAGCACCAGCATCTAGAACCCTAGTCGTTCTAAGTAGTGCATGTTGGATTAGCTGTGAGAAGTCTTGGAAGTCGTTGCCACCGCTTTTGGATACCACGGTCTGCATTTACCACCTGAACCTCGAGGAACCCTAGTTGTGGGAAATTACCTATGCTTCTAGTATTGAGGTCACTCTCTACTATAAGTGTTCTACATGCACCTCTCTCTCTCTCTATTGGAAATGGAAATAATTTGAATAGCTAAAATCATTCAAGCAATATTTATCTCAGCTTGAAGAAAATGTAAGAGAAGTTGTCATTTTGGTTTTAAACTTTTTGGAATTAATCAAAATTTGAAATTATCAGTTATTTACATAAGCACTTGAAATTATTTTGTCACTTGATAAAATGGGTTTTCTAGTTGTCATTACCGATTTCCAGCCATAGAGGTCTAAACCCTATTGCCCATTTGTTGGTCTGTTGATTTGACATTGACACAAACAAAGATTTTCTGGGGTTTGGTTTTTGGATTTTAAACATGTTTTCTAGACCTTGTTATAACTATTGAGTTGATGTTATTTCAATGACATTATTTAAATGCACTTTAGTCAATAGTTTATTTAAGATTTAATAAAAAGGAAGCATTGCATTTCTATTAGAAGAATGGTAAAATTTCTACTATCAACTTGATCATTTTCTTTGATTTTTTTTTGTCCATCTAATGCATGTGATGGTTTGATATCTTACATTTCCAATTGTGGCTTGCTCAGCTTTTCTATCAATACATGTCATCTTTTTTACTTAATTATTGTTGATAAGAAATAGATGTTCATAGCATTTCTGCCCATGTAATTTTCTTCCCTTGTTAGTTTTCGTTTGCACATTGTATTGTTCATTTGTCAAGTTAAATTATTTGAGACCCTACTAATGCTTGTATGTGGTTAGGTGCTAGTTGCAATAATGGAAAGTTCTAGTTATTGTGCTAAGAGTGGTGGAGAGATGAAATACCTTGGCAGTGAAAAAGAGGCGATTTGCCTTGATAGTGATGGGGAAAGGGAGGCCATATGTTCTCATTCTTGTAGAGAAGAAGTTGAAAGGAATGATGAGTCACCTAATGTTTTAAGTTGTGCAAAGCCAAGCAGAGATATATTAGGTTAAGTTGTGTATTATAAGAAGAAGACTTACAAGTTGTATTATTACTCCAAGCATTGTATAGGTTTTAGGATCTAAAGGAGAAAGTAATCTTACTTTGTTGGAACAAAAAAAAAAATCACATAAAGGACTGTTGTTGCTCAAAAGAAGGGCTTAAAAATGACTAGCAGCCTGATGAATGAACCTTTAACAAGCTGGACACCAGAACTGACGACAAAGCAATGATCCGGTTCATTGTTGATGAAAATGGGGAGTGGAAGGTTATTCGATTGGTTGCAAAGGATAATCATGTGTTGGCAAAGTCTGAAAAAAGGCACTTATTAAGATTAGCAAGATCTCTTGTAGTTGCAAAGGTAGAAGTTATCGGCTCTATCGTGAATGCTAGAACTTGAACAATGAATTTATATTTCTATATGATTGAAGAAGGTGGGAGAGCTGAAAATGTAGGTTTTATTAAAAGAGATTGTTACAATTAAGTTAACATATAGAAGATGATGCTTATTTAGTTTGGGGACTCCTAGGTGAGCCATTTGAAGTGCACAGCTAGGCAGGATAGCATGCTTTATTGGAATATGCATGTTGATTAGGATGGTCAGATGATGAACTTTTCTTGGAGGGATGGTAGATCAAGAATTAATTATGCTTTGGTGATGTTGTGGTTTTTGATGCAACTTATAGTACAAACAGATATACTCTCATCATGCACTGCTTGTAGGGGTTAACCACCATTGGAAGAACATGATATAGGTTGCATATTCTTACCGGATGAAACGATAGCTAGCTTACTTTATATAGCTTTTTGAGTCATTGTTGGAGTCAATGGGTGATCGGCCTTCTAAAACAATTTTCACTGATCAAGATCAAGAAATGGCTAAAGCAATTGAACAAGTATTTCCAACTACACCTCACTATCTTTGTTTGGGGCGTATCACCCAAAATGCTCTCTCACACTTGGGCAGTCTCGGTTCTAGCCAAAGTTTCCATCACTTGTTTCATAAATGTTTGTGAGGTTGTAACTCAGAAATGAAGTTGGAAGAAATATGGGGTAAGATGATCGCTGAGTATAATGCTCAAGATCATAGGAGGCTTAATAAATTTTATAAGATTCATCTAAAGTGGTGCACGACTCTAATCAAAGACTCTTTTGATGGTGGGATCAGATCATCTCAAAAGAGTGAGAGCACCATGGCCCAGATGATAAGTTAATTTCTCTCACCAAGTTTGTGGTTGCATTTGAGAAATTAGTTAAAGGTTGGCATAAGAATAAATACGACGAAGACTTCTATTGCAATAAAATTTCCTCTGCATGTGTAATTTGACATAGTGATATTTTGAAGCATGTGGTGAAAATTTACACACATAAGATTTTCAGATTGCTGGAGAAAGCGTTTCTTGGTGGATATGGTGCCATATCATTTGAAAAAATTACATTAGGTGGCAGTCTATATAGGTATGAGTTGAAGATGCAGGGTAGGAGTTCAAAAGTCTTATTAGTTAAACTTGACTTGTGGAGGTTACTTGTAGTTATAAGAAGTTTGAACCAATGGGTATACTTTGCTCGCACTCCCTAAAAGCTCTTAGCAACAAGAATATTAACAGAATTCCTAAAACATACATTATGAAATGGCGGACCAAAAAAGTGAGGAAAAGTGTATATAATCTTATGAAAGATGGGTCAACATAATTGAGCTACATTGAGGCTGAATTAGTTTTTCACCCTAATTGTCAATACGATTTGCCTACAATCTTGTTACAAGAAGTCAAGGGAAGGGAGGGATAAGGAAAATTTTTATGGGGTATACTTGAACATAAAGAAAAAAAGACTAGAAAGTTTTAGAGATAAGCAGAAGATTGTTGGAAAGCTAAGTTTGGATGCATATTTTGCAATTAGAGATAATGCAGCCAGTTATGATGGCAATAGAACTAATAAGGCAGAAGATTGTGCTGCCCCTTTGTTAGACCCTCTCTATGTGACACCTAAATGAGTTTTTCTTGGCTAAAAACTTTGAGAAATGTCCAAACAAATCCTCAAATAAATAGCATTTTTCCCATAGTTTATATTTGATAGTAAAGAAAGTCTATTGGATAATTATTTATGAGATAATCACATTTTATTTCACTTCATTTGATGCAGAAAAAAGAAGAAAAAACCACCTCAAAGCCGATGGATCTTCCTGCTATATCCAATAGTACTTCAATTTATACCCAACTTACTATATTGTAAAAATAGCACAGTTTCAGTATCGACGGCACATTGGCCATCTCAAAACCTACCTATGGCTTCAAACTG
This sequence comes from Phoenix roebelenii, assembly GCA_025769935.1. Taxonomy (NCBI): domain Eukaryota; kingdom Viridiplantae; phylum Streptophyta; class Magnoliopsida; order Arecales; family Arecaceae; genus Phoenix; species Phoenix roebelenii. The sequence continues at coordinate 16,577,088 of JAOXJJ010000001.1, read as the reverse complement.
GTATCAATGTCAACAAGTAGTCTCTACTTGCCTCTTTATGCGGCCTTAATACCCTCACAAGTAACATTTTTACCTTTTTAATTCAATAAAATATTATATTTTCATATTTGACATTAACATGACTAGTAATTTAATATTTTTAGGTTTCCAGTTTATTTGAGGCTCCGATGGGTCAAATATCTTATTTATGTAAATGTTGCAAGGTGTTGATGCTATCAAAATTTGATAGAGGGAACCGACAGCCCATTGTCAGTTTTTTATTGATTATAAACTATTTAATTATTGATTTTTCAGTTTTGAGAATGCCGACCATTTTATTAACTTAACACCAGGAGTCAATTACATATAGTTGGAGGCCTCTATCTAAAGTTAAATGGTAATTGGTTTCCAATATGAATGACACTGATGGTTATTTACTATCTAATGAATAAAATAAGTAGTTGGTTATTTGGTAATGAACCTGGAAGTTAGTTGTTTGCAATAAAAGTAGTAGTTCGTTGATTTATAATGAAACTAGCAGTTGGCTGATTTGCGATGAAACTATCTATTGGTTGATTTGTAATGAAACTAACAATCGGATGATAATGAAACTAGCTGTTGGTCGATTTGTAATCAAACTACTTTATGGTTGATATGTAATGAAACTAATGGTTTTTATTAGAATTTGTAGTAGGCACTTGTTTCATATTTTTCAAATACATTCATATTGATATTATCATTTCTTTTATGCGTGTATTCTATGAATTACCTGTTATTGCTTTTTTAAATAGGGCAAACTTGTTCATAGAAATATCCATGCAAGATAGTGCATCAGAGCTGGTTAAATGAGGAGTCTTTTACTACAACAAAAATGGTTTCTTCCGACTCTATATTGCCGACGCTAGATAAAAGCGTCGGCTAATTTTTTTCTTGCTACAGTAACCGCCGACGCTTCTAGGAAGCGTCCGTAAAAAAACGTCTGCCGACGCTTATAAGCGCCGGCATAACGGAAAAATACGACGACGCTTATAAGTGTCGTCGGACTTTATCCCTCCCACAACAAAACCCAATCGACCTTTTCCCTCCGCAGCCCTAAATCCCTAGCTAGCTCACGCCGACCGACTCCCAGCTCCCTCCTCAACCCTTTTCACCGATC
>JAOXJJ010000001.1:16542543-16567358 GCA_025769935.1 Phoenix roebelenii | reverse complement strand
TGAAACATCTAAGGCAAGATCATCCCAGAACTACATCAACCCATGGCCTAGAGAACGATCACAGCCACCCGTGAAGCATCCCATGCATCCAAGCTCCCGTGCACAATCTCAAGCGTCCAAAGTCTTCATCGCGTCCATCTTCTCCGAACGTCCCGCAAAGCATCCTCCTGCGAGCCTCCCGGGATGCTGGCTCAAGGCATCAGTGATCTTTCGGAGTCCTGACTCCACGGCATCCGATCCTCTTCTCCCACGCATCTCTCGCATTCGATCCCGCCTGCAGCCATCTGGGAGCCGCGATCAGCGCCTCCCAGCAGCCCGCGATCACCTCCCAGCTGTCCGCCTCCTCCACCGATTTCGCTTCACCTCCCAGTCGTTCACAAGCTTCAATCCGTGTCTCAGCCTTCCTCCTAGCCGAGATCAGTGCCCATTCCTTCCGATCCATCTTTCCAGCAGCCTATCCCGCGAAGCATTCCGCGTTCACAGAGCAGATTAGCGCCCCATCTTCCACGAATCAAGCATCTCGTGTGCCATCCTTTCCTTCCATTCACAGAGCCCATTCCTCCGCCCTAATCCTCTCACGCGGAAGATCGTCTTCTCCGCTTGATAGGTCGAGAAGGCTATAAAAGAGGGCTATGATTCGAAGAAAGGGGAGGAGCCAGGCTGCTGCAGTGGAAAGAAAAAAAAAGAGAAGAGAGAAACAGGGGATGCCCTGTTTTCGAAAAGAAAAAGGAAAAAATAAAATAAAGGAAGAGATGATGCTTGTAATGAGAGGCTAAGTTCCTTGGTGAAGGGTGATGGAGGAACCTTTGATGTATTATTTTTTTTTGAAGTAAACTCTGAACCCTTGCTCTTATTGATTTATATTTTTTGATGTGTTATGGATTCTTGCATAGCTAATTTACTGATAGTTCTTTAATGGTTTATGTCTATTGATGCATGAATTGCTTTAGTATTTGACTTATCGTAGACATACAGGCATGATGAATGCTTAGAAGTTGAGTTCATGTATTTTCGAAATACATACCATGATTAGATCTATTCCACTGTTAACATTTAATCAAGAATCACAAAGTTTATTTCTTGAATATAGTATTATCAAAGGAGAACCTGGATCCCTAACCATCTCTCCTTTACTGAATTTTATTTATCTGCTTATTAATCTTTACTTCTAAACTTTTAAAAACCATTTGAAATCACATCTGAAATTACACTAATAATTCATAGACCGCTCCCTGAGGAATCGACCTCGAACTTTCGAGAATTTATTACTTGTACGACTCTCCTATACTTAGGAGATTAGTTTCGTGAACGCATTTTTGCGAACGCATCAAAAGCGTCAGGAGGGGGAGTTCATTTGGACTCCAACAACACTTTTAAGCGTCGTCTAATAAACCCTCTTTCATTTGGCCTCTAACGACACTATCTAGCATCGTAATAATATCATGGCCGCCAACGCTATATAAAAACATCGGCATATTTTGGCGCGGCAGCCAAAATTACCGATACTTCTACCTAGCATCGGCAGGTAAATGTCGGAATAGCCCATTTTTTCTGTAGTGAGGTTATATTTTTGTAAATGTAAAAAAAAAAAATCTAGATTGTTCTTGAGTTTAGTTGATTCTGTAATTTCTCGGATAACATTAAAGAGCATGAAGATGTAGTTAAGATTTATTACCATAGAAGAAAATATGGGTTACTTTATTCCTTTTTAAGTGAGGGACTTGTTGTGTTGAGTATGAGCCCTCTCCATTCAACAATCTTCGGTATAGGGTGAAGGAGAAAGTGGAGCGAGAGAACAAAATTGTCTCTGAGAAAAGCATATAATGAATTCTGTATTCGCATTTGCAATTGTATAAGATTAATTATTGCACCAAGCATACACTTGTAAAAAAAATCTATTTCATTTCGCATGGAAAAAAAATCATGGGAGCTAGAGCACATTAGAAGCACATGGCTAATATATTAACGACTTGACAAGAATATCGTCAAGAGTTTTGATGAAATCCTCACAACATCATATAATTAGTAAAGTCACCTCTAAAAGATTTTTTTTAGGAAACAGTCAACTTTAAAATGGTGCATATGTAATTGTAGTTACAAGAAAGTAATGGAGGATGGAACTCACACAATTTCTATTGTCACGTAAGAATATGGTCATATCCAATACCAATGCTATGATGTAATGAACTGGAAGGTTTGTCTTTGTGAGAACCTATTTTTATTTTTATTTTGGGCCTGCTCTAGTATATGTTGGGTTGGACCGACTGTTGAGCCACACATATTATGCACGTATGACACAGAGGAAAATGTCTAATGGGATTCTTCCTCTCTTTCAATTCTGACGGAAATAAGGCCGTCGGATTTAGGCATAGCTCTAGGGGCCATTTATAAAGGAGTCACCCTCTCCTCTTCCGCATCTCACCATCGGAGCCAACCTCCATCACCACTAACTTCTAAGATTTTTGCAGTTTTCCCCCATTAGTTTCCATCGAAAAGCTTCATTATGCCATTATCGATTTGTCACTGAAGTTGAGGTATTAATCTTTGATTCTTATTCTCCTTCACTTTTCCAACCCTAAGACTACCATTAATGGTGATTTAGCCATTGGTCACCGAATTTCAAGGAACAGGGCCTCCTCTATTTTTCTTTTTCTTGCCGTTCGACTGACCACTGCTATTGTGGGATGTTGTTGCAATTGAACTGGAAGGTTTGTCTTTATGAGAACCTATTTTTATTTTTATTTTGGGCCTGCACCAGCATATGTTGGGTTGGACCGACTGTTGAGCCACACACACGTATTTTGCATGTATGACACAGAGGAAAACGTCTAATAGGATTCTTCCTCTCTTTCAATTCCGGCGGAAATAAGGCCATCGGATTTAGGTAGAGCTCTAGGGGCCATTTATAAAAAAGTCACCCTCTCCTTTTCGGCATCTCACCATCGGAGCCAACCTCCATCACCACTAATTTCTAAGATTTTTGCAGTTTTCCCCCATAAGTTTCCACCGAAAAGCTTCATTGTGCCACTATTGATTTGTCACTGAAGTTGAGGTATTAATCTTTGATTCTTATTCTCCTTCACTTTTCCAACCCTAAGACTACCATTAATGGTGATTTAGCCATTGGTCACCGAATTTCAAGGAATAGGGCCTCCTCTATTTTTCTTTTTCTTTTCCTTCGACTGACCACTGCCATTGTGGGATGTTGTCGCAGCCACCATTGCTAGTAGGTTGCCACTGTGGGTGTGCCCGACCCTAGAACTCTCCTTTCTCTCTTTTGAGAAGAGACACCGTGGGTCTCCCTCCCTTGCTTTCTCTCTCTTGCTTTCTCTTCTTTATTCTTTCTCTCTCTTCTTTTCTCTTTTCTCTCTCTTCTTTTCTCTTTTCTCTCTACTTTTTTTTCTCTCTCTAAATACCTTACGGACCAATGGGGGGTCCAGGTAGTTACGTGGGTTTTGGTCGACCCTGGAAGGGGACGTAGACCGATGTTGTGTGGCTAGGGGTCCCTAACTAACATTGTGCAACCATCTATTCTATCCTTCTATAATTTTCAACCATTGATTCTGGATATTTACAATTGTTATGATGACAAACACTGACTCTATAGGTGAGCAATTGTCTAGGCAAGATGGTATAGAATAGATCACTTTACTCCCAAGTTCGTAGATTAAAGAGTGGATCAGTATTTGTTTGTACTTAAGTCTGTCACCGATAGAAGTAAGAATTTCTGAATCTAATCACTTCTATAGATATATGTATTTTTATAATGTATATTGATGATTTTGGTTTTGCATTGTTTGTAGTATGATTATCAATTGATTGCCGATTTGGATATATAAATATATGTTTCTTTATTATAAGCATTTATTCGATATTGATGATTTTGGTTGCTTCAAGTATGTGTTGGTTGTTTTGTTTCGGCTAGGAATATAATATGGACTTATATTTTATTTGGAAAAATTGATTGACTATAAGATTATGTAAAGAGGATTTGGACAAGTTACATTATGGATTGTTAGTCATAGGTCGAACTGTGACACCTTGGCTTGCCGCCATGGGCCAAAGCATGGGTATTATGAATTGCCATTCATAGGTCGAATCATGACATCTTAGTTTGCCACCATAAGCCGAAGCATGGATATTATGGTGTGCCGCCACATGTTGAAGCATGGAATTATGGTTTGGCAATCATGGGCTGAAGCATGACCGTATATAGTCCAAATCGAAAAGATAATTATTGGTTGAAATATAAATAGTAACGAAAGATAACATATATGAAACTAATGTTAAACAAAACTTTTAGATTGATGATATACCTAATATATTTTCATGAATGAGATATATAGTTGATGACATTCATTTATGTATGCATATCTATATGGATTTATGAGCTATGCTGAATAATCAAGATGAGATTTTATGATTTTTATTTGCATTGTGATGTAGTTTATAGCTAACTTTTGTTTTAATTTTTATTTTATCTATATTAGTGTGAGTTTTCTTACTAGGCTGTAGAACTCACACCACATGTTTACTTTTTTTTTTAGAGTTGCAGGATGCTTAATCTTAGATGAATTGGGTTTAGAGTTTTAGCATTAAAGTTATTAATTAGAAAGTTGATTTTTCTTTCTAATACCAGATGAATATTTAAATTTTGTAAATGAGTAAACTCATAATGATGGATTTATTTAGTTAGACCATTATAGTTAACTTTTATGATTGATTTTGTTCAGCTTATATCCTTGTATGATCTCTAGGGCATCGCACTAAGGTTCATATGGCTATATCAGTGGCCGACCTAGTGAGGAGGACCCCATCAAATTCCACCATGAAGGCACCAAGTCAAACGAGATTCATTGCTTGCACGGAGGCTTGGACGAGTACATCTTCGGCGGACGAGCTGATTTCGGGCAGTTGAATTCCTTGGAGGCTAGCCCAAGCCTAGCCGAATTGAGGGCAGCCCCAGCGAACACGGCCCCAACGCGCCCGCCTGCACCAACAAACCAGCCCGTATGCGTGCACGCATTTGTCGTGCGCGTCATCTGCGTGCGCCCACTCACACGCCAATCATGCCCATCATTCCGTTGGACAGCCAGCATTTCATCCTTTTCACACCCATGGAGATCCACCCTTGGCCACCATTCAAATTCAAATGATCGCCATACGTGCAAGCCACGTCATTAACCGCGTGCATGGACCACCCATTCAAGGGCGACAATCATGGGCGCCCAAAATTGCAGCCTTTATGTGCACCGGATGGAGCACTCCAGAGAGGCCAAGTGTCATCCAACGAGGACTCTTCATGAGGGCATGATTCAAGGCTACATCATTTGAATTTATGTCTTTTCCGTTTGAATATTTGAATTTGAATTTCGAATTACTTTTGTACTAGGTCTATATAAGAGATAGGATAGGGCTAGTGAGGATATCTTTTGGTATTTGTATTTCCACCTAAGTGTATGTCGGCCTATTGGCTTGGGAGGCCTTGTGCCTATGTAATTCGGCCTTAGGTTTGTCTAAGGCTTGGGATAGCATTGGGATAAACCAATCTCCGCTAGATTGGGCTAGTGTTAGGATAAATCAATGCCCCACTAAATTGTTCTTGTCTTCCTTTCTTTTGGAATCAAATCAGTAAGCTTTTCTCTCATTGTGCATCTCGTGTGTGTGTTGATTCAACTTGGACAAACCAAGGGATAAGCTGCAGCCGGTAATCCCTTGGTTGGTTCAAGGATTTCGAGGAAGAGACAACCATCCTTCTTGTGCAAACATCGAGATAAGCTGCAGCCAGTAATCTTGATCTTGGACAAAGGGATTTTAAGTGTGCCGAACATCCAAATCAACTCGGTGTTGCCCTCAGTTGAGGCGGCACTACCAAATCCAAGGGCGAATGCCAAGGAGTAAAGGAACCCCAATGGTGTGGGCGCGGCCGACCGACGCACCACACCAATTTGGTGCTTTTATTGAGATCCTTGAGAGGATGATCTTCAGAGGTAACGCCACACCTACACTACTAGATCTACATTATCAAAAGAGTCGTACATGTTGTATCTTTTGTGTAGAATGGTTATCTTTAAAATTCAGCATCATTATCGATTTTGTGGGAATGTGTTGCTAAGTATTTAGAGTTGATTGTGAGATTCGAATATTGTATTATGAGAATGGAGAAACTTGTAAAGAGTCCTTGATCCTGGTTTTGTTTAGTTAGGGATAATACAAAGAAATGCTACTGGTAGTACCTTGTGCTCCTTCCTAACTGTTTTGTTGTAGAGTACATTAGAGACGGCATAAGGGAAGACTACTGATGGTACCTTGTGCCTTTTTCTAACTACAGTGATTCAGGAAACAAACATTGTATGTAAGGCCTTGGGGTGAGTGACTTGTAAGTTGTAATTTTTTCTGATTTGTAAAACCATACCTTAGGGGATTGGAGGTTGATTGTGGGTTGAAGCATAAGGCCAGGTCGGCTCATCCATTGGATGACGATCGCAGGTCGAAAGTTTTGGTGAGCAACCGGATCTAAGTTTGAAAATTCAAATTTCAAAATCCATCTAAGCATTTAGTGTTTGAAATTTGAAATTTAAAATTACGTAGAAGTTTGAAATTTTGCATTTATACCGGATCGACACTTGGTGATCCAAATTTGGAAATCCCTCAAATTGAAGGAAATTTAAATTTTGAATTTTTAAATTTGAAAACTTGTCGGAGTTTGAAAAAATTCCGCAACATAAGGGGGATTTGAAATTTGAAATTAAGAGGGACGGTTGGAGATTAACCTCCGTAAATTAAGGAATTGTTGGACTGTAATTTTTGCGTATCCTTCATTTTAATTTTGAATTTGAATCTACTGGGTCTATTATTTCCTAAAATTCTGCATGTGTTGGAGCCTGCGGTTACTTAAAATTCAGCACACTTGTGAGCCAATTTGGGTTGGGTCCGGCTGGTGTTAACTTAGTGGCTGGTTAACTGCAAGAGGGGGCAGACCTACAGCAATCTAAGATATCTTAATTAAGTCAGATTGGGTGGCAAATAAGCACTGATTTCAGCAAGGACAGAACCTTCTAGCAGTCTAAATTTTTCAGCAGTTTAGTTTCAAGATGGAGTTCAGTGCAAACTCCAACGCTCACCAATGGAGGTTTGACTTCATGAAGAAAAGTACAACCCATTTGAATAGAGCAAGGGAGACTACCCAATTTGAGGGATGATATAAGGAGAGATAGAGAAGAAAAGAGAAGAGAAGAGAAGATAGAGAGTTGGTGGAGTAAAAAAGACAGAGAGAGGGAGCTTAGGAGGACTCATAGTGAGAGGCTTAGGTTGCATGCCTCACGGCAGGCCAGGTAAGGAATGAAAGAAAAAACATGAGAAAAAATACGAGGGAGAACATGAGGCGAGGAAGAATAAAGGAAGAAGAGTGGTGTTAGAAAGATGGATAGAAGAGTATGAGTCCGAGGAGGAGCCTTTCCATGCTCGAAGGCCTTATGGCCGAATAGACACATGGATAGGAGGAGAGATAGAGTTTACTATGATGAGGAGATCGAGTCGGAGGAGGAGCCTTTCTATGCTCGAAAGCTTTCTGGCTGAAGAGACCACATGGATAGGAGAAGAGATAGAGGTTACTATGATGAGGAGACCAAGTAGGAGGAGGAGCCTCTCCATGCTCGAAGGCCTTATGGCCAAAGAGACTACATGGATAGGTGGAAGAGAAGTCGGATGGTTAATGATGGTGAGGGTGATTTTAGGGGTTCACGGCTTCAGGAGAGGGGGCCAAGGAAACCCACACTGAACTTCCCAAGCTACGGCAGTAAGGACACCAAATCCTTGCAATCACAAGCAACATCGAGTGGCATAGAAGGTGATGGATACATCTACAAACAGCAGCCCATGGAGGTCGAGAAACTCTCTCGGGAAGAGCATCAAGCTACTGGCCAAGAAAACATGCCGACTGATTGCAGCAAAGAGGAGGATGCTATAATAGAACCTGCAACAACAAGCCATGAAGAAGTCCAGCAACGTGGGGTGGCTGATGCAAGAGGCTTGAAACAGGAGATCACCACGAAGATGGAAGATCATGTTGGTGCAACACTTAGCAACAACAACTTGCAGGCTTGTGACCATGACCAAGAGGCAACAACCTTGATGTTCGGGCACAAGAAATCCGCAAAAGAATTGAAGCAATTGCTGATGGGGTTGCACAATTCAGAATACAAGAAGGGCTATATTCTACATGCGGTATGTCCATATGCCTATTATTTCTAACTTCAGTAGGATCATATTTGGGCACTTTTCTAACTGCAAAGAAGGAGGACATCCAGAACAGCTTCGCTCCTACATCCAAGTGAAGCACCTTTCCTATAGGAGAAGGATGAAGACTTGGCAAGGGTTGATCTATTGGAGCAGCATGTCGAAGACAGAAGCCATGGGGGAGAGCCATAATGAAGATGTGGCCCAACGGTACCTCAACCATATCCTTGAAGACAAGGATATTTTTCAAGGGAGGGGGAGTGATGAGGACCCCATCAAATTCCACCATGAAGGCACCAAAATCAAGCGAGATTCATCGCATGCATAGAGACTTGGAAGAGTACATCTTCGGCGAATGAACTTAGTTCCATGACTTTGACTGCACCTCTCATGCATGGCCTAGGAATTTGATATTGGAGCAAGATATAGCTAGGAATTTGAAGGGAGAGAGAACCCATACTATAACCACCCAAAACCCTAGTAATAGAATGACATAACCTTCGAGATGTGCCCTAGTTCATGATATAGTGCTAAAAAATTTAAATTATTGACTTTTAATAAGGTTGAGCTCTAATACCATGTTAACTAGCTAGTTGATCCAAAAAATTTAAATTGATAATTAATGATAGTGTAATAATCTAGGATCTTATCTAAAAAAGTTAGAAGATATTATTTGAATTTTTTAGTGCATAACTGATATGAGCCTAAATACATGTCTAAATAGGTTCTCACATACTTTTTCTGTTTAAGCCCTCATGACCTCACAAGGCTAAATGTCCAAATCTATTCAAATCCATTCTTAATACCATATATTTAATCACAAACACCACAACCAGTCCATGGTCAACTTAATTGGCCCCGTGCTATAGTGTCCTCTAGTCTATATAGACCATAGACCAAGTCTGCTCTGATATCATTTGTAACAACGCAGGAACTCATCTAAAAAAACTAGCTATTATTATTTGAGTTCGTTAGCCCTGTACGAGCACCTAAGATCTAGCTAATGTACAATCGATACGAGACTAAATATACATCCGTATGAATCCTTATATATGTTGTTAAGATGAACATCTAATTCTCCTCAAACACACCAAAAATTGCTGTTACTGTGTAGTCAATCATAGACAACAAAGAATCGACAAAACAGGACCGTGAATAGATTTTTGCGAGAACTTTGCATTCGGTACCAACAATGAAATGAACATAAAACTTCAAAAATGAATGTACCACACTATATTTCTATCATAAGATTTACTTTTAACTTTTGGGGATGTGGAGGGTAACATTCTATATCACTATCCCACTCCATTGGCTCTTGTCAAACCATCCATAACTTGTTTCTGACCCGACAAGATCTAGCTGAAATCAAGGGCCCTCAAAGATGACCCAAATTGTTGGATTGGTCAGACGAGTGGGGGTGGGTATGAACGTTGTTGCTACGAAATTTGGATATATCTGGGTCAATGGCTGTTGGGTGCTCTGGCCGATGCATTAGCTGGGACCTAGCCTTTGTTGCTTGAGAAAATTGGAGAGATTTGTACCATGTGGACAAAGTGGGCTGGAAAAAAAAAAAAAAAAGGTTACATGCCAGTGCAGTAATATCTGAAGCCTAAAGACTAAAAGTACATTGGAGTACCAAAAAAAACCCTACCGCCTGCGGTATATTCATGAATATCTCATCCACCATATCCTGCTTTGCTTTCCAAGATATGATCAAAGTACTTTGTTATCCTTTTTACTGCAGCTTGCGTCGGCCCATGTGTTGCTGACTAACTTAGATTCCCTGTGGAGCCACAGTGAGAAACTTGAGGTCTGTATCCCCACAGCACATAAATCCAAAATCCCAATGTTCTTTTGTGACAGAATTAAAGGCCAAAGCAGCCAACTTTTATTTTGATGGGGGTGGGCGTGGGGTTGCAGGGTGTGAATTTTAAATATCATTCAATATTCTCATTATTAATAGCCAACAGGAAAAGGTAGATCCAATAAATTTATAAGGTAGATCCAATAAATTTATTCCAAGGGGAGGGTCCCTGCTGATTATATTGGACTGTGCATCTTGATAAGTTGCAGGGTGTGAATTTTAAATATGAGGTACTAATTTTTAACATAAAGAAAAATGTATTTTATGATGTTAATTTTGGTAAGAAGTACTTGAACTAGAAACAACAGTGAGGAGGGGCAAAAATTGGTCCAACCCAGAAACCAGACCCAGTTTAGGCTGGGTCCAGGGAGGGGAATTTTTATTGTAGATCAGATATGAGTAAATTCTTCCTGACCTTAGTTTTAAAAGAATCAGATATGAGTCAAAGTTTTGACCCTATACTAGTCATGAGAGTACTGTTTTATTTGGATCAAGCCAGGCTTGAGTTGGCATGGCTAATAATAAAAAAAAATAAGAATTTTAAGGGAGATTGGCCTGTTTTCGTAAATATCTTCAACTCATCTTGGAATTGAGCTACCAAGAATTGTGGTGCAAGTTACCAGTCAGTCAAGACTGAAGGTTCCCAAGTTGATTCTGGTTCATTTCATATCAGTCAAGGTTTCTCATGTCCATCTACTGGTTTAACCTAACCCGATCCAACTTGTAGCTTAGCATGGCTTGACCATTGCCACCTCTAGATTTGTTTATGAAATGAAGATGGATATAAGCCTACAAAATTGAGATGTAACATTGATGGTCAGGAGCTTTAGACACCTGCAGAAGAGTCTCAAAAAAGACATCATCCTGGTTGGAATAAGGAGCAAAATTTCATTTCAATCAAGATGTGGAGTTATTTCTCTTGGTAATTTATTTTAGTTAGAAAATTTTGTATAATATCATGTCAAATATTAATTTTCTTTTTATCATCTTGTGATTAAATAATACCCTTGCTTTTGGAGTCCAATACATATTATTTTGCTTGCCTGGGACAAAATTTACACTGTTCTACCCCATCTAGCACCATAATGAGATAAATTGGCATGTTTACATCACCATTGTACTGCTTTACTGTGTAAGGAACATGCGAAGGTCATATCCGTGCACTTGCATGTGCTTCATTAGCCGAGTATGTGTACGAAGTGAAAGATAAATAAATTTATTTGATGCCAAGAAATAATCTTGTATAAATATATTTGCCAGCAAAATATCTAAATATACCATACATTTTTTTTTTTGCTACATGAGAACTTGAAATAAGGATGTACATCGTGCCACAAATCCTGTTTAACAAAACCTCAAGTTTTAGTTTCCAGTTTTTGTTTTCCAAACATGGAAACCAAGGTTAAAAAATAATATTTAATAATCTAATTTTATTTTCAATTTTTAAAAATATAAATATGAAAAATTTAGTGTTTCAAATTTTTTTAAACAAAATTGTTTGTAGCTCCTTTCTATCTCAATCAACTCTTGCGGATTACATGATTCAACATATTGCCTGTCACTGATTATTATTGTCGTCATCATCATTTTCATCATCATAATTGTCGCTATAAACACAATCTAAATAACAATTAAATAAATTGATAAAAATAATAAAAAATAATTTAAAAAAATAAAAATGAAAAGTCGAAAGAATGTGAAACGTCTAAATTGTTCACGCATATGGTCTTCTTACTTAAGGTCACACCCGTCTCTTCAAATAGTATTAGAATTTTTTTTTTTGATTCCCTTGTAAGTAGTTTTTCTTATGAAAAAAAAATGAGTTTGTCTAAAACGTTATGCCGCAGCCGTGAAGGACAAGATAAAGCATCGCACTTTACAAACCTTTCATAAAGTCGGGGATTCCGTATGGACCATACGAAGGGGAGCCAACCGTGGTAATATGCTTTTTAAGCCTGCCCACCATCTCTTGCTCAATCATGGTAGCTGGTAATCCCCTAACTGCCCTCATTTGCTCTTTAGGCTGAACTTATTGCACCCCCCACATGTCATTATGTTGTCTTACTAATCATGGCAAATTTAATCATTGTAGAGCAATGATTTTTTTTTCCTAATTTAAAATCAACAAAGAAAGTGGAGTAGAGATGACAATAGGAACTACAATAACTTGTTGCAAAAGGAACTACAATGATTAAACTTATTTAACAAGAAAATAGAGCAGAGATGACAATAGGAACTTCAATAAGATACTATCTTCCTCTAACTTGTATTGCCTAGCTATGTTGCGGTGGAATTAAATTACAAATTCATGAGAACGTTAGTTACTCGCCATTCCAAATTCATGAGTCACAAGTTAATCATGCAATTCAAAGTTACTAAAGGGCTTATTATATGTCTTACCATTTCTACACTTTGCATAAAGATCATGTGCAATGCATGATATTGACTTTAATGGTATTCTGGAGTGCATTGTACTAATATCAACATAATATATTTTTAGTCTAGTGCAAGATTCTTGGATATTAGTACTAACTTTATGCTGAATAATTTTGTATATCATGTGATTATCCACTAATATAATGCTAATACAATTAAAACAACATTTATTTATCATGGATGTTGGCAACATGGTAAAATGTTGTACAATCTAATTTTGAGATCGTCAAAAATTCAATATCAAAATTTTGGTAATTTAAATGAAATCATACAAAAGTTATATCATAAAATATCCTATTTTAGTAGGTTTTTGTATATCTTAAATGTAAATGGATAATCTAAATTTTTAAGAACCTGCAATGTTGCATATCACAAACAATATTCTTTATTAAAGAAAGCTGAATGCTACTTGTTACCGATCCACATAAATCATACGAGCCGTATTGTTTGACAATTCTATTAGACGATATAGTTGCATATATTATACCATGTACAACATGACAAGCTACTATCTTGTAAATGATTGGGCATCGAGCACCGTAAGAGATGAAATAACTAACTCTGAAAATAAAAATAAGTAGAGCAACAATCAATTCATGGTATATTATTGTAAATATAATATTATTATACCTCCTATATATGGAAAACATGAAGCTAGCACTCATAAATCTCTTTGTGTACAATGATGTAGGTCTTTATATATAAAACCTGAAATTGAAGTGATACCACACCAAATGTTATCTATCTATACATAAACTTATATAACATATGACATTTGGTTATATATAAAATCATAAAGTCCATCATGGAGGTTATCATTAGGGGGCAATAAAAAATTATAAATACACCCATCCTCACGTATTTTCCAAAAACAAGAAAAAGAAGAAAAGAGAACGAAATGATGAGGGCATATGCGGCATTTAAGCAATCCCAAGGGCACCATGAAACATTCTCATGGGCATGCATAGGATCATTCCAGTTTTATTCTAGGGGCGGAGAGAGCATCCTCTTCCAGCCCAAAAAAGCTTTATTCTAGCGGAGGGAGAAAGAGAGGAATCCATACACGCTCTCTCTCTCTTTTCCCTTCTTTTTCGCGACCCTTCCAATTCCTCCTCTGCTGCATGAAATCCATCTCCATCGCTGGAAAGCTCGCTTTTCAGCGTCCCCAAATTATCTCACTCTGTCTCGACGAGATCTCTTCTTGAGAGGAATCTGTTACTCTGTACTTCGGCCTCAGGTAGATAGCATCTACTACTGATTTGGATCGATTTGTTTTAATTGTTTCAGAAGTTGTCAAGCTGTTTCTTCCCGTGTTAGTTCACGTTTAAGTGGGGTTTTTGTTGCTGTTTAGTAGTTTTCGATGATTAGTGTTTACAATCTGGCGCTCGGAGTCTTTCATCCGGTGACGGGAAGTTGAGGGCAGAAAAAAGGTATTTTTTATTTATTTCTTTTGTTTTGTCGGTCCGAATTTTTGTGATTTGGGCCCACGAACAATTGAATTTCTTGTTTTCCTCCGAGGAATGATTTTTTCCCCCAGTTTTCAGTTTGTTTTATATTTCTAGCTTTTTATTAGATTCATGGGCAAGCTAAATGGTTCTGATGGACTGAGGTGATTTGTGTTTAGCTATTAATTTATTCTGTGGTTTTTATTTAGTTTTTTCTTGTGACAGTTCAATTTTTTATCTCTGTAAGATTTTTTTTTTTTGGGGGAATAATTCGAGAGTTAGAGTTGGGAAGTTGTTTTTGGAAATTAATATTACGAGAGGAGATGGAGTGTGAGTTAAATTTTCAGGTGGATTTAGTATGTTGATCTGTTCACTTTACCATGCGGCGGATTAAGATCACACTTGTTGGCCTTGTTTCTTAAGTTTCTTTTGATTTCCAATCCGGTTTTTAAGTGGTTTTTTGTTTTGGATTTTAGCTTCTTTTGCGAGGGATGAAGAAAATTATTTGACAATTTGAGGAGGGTGCTAGAACTGTTGATTTTTCAGAGTTCTGTTCCTGAAAATTGCAAGCATTTTTCATTGTTCTCATATGAGATGTATCTTGCTAGTTTTATTTCTTAATTGTAGAATCTAGATTTTGGAGGTGGGATATTTTTTTGTGCATCGGGGCGAGTTATTCGTGCAGCATTGTTTAGGTGTTGGTTTTTGAATATATGCGCACGAGATTTATGAGTAAGTTTTTATTGCTTATTTCACATTAATTTTTTCACTCAGCACTCATCTGTTGGCTTGCTGAGTTGTTCTATATGACTCGAGGTAGTGGAGTAGGTGATTAAATTTTGGAATTTTTTGTTATTTAGAGTTCTCATTTAAATTCTACTGATTTCCCATGTTGTGTATATGATTTCTATTTTCTTTAGCTTCAGTTGCTTTCTAGAGCCAAAAGTTGGGAAATTCAGGTTTCTTGGGTATAAAGCTGTGTCTGATTTTTTATTATCTGCATTAAATTAAGAATCTTGGTGTTACGTAAGACCCCTCCCCACCTCCTCTCTTCTTTCTTTTTTGTTTTAATATAAGGTGTCTCTTTTGTTAATACTATCATGATTCTATGAATTATGGTCTGCTTCATAAACAGTGATGTGATTTGTTGGATATATGGACTATATTTGTTAACTTTTGCATCTGATTAAACCCTGCTGTAGGTTTTACTGCTTGTGTTTCACTGGATCCATACTATCTTCATGGTTTAAGCCGTAAATATATGATTCTAGGCTGTGAGTCCAGCAATGCTCTTTTCTGAAATCTGCAGATATATCTCTGTGCTAAGTTTGAAAATTGAATTGCCACATTCTGGAAACCTGGTACAGAGTTCCCGGTGTTTTTTCTAGAAATGGGAGTTTCAAGCTCTAAAATTGAAGATGAGAAGGCCCTTCAATTGTGTCGAGAAAGGAAACATCTTGTTAAACAAGCCATTGATGGAAGATGCTCACTCGCAGCTGCACATGTTTCTTATATTCAGTCTCTCAAAAATACTGGAACTGCTCTTAGAAAATTTGTAGAGCCTGAAGTACCTACAGAGTCTTCCTTGTACACGTCAACATCTGCAACACCGAAGCCTCTTGCTTTAACTGATAAGTCTATTTTTCAATTTTCAAACTCATCTCCATCTCCCTCACAGCATGTGGATGTAGGTGAATCTTTTTCTCCAGTTCCTTCGCCTCATTCTTCAGGACGGTTTCATGTTAATCATATGAAAGCGGGCAGGAGCTTTTCAACAACTGTTGAGGAAAAACTGCCCATCCCTGTCATAGCAACTCTGCAGTCCTCCACAACTCCAAAACACCTTACATCTCAGTCAGATGAGAATTCATTGCTTGAATCTCCATCGCCACCACCTGGTACTCCTCCATGGGATTATTTTGGTCTCTTTCATCCTATTGATAACCAGTTCTCATTTCAAGATGGGAGGGGGTTAAATTTTGGTTTGGACAATGGTGATGATATCAGACGTCTTAGGGAAGAGGAGGGAATTCCAGAATTGGAAGAGGAAGGTGAAAAAGTCTCTACAAATGGAAGGGATGATTTTGTGGATTCAGAAGACGATTTTGACCAACAATCATCTGAACCAATAGTAAGAATGTTTAGAAACAGAAATGTGATTCAGGATCACCATTTAACAAATGATTCTCCTGCCATTCCATCTGTGGAAAGGGTTGCTTCAGAAACTGAGAAGCAAAATGGGGAGAAGAACTTGCTCACCAATGGTAAGCATGAGACTGATGAAACTCCTGAATTGACACCATCGAACATGGCATCTTCTGCAGTTGCACTTCATATTAATGGGAAGGTGAAGGAACCGGGTCCAGAAATTAAGTTTGGGTCAAAGGACTTATTGTCATGCATGAAAGAACTTGAAGATCTATTTTTTAAAGCTTTTGACTCTGGAACAGAAGTTCCAAGGATGCTGGAGGCAAACGAAGTGAACTTCCGCCCTCTGTTTCCTGAAGAAATAGGTCAGTATTGTGGAGTGTTACATAAACGTTTATGCACTTGTCAGCATTGTAGCAAGTGGCTAAAAATAAGTTTCACTTCTTCATGAAACCTGGCATTGTTGTTGTTATTGATGTTATTGGCATAGGGCTTCTAACATGAATTTCCTGAAACAGCACACAGATCAAAGGCATCTATATTTCTCACAGCATGTTTTGCTTGCTGCAAGGAAGAAGTCCCTCGATCTCAGGGTAGGCCTTTCTTCTCCTTTATTGGACCATGGTCCTCTCATTTGAATATTGATTTTTTTTTTTCGTTTTTGCTTTCTTTTTTTCCCTTTTCTAATCAGTTATGTCCTATTTCTGCATCAGAGAAGAGTTGGGATTTGTACTTGCAAATTGTGTCCTAATTTCAGCAGTTTGGTGCTTGATGCATACTGCAGTTGTCTGTTTTTGTGCTAGAAATTTCTGGCAATGGTTTAACATAAAATATCACAAGTCCTGATCATTGTTTTAATATCTTGAGGTCATATGCAGTGTCTTCTTCAAATGAGATAAAGTACTTAACGTGGCATAAGTCTGTATCATCACTCTCTTCATCCTCCAGAAACCCTGTTGGTGCAACATCAAAAGAGGATATTGAGGACTTGAGCAGTAATCTCTTCAGCAGCAGATATATGAATTCAGGCAGTCATGCATCAACATTAGATCGGTTGTATGCCTGGGAGAGGAAGCTCTATGATGAAATTAAGGTAAACTTTTGAATTATTGTTGAATTGCCTTTACTAACATGTTATCATATTCTGACCCTTATCTTAGTGTGTTATGGATCTTCCATTTTATTTATTCATCTTACATCTTTTAATCATAAATACCAAAAATAACAGAAGAGCAAGGTATAACTGTGAAAGTTTTATATGAAGTGTCTTCTTTCTGCAGTAGAAATATAGCCTGCTGAATGACAGTTGTCTTACTAACAAGTTGTTGTTGATTCAGTCAGCTGTCAACAGGTTTTCTTTGTACTAATCCTTTTTCACACTGTAAAATTGAAACAAGCCATTAAGCTAAATTGGAGGTTCTTTGGTGCTCATATTCATATATCTGGTCCAATTGGTTCCATTCATTTAACATAACTTTGTATACTTGAATGCTGGCAGTTAATTTATTAATGTTAATAAACATAAGATGATTTGATGAATTGCTACAAGTACTTTTTTATTGGCAGTGCAATATCTATGTACATGCAGAGGAAAAGAAACTGGAAGAATGAGTAGATGCATAAAGGTTCTTTGGAGCATCTCAGTTTTAATCAATAAATATGCATTTTTGAATCTTGTATCCAAATTCACACTGCACGGCATCTACTATTTAAAAGAGTGGATTGTTGATTGGTAGTCATGCTCAGGCACATTGATCAGATTTTGTTCTGCTGTTTCTACACCTTGAAATGTTCCACAAGAGTGTAGCACTATAGTTCATTATTTGATCTGGAAGTCTTGAAGATCAACTTAGTCTTGTGCTAGTTCATGTTTATTCGATGGGGCTTCCAAATGTCTTGTTTCAGAACCATTATCATGGTGCTTATAAATTTATTTTTTCATGTTTTGTACATTTTTTTCTTTTTTATCTATGGAGAAATTACGGGATAAAAATGCTGCCTTCTTAGATTATAGTATGGCTACTCATTCAGAAACTCTGAAACTTATACATCATTATTCTATGTCAGGCAAGTAGTATCATTCGAAGGGAATATGACATGAAGTGTAGACTACTTAGACATCAAGAATCCAGAGCAGAGAAGCCTGATAGTATTGATAAAACTCGTGCTGCTGTTAAGGACCTGCACTCTAGAATTCGGGTTGGAATTCAGAGAATTGACTCCATATCAAAGAGAATCCAGGAATTGAGGGACAAAGAGCTCCAACCACAACTGGAGGAGTTAATTGGAGGGTATGATTCTGTTGCCACTTATCAATGTAATTACATATTTATTTGTACACTAACATGAAAGAAAGACCCTTGTGCATACACTCATGCATTCGGATATGCATGTTTAATTGCACACGTCATCTTCTTGATCACCAAATTTCCTCCTCAGTTTTTTTGGCTACTTTATAAATTGCTGTGTGAGCGGCAACCTAGACGAAAGAATTAACTTTATGGTTATGTTGCTTGGATACTGGTCTTGATGTCCATTTTATTATTAGATTTTCAAAACTCCTAGAAATAAAGTGAGAACAATGATATAGATTTGGTTGTGCACGTACACATGCATTTATCTACTTTCAAGTTGAACATAAGGAAGATTTGGAGTTATTTTCATGTAAACACATTGAAATAGATTCTGAGTAACAAATCTATTAGGGGACATAAATTATGATTAAATAAAAAAAATTATCTGTTTTCATATTGCTATGTCTTATAAGCAATTCTCCTAAGCATTCTGTCTCATGATTACTGTTTCTAGGTTTTAAATTTATTGGGTATCTTCGTAATCGTATTATACTGAGTTAAGCTATCAAAAGTATGTGGATAATGGACAGTCTTTAACTCTTTAAGATCTGATTTCTAGATTTTTGAGATTTTCTTACCATAAATTTTATCATCTTAGTGAACCCAAAAGAATCTTAATATGCCAGAAGGAAGTCGATAAGTCCAGTATCAGTACTACAACTAGGTAGAATTAATCTAGGAAGCTTGAATTTTCAGGAAGTAAATGGTCGTTGAAAGAAAGTTTATTCAAGGGTGATATTCCTGCACGGTAGTGAATGTGAAAGTCTACATGCTCCATGAGTCACACCTGTACCCTGTTTGTCAGGGCCTTCCACTAGAGATGGAACCTGCAAGAAGTATCTTGAGATGGGTTTTGCGCATTCCTCAAAATTTTATTCTAGAATAGAAGTTTCTGGGTTCTGATTTATACCTTATTTTTATGCCTTTTTATAAAATATATGAACAGTGACCACAGACTAAATATTCATGACTTCATAAATAAATTAAATAAGTTTCTGAGCTGTGCAAATGTATGTTAATCTATGTGCTCCAATGAGAATGATCCTTACGAAAGCTAAAGTGAAAAAAACTAAACTTTATTATAGGTTAATCTATAATGATCAACCTATGCCTAATCATTTTTAGACTTAATTTGTGATGACTAAGCATCAAAATGAATCACCTGCAGTTATCCATCACTGTTGACTCTTCAACCATGATGATGTTGGTTAAAAAGCCAAAATTCTACATCAAATACACTAGACAATTGTAGAGCATATAGCAATAGCATGGGGTAATTTGATATACGAATGGAATAGGGAGTGATGGAGTTCTTCGTCTTTCTAGTTTTGCTTTTCCCTAAGATAATTGGAGTAAGATTTATCTTCGTGAGTGGTGTTTCTGGAAAAAACCCTTTCATCAGTCCACAATGACAACATAGTCTTCTATAAGTTGAAAAGAAGGGACTACTTGCTCGAAGTCCTTTTGTCAAGCATTAGTTGCATTGGTTGGATATCTCTCGCCTCTGTCCCCAGTTACATTTTTTGTGCTACTTAAGTCCTGTATACACCGCATCTTAGCTCATGATGACACCTGAGGCACACGTGCATGTTCAACTACATAGCAAGGCCAAGGCAAGATAATGATGAGGGGCCTTGAGCTGAACCTCTTGAGCTAGTGATAAGTCGGAGGCTAAAGTACTAACACCGTCTAGAAAAACTGCCCGAGTCAGTTTGAAGGTAGCTCAGCATGGGATTTGTCGCTTCATAGGCTGAGTAAGGAGAGCGTTAGCTAGGGTAAGTTGAATAACTTTTAAGGGCAGGTTGAATGAAGACCAACTATGCAAGTTCGAGACCGATCAATTATGATTATTTACTGGAGCCATCTATCAATCTTGTATATGGTATGAGGCCTGGAGGTTAATAGAATGTGGATAGTGGAGGACTGTTAGCGCTAGTTACTAGAACTATCAAAAGAGTGGAGGCTGGATGTGGACTGCTGTCACTGGAAATGGACATACCTTATTGTTTGTCATGTTAAGTATAACTAATGGGATGTAACCTGAAAATTAGACCCTTCTACCTATCAAGTAACTCATCATTGTCTTTATCTTTATCTTTAATTTATCCTTGTATTTATTTTTAATTTTCTTGCTTTAGTTACCTATACCACGAGACCTGGAGGTTGCTATAATCTGGATAATGGAGGGCGGTTAGTGCTAGTTATCAAAACTATCATAAGAGTGGAGGCTAGACGTGGACTACTATCACTGGAAATAGGCAGTACCTTATTGTTTGTCATATTAAGTATAAATAATGGGATGTAACCTGACAAATAGACCCTTTTGCGATCAAACAACTCAATAACTCATCCTTATTTACCTTTACCTTTAATTTATACTTGCGTTTATCTTTAATTTTCTTGCTTTAGTTACCTAGTTCCGCTTCAATTTAGCCGTAGCTGTAGCGTTGTAGCCCTAACTACATCCCACCTCCTTTTTTGGGCCGGCAGTATTACAGTAGTGAAAGTTCTGAAGATCAAAGCACTAAGGTCCGCACTACCAACCCTTCACCGTATTTTGTTTCTGGTTATTCGATGTTAGTGGCATGCCCGAGCACTTGCTCAAACTTGCTGGGGGACGGCCGCGCCGTCCGATCCCCTCTATGGAGGATTTCCCGGCCAACAAGTCTATTCTACCTTTGCATAAGTTCATGTTCAACAAGAATCTTTTACTTCAGTAGGAATAGACCCAAACCATGAGAAGAGGATTATAAATGTTGATGAGTTTTGGATCTTTGAAGGGAAGAATAAATCTGGAAAGATACAATACAATTAAAAAGAATGGAAGTGAAGAAGGCATGAATATAGACAAATGAGTTAATTCTATATACATGTCCCCACCATATTAATGCTTCTGTTGTAAAGCATGTATCTAGTCGAACAATCCTTATTTACTCATTTAATTAAAATATTCTAGTCTACAGAACAAGTGAGAGTGAGATTAATGAAAGCTCAGTGTCAGTTTCATTTGAGCTTTTCAGTTAGACAGTTTTGGTGTTTTCAATACTCTCAAACCATTTATTTTAGTTTCCATAAAATATAAGATAAAATAAGAGAAATAAAAAAATAGATCCAGTAAATGAAACATATTTTAAAAATTTAGAATAACTTTTATTGTTTGGAATCATTGAATACACTGTTTCATCATCTTGAATTGTGAGTCCGAGATGATAAGTTTCAAAATTATATTGAAATCAATAGGAATGTTAAAATTCATGTTAGCCATCAATTTACATTATGATATATTGTTCAGTTGTTTGGTAAATATACTTATCTAATGTGTGACTCTGTAAATGTTTGGAAGAGTAGAATACACAAGCATAAAACTGCATATAAATATGAATTTGATATGACATTTAGTGTCATATCAGGAACCAAGTAGTGACAAATAAATTATAATTATTTAAGTTTTAAAGTTTGTGACTAAAATAGTTAATTGCTGCTAGTAATGAATTCCCCTTGAGATTTTTCCATAAATAAAAGCTTAATGTCTTAGAAGTTATTTTTAGGGCTCCATAACAAGTATTTTTTCTTTTGAATGCTCTTATTCTTGGCTCATAAATATAGGAAATTAAATTTATGTCACCCATGCAAGTTGTTAAATAACATTCAACAAACTCTAATATTGCACATGTTTTATACTATTTTGGTAAATCTTTCCCATTTCTTAAATGGTGAAATATCAAATTAATTAAAGCAACCAAATTAGCATATTCTTTAAGAGAGAAAAATTATCATAGAAATGTGTACTTCACGGCAACCATGGGCCAGCCACACAAGTCCCAGTGACCAAAGGGAGGAAGAAGTATATGTGTTGCCTATTTTTTATGGGAAAAAATAGGAAACCATAGAAGATATGCATGAATGGCATATGACCTAAATTGGCTTCAAAATTAGAGATACGTAAGGTCTATGGTAATGAATGGGGAAGGGATGCCCCTAAGAGCCAAATTGGTGAATGGGTCTTCATTTTCCTAATCTCAAACTTCGACAATGTCGAATGCCTATTGTATAGGTATTTGTGTCACTAGTACCCAAAAAAATAAAAATAAAAATGAAAAGTAATAACATAATTGGTATTGCTGAGGAAAGGTTTCTGTGACTGGTAAGACATCAAAGCTGAAGGCAAGCCATATAAAGGATGCAATGTTTGCTATTTTTATTCGCTATCTAGAAAAATTGTGCTATTGTTCCATACGCTATTTGTCTATTTGATGGGTCAAGACTAAACGAGTAGGCTTTTTCTGTCTTAGAGGCAGATACATAGAACTCCAAGTAATGACACTCCTATTTATGCTTGCAACTACTGATGCATTTATTGCTTTCTGGGGAGCTTGCATTGCAGTGAAATGGGTGTGCCTTGCTTTTCTAGATGGCTAGATGAATTGCAATAACATGAAGATAAAAGAAGCATGCCTTGAAGTGTAAGCAAGACAAATCAAAGAAAATGTTCGTTAAAGTAAACTTTCAAAAATATGCTGAAAAATGGAAATAAAGAAAAGCAAAGATGATGTAGTAAGCCATAATCAGCATTCGGTGGAGTGCCTACCCATGCTTGGGTGGAAATTCTAATCAGATATTTTAAAGGGCATGCCCTTGAGCTCTAGCTCTTGTTCGTGATCTCCCATCATTCGCTCCTTTTTGGAGTTCTCAAAAGGGCTGGAAGAAGGGGCTTCTCCAGCATGAGGGGTTTGCAATTTGAAAGTAAAACAGAATGAAATGCTTTGGCCTCAGTGTTCTTCTTGGCATGCCCATGGTTACTTTTTAGAGGATAGAGATTGGCTAGCTCCTAGAGTTTTATAATACTTTGAATTAGAAAATTAAGGGAAGTGTGCACTAGCCTTCTTTCCTTCGAGTGGAAAGTTTATAGAGAGGTCAGATGGGATATATAATCATGGTATGCCGAACCGGCCGGTACGAACCGGTCCGGCCAGCTATCGGTACGGCGGAGCCGTGAAAACCGGTACAGGCCGGTTCCATGCTGAAGACGCCTCCGCCGCCCCTCCGAGGCTCTCTGATGGCAGCCATAGGTGGTCTCCCTCTCTCTCTTCCCTGCGCTCTCTCTTGTTCTCTTCTTCTTCCCCGGCTCTGGCGGAGAAGAGCTTTTCGGTTCGTACCGCCTGATTTCGGTACGAACCGGAACCGTATTAGTTCTGGTAGGCAACCGGTACGCCCTGTACGAACTGGAAACCGGTATGCCTACCGGATCCAGTACGGCGGACTTTGGTTATAATGATTTTTCAACATGTTTCTCGCTACGGTAGGTATTAATCCTAGATACGGGGGAACTTGATTGGTGGGTCAGGTTGAGCCATAAGTTGAAAGAGTTGCAGGGTGGTGATTAACCTAAGGCTAAGATGAGATTGACATGGATGGAATTTTGGATATATAGACATAAAAGGAGGGAATGAAGGTTGAGTATCACAGCAATCAAGAAAAATGTGTAGTAATGGGTAAAATATATGAATGTGGTAGGGATAAAAGATGAAAAATCTCATTGTCTGTATGTATGCCAAGCTTTTCACATCAGAAGAGGGTTAAGGTTGCATGAGAAGAATTGTCTGTAATCCTTATCTCCCTTGGGACTGGATATGCTTCAAAAAGAATAGTTGGTGGTGTCAGATAATAAAAGGGTATAAAAGTTGGTTTGGAGTTAGGATCTTTCCTACCCTCAGATTAGGTGCATGACAAAAGCATCAGACACCAAATTGAGTGTTCAATGTGTGTTAATGTGGGGGATAAATTGGCAGTGAGATTAGTGCAGATGGAAGCAAAATTTATATGGTCTAAGAAAAAACAAATCTTACGTGATAGATCTAGTGACTGTTTAATTGAGGACTTTGGGGTTTGTTTTAGGAATAGGAGGGTAGTTCTGGTATTTTCATAATACATTTTACTAGGACAAAGACCTAGGTCAAAGATGCTCTGAACTAGTGTAAGGCCAAAATAAGCTGACGTTTACACAAAGTCTGGGGAAGGTTTCCAGTGGTTAGACTAAGGTTGGGTTGGCCTTTGGAGAAGTTTTGGCTGGCTAACATATTAGATTCTCCTTGTTTAGGTTTGGGCTAGGTTAATGGACTATTTTATGATTGAAATGAAGCTCTAGGTGTAGCTTTTAACTTAGAATCCTCTCTTATATCATATATCTTATTTAGCTGATGGAAGGTAATGCGGGTTCCTGGGGGTGTCCAAGGTACTGAATTCCGGTGGTATCTTTGATCTTATATTTATCTCTGTGAAATAATTGATAGTTATAGTAAGTTTTTTATTTTTTTTTTTGCTGGGGTGGGG
>JAOXJJ010000001.1:16507454-16524117 GCA_025769935.1 Phoenix roebelenii | reverse complement strand
AAATAAAATATAAAATTAATGCAACCCTTTTATCATTATTTGTTAGCAATAATATTAATTTAAGCAACGTGTAGAACACACTTTTGTACTATCATCACTGAGGAAAGGCTTGGTTCCTTCAGGGCTATTGATATGGGAAAAATTCCAAAAAATGAATTATCAGGAGACTTCTATGAGAGTGGTTTTATGTTGATAGCATCAAAGGAAAATTGTGTCTTGGGCTGGTTTGTTGCCTTCTGTGATTTTTTAAGTTCCATATACTTTGTATTCCTTAGTGGCATATGGTAGGCTTTGGAAGTTCATTGTAATCTGTTCGTTACATACACAAGTCCCTATATTTATCCTTCTTAACTTCCCTCTCTTTTTATTTGTAACTCATTTTTGTTTTAATTGTCTCGTTTACACTCTGCAGTGGTGGCAGCTTCGTGCTCTGTGACACCCTTCTTTTGTGTCTAACTTACTGTTTTTAACCAGAAAACTTAAACATGCACCATTGTGAAATATGAAACAGTTTGCAGAATGCTTGTCAATTTCATATAGCCAGACCTTCAATGGTGATTATATCTTTTATTATTCTAAATACAAATCTTCTTAATTATATTCTTTCCTAATGTTTTGCTCTTTTTTTTTTTTCAAATTTGTTTTTCTCCTAAAATTATCCTTTTATTTTTTTTTTAAAGTCAAGAGATTGCTTTTGTTGATGATGTCAATATGAACTATTCAGTCTTTAAATTAATTTGACTTTTAAAATGCTTTGTACATAATTTAAAATTTCAGTTCCTATGTCCCTAGTATGTTATTATTGACTGATGTCAAGCTGTATCTAACAGAGTCTGAGTTTATACTATAACTGGAAAGGGTGTATTCAAAGGTGTAATACCAGATTAAAAAATTCATGGTTGAATGGTTTGCACATGTAAATGGAATAACTGGAAATGATCCTTGGGTGCTATGGCATTACACCGGCTGCAAAACATGTTTTTTCACTTATAAGAAACTAGCTTAGGACAATATATTTTTACAAGAATAACTTGCTTTTCTGCACTTTGATTCACAATTATCAAATATGCACGTGTCATTGACCTTTTGATTTTTTGAGAACTGAATATGTGGCTCTCATGGTTGAATGTATGACGGGCTATGATTTGAAATATGATTACATGACTCTCCATATATACCACTTCATGAATGACTTGTTGGACACAGATTGATTCTATGAAGTACTAATTTAATAAATTCACAATATCTATGAATATATGTTGCTATTGTCCTATAAAATTTTCTCTACAACTTGTCAAGTACCCTATAGTCATATAATATCCTAGTTACACTTCTCCATTTTATTCAACGTACCTTAATCGTATAAATAACATCCTCTTTAATCTCTCATTCCTTATGAATAGTTGA
This sequence comes from Phoenix roebelenii, assembly GCA_025769935.1. Taxonomy (NCBI): domain Eukaryota; kingdom Viridiplantae; phylum Streptophyta; class Magnoliopsida; order Arecales; family Arecaceae; genus Phoenix; species Phoenix roebelenii. The sequence goes on along the minus strand of JAOXJJ010000001.1, from coordinate 16,522,710 downwards.
TCTTAAATACCAAAAATGATCACTCTTAATTTTCACTCCACTTTCATCTATCTCTAATTATACTAAAACTATATCCCATGTATTTCGTATTAGTCTTAACCTAAAATCCTTAGACCCTAATGAACTCCTCTATCATTCCAACTTACAATTAACACTAGCTTTATTCATTAAGACTAAATTATCCGCAAATAGCATGCATCAAGAAGTGTTGTTTTGAATATACCTAGTAAGCTCATCCATAACTAGTGCAGAAAGGTGAGAATTTAGAGCAGAATCTTGGTGCAAACCAATTGTGATTGGAAACTCATGAGTATTACCACTAGTAGTTCTGACACTTGTAACCCTTCCATTGTACATGTCCTTAATTACATTAATATATCTAATAGAAACTCTTTTTTTCGTAATACCTACCATAAGACTTCTCTAGGGATTCTATCCTATACTTTCTCTAAATTAATAAAAGCTATATGAAGATGCTCTCTCTTTTCTCTAAACTTTTCTGTTAACCTTCGAAGGAGAAAAATAGCTTCCATAGTCGACCTTCTTGGCATAAAACCAAATTGATTATATGATATTTTTGTATCACATCTCAATTTGTGTTCAATTTCCTTCTTTCAAAGTTTCATAGTTTAGCTCATGAGTTTAATATCACAGTATTAGAGCAATTTTGAATGCCACCTCTATTCTTATAAGTTGGTATTATAGTACTCTTCTTTCATTCATTAGGCATTTTAGTGATCTTTTAAATCTTATTAAACAAATTAGTTAACCAGGTTGTGCCTACTTGATCTAAATATTTCTAAACCTTAATAGAGATTTTATCAGGTCCAATCGCCTTTTCTATTCTCTTCTTTTGATAGCCTCCTTTATACTATAATTCTACATGTATATATAACATTTTGTCCTCAATAAAACTAGTAAGGCATCATAAGTCATTTACATGATTTTGATTAACTACCTTATCAAAATAGTTCCTCCATGTTTCTTTGATCTTGTCCTTCTGAATTGAAACTTTTTGATTTTCATCTTTGATGCATTCAACCTGAGCGAAATCTTTAGTTTTTCTTTCTCTTAGTCTTGCAATCTTATAGATATCTTTCTTTCCATCCTTAATTTCTAACTTGTTATATAACTTTTTATATGCTTTGAATCTAGCTTCTAATACCGCCTTTTCAATTTGCTTCTTAATTACCTTATAGCTTTCACACGCTTCTCTATTCCCACATTGAAGTAGTCTTCTATAGCACTCTTTTTAGCCTTAACTGGTAACCGATCTTTCTCATTATGTTACCAAGTTTTCTTTTTGGAGGTTATTTTCCCTTTGTTTTTTCTAATGTATTTGTTTCTACTTTTTTTTCTTTAATATTATTAGCCATCTCTTCCCACAATATATTGATTTTTCCGTCTATATCCTATTTTTCTTTCTTCAACATTCTATCCTTAAAAGCCATCTATTTTTCTCCTCTCAAATTCCACCATCTAGTTCTTGGGTTTTTTTAGTCCTCTTCCATTTTTTGCCACCAATCTATGTTGGGTGGTTAAACTCTCACTCAATATAACTTTACAATCTTTTTATAGAACTCGAACAATCATTCTAGCAAGGAAGAGATCTAATTGACTAATCTTATGCCACTTTTAAAGTTATCAAGTAAGAGTCCTTTTTAAAGTAAGTGTTAGCTAATATTAGGTTATATGCCATCACAAACTCTAAAATAGTATTTTTTGTCTTCATATCTATCTCCGAAATCGTAGCTTCCATGCACCCTTCAAAACTTACATTATATTTTTTCAGTGTCTATCCACATTCTTTTGGTAAATATCTGTTCTCTACTACGAATCTCTTGAATTAGTCCTCCAAAAAAATGCTGCTTTGTTGCATCATCCGATCCTTCTTGAGGAGCAAGGATTGCTGTGTCGGAACCGGGGCCCAAACTAGTTGTTCGGCAGTATGGGTCGGTATGCCCCCATGCCGTTCCGTGCCGGGCTCGTACCAACACAGCAGAGGAGGCGGAGGAGAGGGAGAACCAGAGAGAGGAAGAGAGAGAGAGAAGGGGGAGAAAGGAGCATGGTGGACATCTGGCGGAGGGCCAACGAGCCGGGCGGAGGAGGGGCTCCACCTTCTGGATCCTTGTTTTGAACCCTGTTTTGAACAAAACAGAGATCCTGAAAGTAGAGCCCCTCCGCGTGGCTCTCCGGCCCTCTAGGGCCCTCCGCTGGCCGGCTGCCACCCTCCCTCTCTCTCCTTCCTCTCCCTCTCCCTCTCTTTCTGCTCTCTCTCTTTTTCTTTCTTTCTTTCTTTTTCTCCTCCGTCGCCGGATTTTTGTTTTGGTTGCTGGAACTGTTGTGTTTCGCCGCCGGTATGGCTTGGTATGTCCCGAACCGGACGGTTCGGATGTTTCCACTGATCATGTTGAGGAGCATAAGTGCTAATTTTATCATATTATTGCATCTCCTACTCTTTTAATATCTACAAAATCATTTTGTAAGCTCTTATGTGCAAAAATTCTTACTTCATTTTTATTCCTATGTTTTGGATACCATGACTAGAGAGAAAAAATCAAATATTCCTAAGCAAAGAGTCCACTGTTCAGCAGACTCTCCTTAAAGCTATAGAATTGTTTTGAAGATGGGAACTGATAATGCCTTCCCAATTATTGACTTATTTTTCTCTGCTAAGGGGTACTCTTAAGCAAGGTCCGCCGTACCGGTACTGGTCGGCGTACCGGTGGCGGCCCGGACCGGTACGAAACCGGTGGCGGCCCGGACCGGTACGAAACCGGCCCCGTACCGGTGGCGTACCGGTCCGAAGCGGTCCTGTACCGGTCCGAAGTGGTCCCGTACCGGTTTTTCAATAATAAACTACCAGTACCGGATTCCACGCTGATCCGGTACCGGTCTCAGGCCGGACCGGTACGTACCTGTCCGTACCGGCCGGTACGGACCGGTACGGCAGACCATGCTCTTAAGAGAGCTGTGAGAGGGTTGTTGTATTTTGACAATCTTCAATGAGGGGTCTTTCTTTATTTCACTTCATAGTCTTATTGAAGATAGGAGGAGCTCTGGCTCCTCCTTTTCGATAAAAAAGGGAAATCGATATTTTCTCAATTTTGAGCATATTGAGTTTATTTCCACAATATTGTATGTTTATTTTGCTTGTTTGATAACCTATATGTTTTCTGCATCATAATAGAAGCCATTATTTTAAGAATTGTGGGTTTCTATTTGTTTCTTCAGATTGAAAAGCCATTACAGTGGCATGGCGGCAGGCTTGATCATAATGAGACTTATTGTGGTTCATGCTATGGTGCAGAGGTGGTATGTATACAATCAAATTCAACCTTGTACCCAATAATTTTCTGCAGTACCCGATAATTTTCTTTTCTGAGGCAGGTGTTAATGAGTGTCTGCTGTCTAAACATACTAAGATGTCATAGTGCATTTTCTTTTCCAGTCAGATGATGCTTGCTGCAACTCTTGTGAAGATGTTCGTGAAGCTTATCGAAAGAAAGGGTGGGGCTTGACTAATCTGGATCAAATTGACCAGGTCCATAGAACCTTTGACCAAATTTCTTCATCCTTCTTGCCTCTTCCTGATGACTGTCAAATTTTTTCATCTTAATGCAATATTATGTCGAATAGGCCATTAATTTAATGTCATTTATTGGAGCCTTTATGCTCTTTTATTTTCTTTACGAATTAGCATCAATAATGAGGTTAATATTGTGAAGTGGTAGTTGATAATGGAATGCATCGTTTTACTGAACTCTCGTCAGTGAGCAACTTAAATCTGTTTTTGGCATATGTATGAGTCTATAAATGCTGATGACAACATAAGCAGTCCTGATGTAGTGCGAGACACTTTTTTGCTTCTCTTTCTATCTCACACTCTCTCTCTGTTGAATTGGAGGTTGCAATAAGTACATATGGTTATTTACATTATTTTTTCCAACTGGTACATAAATCTAACAGTTTGGTCATAAGTTATAATATTGGTGGGTTTGCAATAACTTGTAAATTTGTTATATTGTCTGACTCTTTTCTTCATGATGGAGTTAAGATTTATAGTTCATGCTCGAACCACTGATCTTGTCATTAATGACCTTTGTGATGTTTTGTGATACTATATGCCTTACACCTTTTTGTATATGTGTCCTTCAGTTGATACTTGATACCCTTAAAACCATATAGCAATATGTTAAGGTCCATCTCTATGCCCATTTACATCATCTTTGTGTTTAATTTTGTTTATTACCTTGGAATAAAGCACGATCCATAATTTCTTGAGTCTATAAAATATTACTTTCTTCTTTGGTCAATTAATCTGATAATTTTAGCTGAGAAAGTTCATGTATATGCTGGAAGGTACAAACTATAGTTTGTTGTGAAGCTGGAGTATTTCCATTATTTCAAGGACAGAGGATTAATCATAGTCATGACCAAGAAGTGATATGCGAACCTATGGAAGGGCATCCCCTTTAGCAATGGAAGTTCAATCAAAATCTACATCTCCTTTATCAATGGAAGTTCAATCAAAATCTATCCCCTCCTTATTAGGACTGCTTTGTCATTATCCTTTATCGTTTATACGTATGAAGGACTATTTCCTTTAACAATACTTTTCAGACCCTTATGCACAATATCAATCGAAATAATACTTTTTTCTCTATTCCTTTTTCCTAATCTTTTGACAGATAGGCCTGCACATTAGTGGATTATTTTCTGATCATTGTTGCGTATACCCATAGTATTTCAGTCCACAGCTTTAGTATATAATCTAAGGTAGTTTAATACTTCTTTATTTTAGACCTGAATTAATTAAAATATGATTTGAAATTAATTTATGGGTAAAAGCTTTGCAAATTACCTCCAGGTTTGAGAGTAAAGAAAGATGTAGAGAGGAGAAAGAACTGTGAGAAGTTTAGAGGAAAGGAGATTTGGAACATTTACCACACAAGGCTCCAGGAGGAAAAGAGAAAAAAAAACTAATTTTGATTATGCTCTTAAGTTGCTTTTCAATTTTCTATGAACTATTAAATATGGAACCTTAAGTAAGAAAAACTAATTGAACAAAAAAAATCCCAAATTACCTTCCAAATTCGCAGCCTGCCTATGGACTGTAAGAGATAAGAGAAAATGGAGGTGGAATGGGGTGTATGGATGCCCAGAAGGTGGGTGCCCCTCCCCTTTTTCTCTCTAATTTTAAGTCAGCTGACTCAGTATTTGGCTCCACAACTAACTTGGTGATGTGAACCGGAAGATAAACCTTTTGCAGTCCTAGTCTTCAAAATCATGATTGCATCATCTATCCTAGGTTTGACGTATAACTTCAATGCTTATTCATACCTAATTGTATCCTTCTTGGTTTTCGGTCATCAATTTTATAATTTTGATGTTCATATTATCTATCTAGAACTTCTACTTTCCTTGATAGCCTGTTCCATATGGTCTGCTTCTTTCTCCTCAATATCTAATCCACATAATTGTATGTTCCCTTTTCTTTCTTATGATTTTCCCTTTTCTTAAAAGGCATATAATTCTTTCCATCTACCTCGTTCTATTTATGTAATGCATAGAATTCCTTTCTCCCCATTCTTTTGTAGATCAAATACAATATAGTAAAAATATTAACCTATATTGCTTCCGACCAATGATTGCCGTCTTGTTTCAAACCGCCCGATTCAGGGCATACTTGACCTTTACTGGGTCAAAACAGGGACAAGATGGGGTTTCGTCTTGGTACAAGCCCCGAACCAACTTGAACTGACCCATACCAGTCTGTACCAGTCTGAAGCGAGTGGTACCACCCTATACAATGGTGCATACTGTACACCACCGGCCTATAACCCCCGAGTTTTAGGTAGTACCGTGATAAAAAAATGAGAAAAAGAGGTTGGAAGTTGTTTTGGTATGGGCTGCATACTGTACCGTACAAAACTTATAACATACTGGTATGGTACCATATATCGAGACTGCGGACCTTGCTTTTGACCTTTAAATTCCTACTTTCCCTATCTTCTTTTCTTTATTTCCCTTAACTTGTGCCCTTCCTTGAAGAGTTTTCTTATGCTATAATTTTACAATTATATTTTGCTTGTAACTTTGGTGTTCTGTACCCATCTATCATCACGAAGACTATGTAGTTAACTGGCCAAAGCATTAACTTATTGTTCCCTATTTGATTCTATGTTGATTTTTTTTTATTCACATTTTGATGTTAATCATCAATTCAGTGCAAGAGAGAGGGCTTCATCCAGAGGATTAAAGATGAAGAAGGTGAAGGATGCAACATGAATGGGCTCCTGGAAGTCAATAAAGTAGCTGGAAATTTTCACTTTGCCCCTGGAAAAAGCTTCCACCAGTCTAACATTTTTCTGCAAAATTTATTAGGCTTTCAAACAGAAAATTATAATGTGAGTAGAATGACCTAGTATGATGCCTTTTTCCTGGTTTCAGGATTTTTTTTTCCAACAAGTTTCAGTAAACTATCTGTTACTCTATGCTGGAGTAGTATACTAAATCTTCTTCTCTTTGACAAAACCAGATAAGCCATAAAATAAACAAACTATCCTTTGGGAAAGAGTTCCCTGGTGTTGTAAATCCACTTGATGGGTAAGTTTTACAGGTTATCTCACATTTTTGTTGCCGCTTTTGATTTAATTATTTATATTTTCGGAAGCCAATTGGTTATAATGAACCCAGAGCACAGTGGACACATCAAACTCCATTTGGGATGTATCAATATTTTATCAAAGTGAGTAGAAATTTTGATTTCTTCCCCCTAATAGAATATGCAATTAACTCTGCATTCTTGGTCATCAATATTCTTACTTTATTTCTGCTAACATCTTCCTTTCTTCATCGCAATTTCAATGTACAAACGATAGCAGTAGCTTTTATCATTTGGAAAGAAATTGTACTTTGTAGCCTTATATATACAACATATACACATACTTGCACATACATACATCTGTGTGTGAATGAAGTAATACATATAGACATGTTTATGCTTTAAGCTTTCTTTTTTGGCATTGTATGCAATTACACAATCTACACTTCTCTATTTCTCAGGTTGTTCCTACAATCTATACTGACATTAGAGGACGCAAAATTTACTCAAACCAGGTAAAGTAGACCTTGAAAGCTTGTACTGTCTTTCTTCTTGTTTACATAGAGAAATGCATACTTAAATTTGTTGTCCTATTGCAGTTTTCAGTAACAGAGCACTTCAGAGATGCAGATGTTTATCCTAAACCCCCTTCAGGAGTATACTTTATTTATGACTTCTCACCAATTAAGGTGCGTGAAGAAGATGAACTGTAGTTTCACGTTCTTGTTTCCAAAGCTTTAAGCATGGTACACGATACTGTACCGAACCGGACGGTATAGGATGTACTGTATGATGCCGGTTTGGTACTGGTGCATGATATGGGAGAGCGTACCAACACTCAGTATGCCAAATCGGCTCTAGTATCGGGCATACTGACACAGTAATAGAGTGACACCAGTACAACGTCCGATATCGAGACGGTGTATCTTGGGTTTAAGTAACTTATATTGGCTGACCTTATGCCTACGGGCTTTTAACAATAACAGCAGCAACAAACCAAGGTATACTTTCTTCATGACTTCTTATCAATTATGGTGAGTGAAGAAGATGGGCCATAGTTCCACGTGCTTTTTTCCAAAGGTTTAAATAACTTATACTGGTCAGCCTCATGCCTGTGGGCTTTTAACACCAAGAAAGAAAAAAAGTACCTGTTGTTCTCTGGGGAGGGCTGATAAATGCAAAGACACAAAATACAGACTAGGAAGTGTACATTGTAATGCACTGTGAACTCACCCTGACTGAACCAAAAAAAGAAGATAAACTTAGGAAACTCATAGGTAAATCTAGAACTTTGTTTTTAATAACAGTATAGCATTAACCATTATTACTTGAAAAGTTGAAATACATGTGCACTATATATTCCTATAGTGAAGGCCATTTGAGTTAGATGTTACTGTATTGAGGTATAGACATAATTTAACAAAAACTAGAATATATGTGCATAAACATGACAAAGTATGTTTATTCAAGCTCATATGTGAACTTGAAATGAAAGCCTTCAGAAATTTCCCCTATTTTTCTGGGAAATAATAACTTTTAAGTGAACGAACTTACTTTAGGAAAAAGAGTAACAGAATCGTAAATAAAAAATGGAGCATAATAACATGGAAGTCAATAGTAAATAATGTCTTGAACTAGTTATTGAACCTAGTATAGTCAACTATCTTGTGAATTGATCCTATTACTAATTTACAACCAAATGTGCAGGTATTATGGATTGAAGGTAAACTTGCCACTAGCCTCTCAAATGCTTTGAGCAATAATCTAGCGTACATTTAATAAATCTAAAGTTTGTTTAGGTTAATCTAACTGAAGTGACATGTTATCCATGAATTTTTCCTTTTAGAATCATTTAACTGTCAAATCTATAGGTAAGTGTGGAACATTTTCAGTTTGTGATCATCCATTGGAAGAGTAACAATATTATATGATTTTTCATTCTCTATTTTGTGAAGTTTAAAAGAATAAAATGCTCGAATTAAGAATAAATGTTCATGATTGGTATAAAGAAAAATTCTTGCCTAGACAGGGATAGTGCTTTCTCCCAATACATTATATAAGAATTTCACATAGAAAGTGGAAAATACCTCTTGAAATGAAAGGCATTTCTTTGATATTCAAGAAAAATGCTGAATTCATGGTATGCCGTACCGGCCCGAACCGGATTGTGCGGAGCATACTGTACCATACCGGTTTGATACTGGTACACCGTGTGGGTGACTTACCAACACTCGGTATGGCAAAAAAACTCCGTACCATACCTAGTGTTGGTACTGATAAATAATTGTGCATTTTTGTGCAGTTTTTTTTAAATATCTGTAGTTAGTCTCATGCGCCTATCTAGTGCTACACGATTGTTTTTCGCCCACTGCTACCATCTTTGTTGCAGGATTGATGGACTGACCATTCTGGATCAGCCCACTTTGGAATAGTCAATACTCAAAATCTTAGCTAACAGTTTCGTCAAATAGTATTTATTAGATAGCTAATAGCTGAAGGGTAAGTTTTAAATTATGTTTTGGTTCTTGATTTTGTCTTTTATCTTAGGTTTCATTTATTATGGTTCATGGACATGCCTCTTCAAGTTCATAAAAGTACTTACTGTACATGCTTTTGGAAAAAGTTAATAATGCATTAATGCAGGGGATGTGAAAACTCATTTAATATCTACATAGAGGCATTTAGTGGGGAAAGTAAGGCAATAATGAAGAATTGGTAGGAAATTTGACTTTATGTATGTTTGAATTTAGTGGTGGGCTCGTAATACTTTCCTCATCCTCTCTTCTCCTGTATCTTAATATCTTCCTCTTGTGGTTAAACTCCAATGACTGTGGCATCAGTTTGTATCATAGTATTAATTTGATGTCTTAACCACCATCTCTTCTCCTCCTGAAGAAAATCTCTCTTTTCTCAAGTTATGTTTTAAAACAATGAGTGTGATCAATTTCTTTAATATTAGAACATGTTATTTTGTCAGCATGACAAATGTTTGTCTTGAATAGCAGTATAGATGAAGGATCCAAGGTCCATTTGATCTTAAATCATGACAACTAGAACTTCTTCAAATGATAGGTCATCATCTTCTGAAGTTCTTCATCTAACATAAGATCAAGCATCAAATGAGAAGATGACTGAACTTAGAAATTCAATTCGAAGGCTTGGATGATATGGTAACAACACATACTCCTTGTTCTCCTTAAACTTTAACAAACCCTCTTAATTCTTAAATCCTGTGTAGTTGGAAGATCTAGTTATGCCTTGGAATTGTCAGTTTTATCAACTTTATATCTTTAGAGTTTAATCAGAAAGAGTAAAACTTGAAGTTCAAAATTCTTGTAGGATGATGGACTATCAAGCTTTTCAAAATTGGATTTTGTGCCTAAGTATCAAGAACAAAATTCGCTATCTCAGTATCAGACCCTGTATTGGTGCCACACTAGCACAATATCAGTACGGTACGGTACGATTTTTTTTGTGTACCGAGTGTCGGTACGCCACCCGTATCGGGTACCGGTACCGAACCGGCACAGTATGCCCCATACTATCCGGTTCGGGCCGGTACGGCGTACCATGATCAAAAAAGTAATTTTTGGATAAAAACTTTTGTTTGGATCTAAAGAATCATTTAATATCATTTTTGAGATAAGTATTTCTCCATGAAACACGAAGGCTGTTCAATATTTTATTGCACTATCAACTTCTTGCAACATGCAAGATTATTTGGTCGAAGATAAGGAGATTCAAAAGCATCGATGATCAAAGAACTCTAGGATGAGTTCCAGATAGGAGAAGGCTCCAGTATAGGAGCAATGGACCATATTCTGGGTTAACCCACTTTGGATAGGCAATCTTTTAATCTATGTCAATATCTAGTAAAATCGTATCAATTAGATAGCAATAGCTGGTGCTTAAGTACTTGTCTTAGTTCCTGAATCTGGCTTTTAGAGTTTCTCGGCTTTCTTACTAATGATTCATGCATGTGTTTCTTTGAGTCTATAGAAGTATTTATTTATATTCATCTTTTTGAAAGTTGTAATTTATTGACTTAATGGATATGAGGAGACATTTACCGTCTATAAAAGGCATGTAATACAGAAAGAAGGGCGATTAAGATTTGGCATGAAATTTGAGTTAATGATCATTTTAGTGGTGGTTGCCATTCAATATGTCCTCTTTTTACTTTCTCCTTCTCGATCTCCATCTCTTCTTCCTCTTGCGGTCAAACACCTGTAGTTCTGACTTCAATTTTCAATCCTAAAGATACATTGTGGGATGAGCATGTGTCGAGATGGCCAGTTTGTTCAAGGTTCCTATAGCATAAAGGCCCTCTCCTGGTAATAACCAGAAGAATTACAATACTGTGAACAAGATTCTATTCTTTTAGCCATTTTTAAACAACTCTCTTATAGACCATCTCTTGTCAAACTTTGATATGATTAAGCATTTCAGTACATTCATGTAACATGATTATTGGTTCTTACTTGTGTTGCAGGTGATTTTTACTGAAGAAAATAAATCACTCCTGCATGTCTTGACAAATATCTGCGCTATAATCGGAGGTTGTATTGCTGTCCTTTCCATCTTTTTCAAACCCTTGCAATGATATATCATCCACAAGATACTAGATTTTATGCTAGGCTGACAACAAACACCTGCACACACACCATGCTGTACCACTAGAAGAGTGAAAATGGCATCAGTTCTATCTTAAAATATGTAAACTAAGGTTAAGGACATATCAATCACTTCGTTTCATGCATCTCTATTTCTATGGGAATAATATTTGCTGACAAGTAACTTCTCTTTGAAAGACAAATAAATATTAAATGAAGTGGAGATATATCTGAAGTCGAGAATTGAAAATTCAGGTGTTTTCACAGTAGCTGGAATTGTTGATGCTTTTCTCTATCATGGCCATCGGGTGATCAAGAAGAAGATGGAGCTCGGTAAGCATAGGTGATTTACCAGGGGCTAAGGAGATATATTCTAGTATTCCAGCCTTTAGTATGACATTTTGAATCATTCAATGAGATACAATCAGAAAGTGCAGAAGCAGTTGGCATCGGGGTAATGAAGCTAAAACCTTGAGATTAAGCTGACGCCCCATTGTTAAGTTTGCTACTCCTTTCAATGTCATTATGTCTGTGAGTAGTATTTGTCAAGTTACTTAAAAGAAAATATATCTACAGCAGAAGTGATCCCTTTGTTTCCCCCTCTCTACATGATCATTTTGGGTTTCTGAAGTCTGAGCAGTTCATTTCTTTCCATCATTTTACAAGAGATGAGGGGCCCTTGTGCTGTTTTGATGAACTATATTAGATTATGGATGCATGGGGGATGTATTGCACTTGGAAAGATATCATATGAATGTACTCCCACCTGTTTCCAACATTCTATCATTGTCAACCCAAATGGTTTGCTGGTTGAGCATTTATAATCTTGAGCACCTCCTATTCGCTAGATCAATTATTTGTCCTTTCCTCTTGCATGCTGGCATTTGCATTTACTTTTGTGCATTTGTATGAATAATCTTTCATATTACAGTATTTTAGTTTTAGAGTTTGCATCTGCATTCAAATATTTTAAATATCTTATGTCTACACTTTTTATTTTGAATTTTTTCTTAGTTCCTACATTGATTGTTCCCAGTTCTCCATCTTTGATACTTTTATGAGAACTATGTATGAATGCTGTACTTGGGACTGTGCTTCGACTCCATTATTTTAGAGATGCATTGTGGTTTCTGCTAAATGAAACAGTAAATTACCCAATAGTTTCTTCCCGATTCTTCACCAATTCTTGTGCAACATGGTATTCATCTTCAAAGTAAAAAAAAGATGCTTTCAAGTTAGACCAAGGGCTTGAAGCTCTATTTCGCATGATGTACGCAATAGAGTTTTTGTTTATAGATCTTTGGACAGTAGAGCTTTTGCTAGTAGAGTTTTTAATAAAAGTTGTTTATTGTTTGGTAACTATATTTTTCAAGTATTTTGGAATTTTAACATTTGCTTGGGAATCAAATTGAAAAAGTGCTTTAATGTCAAGAAATAATAATAAAAGACATTATATAGTGCTTTTGTTATCTAATTGTTTGTAATATCAAAATTGTTAAATTATAATAATTTTGTCATATTATTATGTTATTATTATAATAATATTATAATATAGTAATAATGATATTATTATTTTAGTAAGCTGTAATATATATTATAGTAGAATAATATTATATATTATAATATGATTATTGTTATAGAATAATAATGATGTTGAAAATCTAAACACTTAATTATTAACTAATCATTTAATTATAAGCTTAGAAGCTAGGCAGATGATGAGCATATAATGAAACATAAGCATTTATAATTATTCTAGATAGATTAACTGTATGTTACAGTTCAATCTGCATTAACTGATGGTTGCAGTATAATCCAAAGATAATACTATTAGAATAATATGTGCTACGGTACTGCTACAACGGTTTGCTACAGCTCTGTTATAGTATTATCGTAGTGTTTTGCTATAATATTTTATATCAGATCTGTCTTTGGCTTTAAATTAGAAAAGAGACATATGAACAACATAAATATTCATAGAATAATTGCCATTAAGATAAAGAGATATTTACAAGAGTTTCCTTATACACACCAGTAGGGAGATTATATATAAACTGTACACTAAACACAGTCTTAGGGATTTATAGAGTCGTCTGGTTTGGCAGAAGATGGGTCAGAGAGAGTGGATGGAAGGATGAGAGGTGACTATGTGGAGTTTGATGTGGTAGTGGAAGTGTGAACGAAAGTGGAAGTGTTTGGAGGAGAGGAGAGAATAAGATGGAGGAAAGTGAGGAGCAGTGGGAGAGTAGGAGGGAGAGAGTGTAGGCTGCTGATCTGCGGATGCCTCCAAATGTGCCTCTCGTCCCTGTTTATAGGCGAATGACCTCCTGGACTTGAGTCTTGTTGAAGTCCGAGACTTAACTCTTTCTGAAATTCAAAGGGTATTCTGGTCTTCTTGTTTGAAGAGAATTTTTATTATTGATGTCGCTTTAGCTGTTTATTGTGGCCATCTGGAGAACTGTCGCTTTAACTTTTTACTGTGGACAACCGAAGGATTTTTTACTGTAGATGTCACTTCAGTCCTTTTATTGTGGACATTCTTCACTGTAGGAGGTTTTCTCCCGATCTTCTTTTGATTGATTTGATTGATTTCTTTTTTTTTTAATTCTTGAAGATGATCAATATACTCAAGATGCTGGGCATAGAGGCGATCTTCAATATCATTGTTTGCTTGGGCGAGACACTCCCTAACGTTTTCTTGAATTAGTAGTTCATACTGGACTTCTTCTGGACGGTTGTTGATGTTTTAACAGGGGCTCCCGTGAACTTTCTTTGGTCTAAACATTTACTGCTAATTCCATGGTTACCCAGATCCTGCCATCTGACCAACACCTTTGATCTTTCAGTTCTTTTGCTTTATAATACACTTCTATATAAGAAGAGATTTTTTAGTTCTTGAGGTCAAATGTTTCCAGGGCTTTTAAGAGGTTTGTTTTTGTCTACCAAATTTTTGCTGGGCATATCTTCACCATGGCCAGGTAATGTGATGTGGTAGATCTGATAAGGGTGCCTTCCGCTCTCTCTTTTTCTTCTATCCCACTATATATTTCTACGTTCAAGAAATTTTCATCCTTTTTTACTTCATACAACAGGTTAACTACTATTGCAGGAAACATCTGAAGGGCAGCATAGCAATCTATCGAGATTAATCTAACCAGTCCTTTATACATTGGTTTGATCTCATTCTTATTGGCAAAGGTATTTAAAAAATGTATAGCCAGTTTAGGAAAATTGAGGTTGTTCATGAGAAACATGTTTAGTTCCATGAACAGTGTTTTGATTTCATGAGGCTATGTTGCCGGATCATGAAAAATTTTTAGGAGTTCTTGGTTAGAACCTCTTGAGCCTTTTCCGAATAGTCTAGCCTTTTGAACTTGACCATCGAGGGCATCTCTTTTTGGTTACAAAGACCATAAAGAGTGATTAATTCGGGATTTGCCTCGGGCGATTGTTCACGCAACACTTTGACATGTCTAATAGTTTCGAGTGTTTCTTTCTTTTCTGCTAGATGGTAGGCTAGCCTTCATATCCCTTCTGAAGTCTTTCTTTTTGTTTAGTATATGATTTTCCTATAATCCATTTATTATGGAATAAGTTCCAAAAGAAACACCTAGGTTAAAAAAGGGAGGTATTGGCTGGGTTTCAGCTAAGAAGGTTCTCTTCAGTCTCCCTTTGGGGTAGTTTTCTCCATGCTTTTTGGTTTGAGGTGATATGCCCTTTCTTGTTTCCCATTACCCTGCAAAAATTCACGAGAAAGAAATTCAAGAAGAGAATTTGTTTCTCCTATGCGATGCTAAAATCAAAGCATGAAAGCATTGCTTTCCATCTAGCTAAGACTTGTTTAGACATCAGATTTTCAACATCTTTCTGTAAAACATCCTTTGCTGTTTTACAGTTGATGTGTAGGAGAAATTGTTGGTTTAGAAAATCTCTTTGAAATTTTGAGATGACTTTGACGGTGTCACGCCCCGAACCCAGCACTCGGATCCGGTACGCGACCGGCCGCATGAGCCCTAGAGCAGTGCCCTAAAGATCA
>JAOXJJ010000001.1:16475367-16488413 GCA_025769935.1 Phoenix roebelenii | reverse complement strand
AGGGAATCTATCTTTAGATTGTAGAGGCATATTCATATGAAGTTATCCCAATAGGAATGTGCATATGTAGGTCAATCTTTTTTTTAATATTTTTCATGAACAAAAATTAATATTATCAAATCAGAATCAGAAATTCCTGAGGATATTGATGGAATAAACAGTCCAATGGAGAAAGTCATATTTATAACACTAACCATTTTTCAGCTATTAGATGGAAAGAAAATGTCTTTCTGCATGAGGACAGATGCTACTGAACTAAAAGCCAAGATAATGTCAATGTATGATTTCTTAAAAAATTAATGTAGTTGGTGAGGTACTTCCCTTCCTTGGCAATTTCTCATCAAAGAACTTGAGAAGGCTGGAGGCAAACTTTAAGCAAAGGATAGAGCAAGTTATGAGCTGTTTGGTGAAATAAAGAAGGTTCGGTTAACCAAGCTGTCAAGAGGGAAGCAATGGATCATTGGACTAGGATGAGAGTTGAGATAATGCAAGGAGGGGGCACTATAGTGTTTAATTGAGAAAACCACAATTGGCTGATCTCTATGCCTAGGCTTCCATAGGTTTTGGAATTGGAAATTCTAAGAAAGATTTTGTTTAGGAGCTTAGTTAATAATGGATTCTCATTGCCTATCTCCAAGTCTTTATAGAATTAGAATTGGAAAAAGAATCTTAAAATGATGATACTTAGGATCCCAAAAAAAAAAACAGGGTTGTTATGAAATAACTGTGACTTTGTGGGATTCATAAGACTGAGATTCGTGGTAAAAACAATATTTATAAAATGCAATAAAGTAATGATGCCATCAGATTGAGGGGTTGAGAGGGGGGACAATACTTATGTTAAGAAATTTCTGGATTTAAGTGGGGACCATGACCCCACCCCACCCTCAACCACGCCCCCATCTCCCACTGTATCTGTGTTTGGTCTTTGATTTTGACAAATGGATGATGATATCTTTTCCAGCAACTTTTTCTCCAATGAAATCACAGTTCAATCATTTTGTCTAATTTCCTCAATATGTCATACTAGATTATGTGCAATAACCATTGTTGTTTAATGGTCTTCATGCACCTTGCTTCAGAACACTGTTTGAAGAGTTTTCGACAAAAGGAGCTGTAGTGTTTCATATGTTATTGTTGTTTAACTTGCAGTCATTTTAGCACTTAATCATGCTACCACAAATTGTTCCTCTTTGTTATGGGCTACCCTTAATAAACTTGCATCTGCTAGAAGCTCACTGCAATACTTAGAAAAGATGACTGCAAATACACATTAGTTTGTAAGAGTAATTTCTTGTTACTTAGGAATTCATACACTTTTGGGTTCATAAAGTAATTTTGTATCTGTAATGAAGAAAACTTGCATAAAACATGCACTATGAGAATCCTTAGGAGGTATTAAGAAGCATAGATCAGGAACAGAATTTAATATGTGGTGGATTTAATAGTTCGAGTAGTTCACCCATCATAATCTTTTTGGGCAACTAGTTTATAAAGTAGCATTTCTTGATCCACTTGTATAGTTATGCATATTTGTTAACTAACTCTTCTGTTGTAAGCTTTAATTTTATAACTTGATGGATCCTGCATTAAGCCTTTGCTCATATTCTTCAAGTGCACTTAGGCAGTATTCTCAGTCATTATCAAATCTAAGCACCATGGATATTCTTATGAAATGTTTAAATGCACTTGATCCTTAATTGCAAAGGGTACACCAGGTGGTGTGAGTTATTGTTATCTGATAAATACCAGTACTGACACATTAAGTTTAGTATAGCCCATAATTCACACCTCGGCACAGACATTGATGAAGTTATAAGCTGTAAATATTTATTATCAGAAGCAATCAAGGTTTCATAATGTCCCTTTCTGATGCATAACAGAAATTTTGATTGGAATAGAAATGAGTGAAAATTGTCACTAGATTAACCATTAATTTCAAACTAGAAAGTTTCAGAATGTGAACCATTACTACATTAGAATTTTATTCTGTCACCATGTTTGCTTCTTTGAGTTAATTTATCTTATCCCTTGAAAATGCAGTGTGTGGGATATATGAGTGCCAAATTCTCAATCTTCTTTCTTTTTTCAATTCAAAAAAGAACCCAAATGACATTTTACACTAGGCACCAAACATGACTATTGAATGTTCAGTAAGCTTCTTAGACTACTTAAAAAAATAAATAAAAGAACATGCAAGATGATAGACAGATGATAAAATAAATGATATATCGACATTGTCATGGAAAGCAACTTATGAACATGACTATGAACCCTTATCTTACCTAAGCAACTGCCGAAGAAAGAAGAAATACTAGTTCTGCAGTTACACACTCTTGAGTCAAATGATGTAAGTTGTTTGAGATAGCAAATGAATCCTGATGCTTAGATGTATGAACACATTGAAACATTAGATGAAGATGATTTCTCCATTTAAACAAACATGTGAAGAATGGTTTCTGTTTCTTCCTTTGGAACTAACTGCATCTGTCAAGAAAAGAGTCAGTTCTTTGTAATTTTAGGCATTGCACTGTGATAGTAGCAGTGCTAAAATTTACCAACATAAGAGACTTTAACTTCTGGCTCTGTGTGCACTCAACTATTGGTAAACTAGGAGGACAGTCAACCAACTCCAAACAATTCCCTCTTGCATAGGATGACCTCCAATATATATCACATTTTAGTTATTCCTTATGCTTCCTCATATTTCCAATGTCTAGAAAATCAATTTTACTATTCTGAAGAAATGTTGATTTACCTACAATTGCACATGCTGTGGAATATTAAAGTACTATTCCATTGTGCCAATAAACAACATAATTAAATAGTGGCATATTATTTGGAATCAGAATTTGTAAACAAGTCCACTAAAATGCTAACTTGAACTTAAAATTATGCCCTGTCTTCTATATTTTTCATTTTAACAATTAGAAATATCTAAATTTTACCAATGGAATCTTTTACAATAATTATGGAAAGTAGAAGAGTAATCTGTAAGAGGTCAATCTCCTCTTCCTCTTTGTCAAATTTGCTATGTTCACCATCTTATACAGTGTATGTGCTATATCTTTTATATTCATTTTCTTGAAACTCTTGGGCAACCATACTGGAATGCACTTGAGCAAAAGAAGAGTGGTTTATTTGAGGCTATGTGGACTAAACAACTTTCAATGATTTGGATCAGAGTATCAGACACTATGTGGCTTTTTTAAGTTCTTATTTACGTATTACTTTCTAACTAGTACAAGTAAACTCCTTGATGATTCAGGTTCTTTTTTAATAGATCACCCATCCAACCAT
Source organism: Phoenix roebelenii (assembly GCA_025769935.1). NCBI lineage: Eukaryota > Viridiplantae > Streptophyta > Magnoliopsida > Arecales > Arecaceae > Phoenix > Phoenix roebelenii. The sequence continues at coordinate 16,485,113 of JAOXJJ010000001.1, read as the reverse complement.
TTAGTAGAATATTTGCTATTCCATATGTTTCCCCCTTTAGTGGGCTTGAATTAAAAAGTGCAAACCAAATCATTATGCCCCATAAACAGGGAGTGCAGCTTTTGGGGGGCACTATTTTTACTGGTTTTTGGAAATTAGAATGCATTTATTCTCCATGATGGTTAAATTTACATCTCATCATGCGGACAGGTACGTGCAGACATGCCAAAGAAAACTCGTCACAAGACAATAAGATGCTTGAAGCATGGTAATAATACTCATCTTAGAAGAAACAGACTATGTGCCATATTGCCAGGAATAACTGTTATCTATTCTTCAAAACAGCTACTTATACCAGGTGATTATTGGAGGGGAATGCTGTCAGCATTGCAGAGAAAGCCCTTCGATTTTTTTTTTGTGTGTGTATATCTGACTTTTAGTAATAGATTTCACCATGATTCCTTATAGCACTGATACTGATTGAATAGGAAGAAAGGAGACAATCTCTCAGTTTTAGGGTTTATCATTAGGAGATAAAAGAGGTACAGCTGACAGAGTAATTTTAGGGAGAAATAGAGGAAGGGAAAAGGGCACATCCCCTCATTTTGATGCAAGATGCGCAGCATGCCCTAAAGATAATATAAGTGATATATTGAGTTTGGTGGCTTTGGCCTCCATTTCCCTTAAAAAGATGAACAAAGATATTTTGAGTTGGAAGACATAATGTACCAAATAAGATCACAAATGGTTCACTTAACTAGCTTTTCCTCTTATGCTATTTCTAGTTGAATTGGAAGGAACTGATTGAAGAAGTGGCAATGAGTTTTGAGGAGCATATTTTATAATTAGTTTCTTTTATGCTATGTCTAGAAGAACTGGTGGGAACTGATTGAAGATTTGGCATGCCTTGTTTGTAGTGAGGAGGGTTCTTGTTCTTTGTGAAACCATCAAAATAAGCTCCTTGGACCAGGGGGACAAAAGCATTGGGCATTGGATCTCTTTTCAAGTTTATGATACATGCCTATCTTTTAATTTCACCTCGAATAATGATTAAGATATCATGTTAAAGTGTAGGTAAGCTTCTAATATTGGTAGATGGAAAGTTATTTTTGATGTTGTGCTCAAGTTTCTTTGGATCCATTTTAGATTATACCCCTTTCTCAATCATTGTAGTGGATTTGCAGGGCCTCAAACCATTCTGGTTTCTGAGTATTTGTGTCTTTAACAGTGAGCCAAGAGATAAACTCAATGTTTGACAATGTGCAAGTCTACAAGATTGATGGGTGGTTATATCAGAGTTGTCTGTTCAAACTTTGATTGTATAAGAATATTATAGAAATTGGAACAATAGTTTGTTTGGCGATTAGGATGAGAAATACCAAGTTGGTAGTTGATGTTGTGTATTGGGATGTGATGAAAATGGAGGTAATATAGAAAGTAGACTATTCCACCATGTTGGGTCATTCTTTGGTTATGAAACACCCATCAGCCTCACCGGTGCTTGATTTTTTTATACAGTTGTTTTCCTGGATCTGCAGTGTTACTACCATTCTTTGCTGTGCAGTTGACTGTGCACCAGTTTGTCGTATAGCCCTTGTGTGATATTTGCCTGATGTTCAAATATTGTCTTTATTGTATAGGTTGCTATTGGCAATTTATGGTCGAGAGGTTTGAGAACAATTGGCATCTATATAATATTATAGTTTTCAGCCTAAAGCTGGAGAGAATATAATTAATAATGGAGCAACCACTTGGCCAGATCAAATCTGAGGTTCTTGTCTTTAGGTTTACTGTCATATGTACATCTAGTTCAGCCCCTGTAGTCTTCGTATTATCTTTGGATTTGATTAGATAACATCCTACAAAAATTCATGGTGGGTGCAATGGTTACCCTACCTTTTTTTTCTTGGACTCATGTCTGCAGTAATGCTGCATGATGATATTGACTGCTTCCATTTCCTTGATATTCCTTAGACATGATGAACTTCCTCTTCCAATGAAGTTCTCTTTTGTTTTCTCCAAAAGTGGGTTGTTTATATAGGATGCCCAACAATTGAAAGATTAAAATATCAACATTTTGTTATGAAACTGTCTTTTGATTGAATACAAAATTTCAAAGGACTGGCTTGTCAACAGTTCTATGTGGTTTTCATGATCATGTTACATATTGTATATGATTTTGAAAATTTTGTCTTTCCATTTTTTTGGTTGACTAACAATCAATTGTACAGTAATATAGTTAACTATGCAAACATTTAGAAGGGTGACAATAATAAAAATAACAAGGTAACAATATATTAAGGTTTGTTGAGAATCAGTTTTCTATTCCTCTTTAACATATTGCTATGTAATGATGACAATTCAGTTAAACAAATGTCAAAATTTTAAGGTGTTGCACTGACAATTCTCTCTCCAGTGCCATATTAGGTGGAGCTATTGTTATTGAGAGAAGTGCGGGAGGTCTTTGGAAATTTATCAATTCCGGGGTACGTATGTTACGTCTTCCATCAAAGCATTATAGTTATTATTTTGCTGACAGTCATCAAGTTATGCCTGCAGGTCTTAGTTTGAAGAATAAGCACATCTTCCTTATTGTATAAGTTCTTTGTGTATATAGAGATGTAGAGTTTGGTCCCCTACATTTACTCAAAATGAAAAGGTTTTGGTGTTATTTGACACCAAAAATCATAATCATCCTTGTGAACCATATTTACTGGTTAAGATGCACTCAAACATGTTGTCATAATTTAATTTCCTTGCACAAGACTGTCCTTCAGAAGTTAGGCATATTCCATGCCAGATGTATTCATCTTGGACTCACCATGTGGCTTTCATAAGACTCTTGGATGTGAAGAGATCATGCCTTTTTCTCATATCTTTCCTGTACCTTTTTTTTGGTTTTTATTAGCTTTGGTCTATTAAACATAAATATGCTCCAAATACTTTCCCTGCGACACGAGTTCCTGATTGATGATTGTTATATTACTTATTTACTTTATTTGTTTTAGTTCTAATGCTTCTCATCTTTTAACCTATTGACAGATTTCGGTAAGTTGTTAACTTAATAGGTGCCACTTGATTAACCATCTCGTAAACTGGACCTTGAATTGATGTACGCCTCCTACAAGGCTAGGTCCAACCGACTTAGTTGCCCTTTGGGCCATGACTTTAGACTCAAACCTAACCCATTGGCTAACCATGTTCAGTCAGATCAGGTCTATGGAAAACATTTTAGACCCATTAGGTCATTCAGGCTGAGTTGAGTCAAACGTAAGCAGATCCAACTTAATGTTTGAGACTTTCTTGGGCCGAGTCTAGCTTCAAGGCCATTGTAAGATTAACAAAAATTGTAACACACTGTTTATGGCAACAAAAGGAAGTACATGGATAACAAGTAGAGAGAGGACTTTAAAAAAGGTATTGGTGTATAATGCTATCCCTAACATCATCGACCATGATGCGCTTCAATCTTAATCAGGTCTTCAGCCCACCAAATAAATAACCTTAATATCAACAGATCTCATGACAGCATGAATGACAAGAGGTTTCAGGGATTTAGAAGTCCTAAGGTTCTGGGTTGAATTAGGTCATTCAGGCTGAGTTTGGTCAAACATGTCGCAGATCCAACTTAATTGCATTTCAGACCTTCTCAAGCCAAGCCTAGCTTCAAGGCCAATGCAAGATTAAAGAAGAAAAAAGCACGCTGTGTATTCAGAGAAAACTGGATGACAAGTAGAAAGAGAACTTAAAAATGGTTGTTGGTGTGTAATTATATCCCTGATATTATCAACCATGATGTGCTTCAACATTAATCAAGCCTTCACCACCACCACCCCTCCCCCAAAATAAATAACATTCATATCCAACCTACAGACCACATGGCAACAGCATGAGTAACAGAGGGATTAGGGATTTAGAAATTATGGGGTTTTGGTTTAAATTAGATTGGACCAGGCCAGGTCAGGTTCGGTCATCAAATGTTTGACCCATTTCAGACCTAGTTAGTCTATGGATCATGCCATTCTGCATCAGTTAGAAAGAAATATTACCCAGACCTGACCTGAGATGGGTCATATTTTAGACCTGTACCTGACCCATTGGTTTAAAAAATTGGGTCAGATCTCACCTAAATGAGTGGGGATCTGATAAGGTCACAGGTTACCATGACTTATTTGCAGGCTTAAACTGCTGTGAGCTGGCCTGGCTGGTATCTGCCTCATTACCCTCATTTGAAAATTGAAACCTTGGGATACAGGATACCCATGGGGTTTTGAGCGGGAACTGCTTTTGTGGGAATCAGGGTGCCAAGCTGCTGTGCTGATGCCCCTCTGGCAGTAGTTATATAGTAATTAAGAAGTAGAAGAAATGTAAAGTTCGTATCTGTGGGCTCAAGGTATCAATTGCATGACACTGTTAATTGCTTTTTTTTAAAAGCCTGAACATTGCTTCCTGTTCCAATTCTGATATCCATCTCCAGTCCCAGGTGTATTTCAAATCACTTTTGTCTTAATGAAGATTGCTGCCTTGTTTTCTGAAAAGTTTCTGAACCTGTTTCACTATGGTAGATCCAAACGATTGTGCAGGAATTTGATGTGGCTTAGGCAGCATTGCTTCATGGAGCATCCAAAGATTTCCCTTTCTTTTGATAGGTCAAAAAACAGTATGCAGATCTTTTTAACAGCCTATCAAGAAGGCTTGATTCTGTCATGCATAGTTCTTTTAATGCTATACCCTGAGATCAAAAATCTCAATATAACCTCCTCCATCTTTTAGTGTTTCAAGCTACCTTAGTTGAATGTCATAATAATGAGATGATCTAGGTAGTTGATATCTTCTTTTCTGATAAAAAACTTTCAAATAGCCCAAAGAACTACCAGGTACTATATTGCTGTGCAATATCGACTATTCTTTTGTGAAGCTAGAACATTTTCATTGACTGGGTGTACCATCTGTTTCCTTATGATATATACTATCAATTGGCCTTTCTGGGTGGACATTGCACCTTCTTATAGAAGAGGAACTTACATAGAATTAAAGTTAATCCTACAAATATGAAAGTGAGAATTTTCATTATGATCGATGTTTGCTGCACTTATTGGTCCTTGTATTTTCTTATGTATGCTTCCACCTGTGTTCAGTAATTGTATCTTCAAATTGAGATCCATCCATTTCTGTGTCATGTCCATCTGCTATGGCCTTCACTACTTGAGCACCAGCCCTGTAGCATATGCCGGCCACTTATTTTTCAGTCCTGATACACAAGTTAGCTCATCCTTTGAAATCAGATTTCTTGGATTCAATCTGCTGAAACTGATGAGTGCTTGCTTTTTGCAAGACAATAACATGTGGATTTTCTACAAAGTTAATGGATGAAATAATGCTTCATGTGGTGTTCATGCATTATTCAACCCATTTGAATTGTCAGAGTTGATTGGAATTGATAAACTACATGCATCCCCCTTTCCAAGTCAGTTGCTAAAGAAAGGGTGGCTATTGACATCTAAGACAACCCATAGTATTCTTCATTTGATGTTAATCTCAAAGAACCATTCTGCAACATTAACTTTCACATATTTGTGGTTGTTGATGGGATTTAGTTCTTATAGAATGCCTGAAGGCATCTCATTTGTGCACATTGGGAATATTGTGGTTTGAGAATCTGATGGCCCTCTGGCATTTGTGTTCAGAAATCATTTGAAGAAGCAATGGAATCAATCGAAAGGGCAAAAGTACGAAAGGACAACAATTGAGGCTGCAAGATCGCTAGCAGTCATAGAAAAACAATTAGCTTAACAGGTTCATGAATTCCACTCCTGTAATTCTTTTGTCTGATCACCTCTTTCAGGCTGTTTATAAATGTCCATATCAGTTCACTGAAATGCATCATGGTGTTCTTAAAGTATAACTTTTTTTTTTGGGTATTACAGGGAGTACGTTGTATTATGGAGATAATGGATAAACAAATAACTGTTACAAATTATTCATGTAAAGATTCAAATCATTTGATCAGTTAAGCTTTATTAATGGCTATAATGGTGACATATTTCAATGTAATGATTATCCCCGCAATGGTTATGAATAATCATAATTGCTATTATGGACCATCATGAAGGTATATATTTGAAAGTACTTGTTATTTTATTTAAAATATTGTTCGGTCCTAATGGACATTGTGGCATATAATGGCTTGTAATAGTGATCCAATGGCTGGAAATATTTATTTATTTTTTTTTGTTTCTTGGTGTACAAGCAATGGCATCATACATATATTTCAAAATTTTGCCATGGTAGGGTCTAGACATATAGAGGGAAGGCTTTTGCGCAATGATAAGACTGCTCTATTGTAACTTAGGTTTCATAAGTTTAAAACATGAAAACAATCTTCTACATGTGTGGATAAGGCTGCATACCTTTGACCCTTCACAGACCTTGTAGTGGTGAGAATTTTGTCCACTAGGGCACCATTTTAGATTTTAGAGATATAGCTATTCTTAAATAACAGCCAATATAATTGTTGTATTGTTATAATGGCAATGACATACACAATGGAGTGGTATATGATCTGCTATAGATATGGTAACATAAAGGTCATTGGACAATTTTTAAAGCAACCTCTGTAATTATTACAATGAAAATAGTTTTGCATGGGTTAAGTTTTTAAGCATTCCTTTCGGCATAGTTTAGCGGCAGAGATGAAACTGGTACATGATTTTCATCTTAAAAAAATGCTAACATATGTAAGACTATTGGAAACTTGATTTGCTATATCAAATGCCATCATTTCCGAGCCTATCATTAAATTTAGGGTAGGGTATAGTCAGAGTAACAGTTTTCTTGACTAACTATTAGTTTCACATCAAGCCTCTAATAGTCATCTTTAGTGGCCTTTTGGGACTGGATGCAATCCCCCACTCATAAAAGACCACTCACCTCAAGTATGTTGTCTGGACTAACTCAGGGCCACACCTTCAGACCCATCACTTGCTGAGGATGATGTTGAGGCCTTGGCCAGTACTGGAGGTCTACTGCTCCACCACCACAAGAAACCAAGACTTACCCTATCAAATCTTAACAAGGTGCACGCCGGGCAGGCCTTCAGTGAAGCAAGCTTCATTGATCTAGCCTGCTCGCCCTACTATTTGGTCGACCTTCCAGGGGCTCTATGCTCGCACACACACATGTACGCATGTATGTAGGTTTGTATGTGCATGCGCGTGTGCATGCATGCCTGCTACTACCATGTTAATAGTATCTTGGAATGTAAGAAGCCTCTGAATGCCTGCTAAGCAATGTCCTGTTAGAGATACCTTACTCTCTTTACACTGTACTGTATGCTGCCTTCAAGAAACCAAGCTTGATACCCTATGCACTTCTAGGGCTATATCCTTAGCCATAGTCTAGATGCCTGGCCTTCCTGTATGTCGATAGCTCAACTAGATGTGTCTTAACCGCTTGATCCACCTTCAAAAGCCAAATGATTCTTTTCAACAACTTTATCATGGATATAGACCTACTTGACCTGCGAATTCACAACTGGCTCTTCACATGGTCAAATCACCACGAAGAAGCCACTTCGGCCAAGTTTGGATAGATTTCTAATATTGCATGAATGGGAATCTAACAAGCCCCTTTTGATGTCCAATACTCCAAAAACCTACCTTGGATCTTGCACTATTAGGTCTTATCATGCTTTTGATACCTTTTGGACTATCTAAGCCAGTAGCAAACTTTACTAACAAATTAGCGCTCTTACGCTTGGACCCGAAACACTATAGCAATGTAAATGTTTGCAACAGCATAAAGAGAAATAAATTCTTAATAGGATCCAAGGGATTGCCATCCTTGAGGAACACCTAAAGGGTCTAGTGCAACATGAAGAGAGATTCTTTGGCATTAGTGCTCCAAGTGGCAATGCCTAACTGTTTTACTTGTTTAACTTAATTCAACCTCTTGTAGGTTGCATTAGGGTATGTGTTTAATAAAATGGTTGAATGTGGGTCTGGTTTTTGACCTGTTTAATAAATTGATCAGATTTGGGTTGATAAATTTTTTATATATCTTGTATCCGACCCGATCTGTATGTGCTCCGGCCCAACCGGATTACCATCTCTGTCTCAAGGATAACTTGGTTACAAGCATGCAACAAAATACCACTTTCTTTAACAAGATGGCTAATTTATTGGCTTCGTAGCAACCGGTTTACTACTTTGGTAATTGAGCATGGAGCACTTACTAATGCCCTAGACATCACCAAAGAGTTAATTTTTTTCTTCTTAGAGCTTTATTTTAACCCTTCTGGTATAAACCCTTCTCCCTTAACTGGCAGGTCTTATACCCGCTTAACCTTCACTTTTCTTTTCTTGAAGCCGATCAAACAAGCAAATTTTGACCTTGGCTAGGAGAAAGTGCCAGCCTTTGATAGTTTTTGCTTCTCCTTCTACCAAATCTTTTGGGACATAATGAAAGGTCTCCTTGCTCTTTTCAATTTCTTCTATGGCAATGGTGTTGGTATTAACAGATTCAACTACGCTTTTATCACTTTGCCTGCCAAAAAGGGGAGCATCTTGGAATATGACTTTAGGCCAATGGGCTCAGCTCATGGTATTCTCAAAATCATCTGTAGAGTCCTTGCTACACGTTTGAAAACTATATAATGCAAGGACCTTATCTGCACTTCCCGGTCAGCATTTCTCCATAACGTTTTTTATCCTGGATAGTTTTGTCTCAGCTCGTGAGATGATCTATTCGAAGTCGAGAAACCTTAGTAGTGTACTTCTTAAGCTTGGCTTTGAAAAAGCTTTTGGGAGATGGTTTTAGCCATAAAAGAGGTTTGCATCAAGGTGACCCACTATCACCTTATCTATTCCTTCATCATTGATGTGCTCAGTCACATCCTCTTGAAGGGTGCAGTTGGTAAGTTTAATTACTGGTCTCGATCTCAGGACTATTGGTGAATGCACTTTCTTGCTCCAATTTGCAGATGATACCTCTCTATTTTGCAGACTCAACACGGTGTCTCAAAACAGTTGAACTTTTCTTCATCCTTTCAAGCTTATCTATGGTCTTACTAACAACTATTTCTGAATCTGCGTTAGTTATGATTGGCAATGGCCAAAGCCAAGGAATTTTTTATCAAACATTTTTCATAGCAAATTGGAGGAATTGCATATAATTATCTGGGGTTGGGTCGTCATGGTTGCCCCTTTTCCAAAGACCATTGGCATTCTCTAATCAACAAGGTCGACCAGAACTTGCAGGATGGAAAGGCAAACTACCCTAGGAGGATGTCTCGTGCTAGCGAACTCAATTCTCTCAGTGATCTTGCAGTACTCCATGTCCCTATCTTTTGTCTTTCTCTCCTAGTTCATCAAGCACCTTGATCACATCCGAAGATGAGTCGCATGATGTCTTAGGCGGTCATTGTCTCATCAACTAGAAAAAATTGCTGTCAACACAAAGACGAAAGAGGTGCTCGAGATCAGAGATCTCAAATCAATGAATCTGCCCTCCTTGAGAAATGGAGATTGAGACTTTTGCAGCCTTCTACCTTTCCTTGAAAACGAATCATAACTCGAAAACAATACCAAAGGGAACTCATTGTCTCTACATCTGGATATATCAAAGCATCTGCCTCTGCTTTCTAGAATTCTGTTGTGCAATGCACAGACAATTTTAGCTTAACAATCACCGTTGGGACTGGCCTAGGCTCAGATTTTGGCTTGACCCATGGCCAGGACCCGTTCGTAAACTTTTCCCTCATATTGGGC
>JAOXJJ010000001.1:16454371-16464516 GCA_025769935.1 Phoenix roebelenii | reverse complement strand
CCTAGAGCTTAAGTAAGTAACATCTTATCATCCCACTGCATTCAATTCAAAGTAAAAATTAGAGAACATAATTTTTAAAAGACCCAATTCACCCCCCCTCTTGGGTTGTCACCTTGGGCAACAGAAGGCAACTCAGTCAGCAACCCTATTCGACTTTTGGTAGATATGAGCGGCCTGGAAGGAGCTACAATCTTTCACCAGCCTGTCCGTCTCCATTCCTATACTCGTCTTGAATCTACTTGATCACCATGGTAAAGTCTTCTTCCAGATAAACTTTGCGGTTTGCTTACATGCAAGAGTTTCTTAAGGGTCAATATGGGAGAAATAATAAACAAAATTGAAGGGGACCACAGAGAGATTGCAAACTATTATATATCATTCAATTATCCAAGCTGATGTTACCAATGACTCTGCAGCAAATGGTGCCCCGAGAAACCGACAGGATGCATATTTTGAGACAAATAGTGAGGTAATATGTGGAACTAAAGTACTAAAAGCAGAGGTGAGTGGGAGAAAAAAAAAATTGAGTCATACTAATTTGAAGAATATAATTGGCTTGTAGAGACTTATTTCTTTCACATTGTCACAAACAACATAACCTCACCCATGGTCCTCCTATAGATGATTTTGAAACTTTGGCAGCTCACAAGTCTCAAACCAGTGTGGCAACACTGCAAACCAATAGCATCATGACAAGTGGAATAGAGAGGGGAGTGCTTGATGGTGGGAATATGATGATACCTCTACCCTAACCAACATATTGAGGGTACTTTATTTCTTGCTGCTTGAGGATTGGGTATTGAAGAATAACTAACCCTCTCATTGCTGTCTTTGTCATGGGCCACACTTCAAACACCATGAGTACCAGATGTTTAGGAATCTTCCTTTGGCACTGGTTCTCTAGTGAATAAAGAATTCAGTATCTGTCCGCTGAGGGACTTTCAAATCCATGATACTTGTAAAAAGCCTCAGGATAGCCCAAATGATAACATCTTGTAGCATACAACAATAATCTATCAGTCCCATTACATATATAACATTGGCAGTTAAACTATGTTGTCAATATAAAATTTCATTGTGACAGAACCAAAAGATACCAGAAAGTACTGCAACTCCCTCAGTATCAGTACCCTTCAGATTTGTAAAGTTGAATGAGTAATTGGACCTTACTCTCTATGGTTTTTCTCTCCTCTTCAAGAAGCCTTTTATAACTATTTGGCAGTATCTAGCACATTTACCCCATGCATGGGACCAAAGATGTTGATGATGCTTTGTACTGGAGGCAAGTGTCCATCCCTCCTGACCAGGACATAATGTGCAACTTTCTGCCAATGGAACACCACACAGATGGGGGATTTTAAGATGTCTGGTTTGGTGGATACTGGAAGAGAGCAACAAAGACAAGTTTAAAGGTACCAAACAACTATGAGAAACCCATACACTAAAGAAAGATGCACCTTTTGGGCACTTCTTCTTGATGCTTTTGTAAACAATAGGCCAATGGAACTACAACAAGTGCAAGTGGAGGGAGTGCTCATCTCACCACCAACTTGTTATTTTCTTGCTCTGTCTTTTCTCCTTTTGGGAGTGTAACTTTTGGCATGTAACCATAGCAAGTGAATGTGGCATTTCTTTTTCTCTTTCCTCCTGAAAAGGGAGCACAGAACCCCAGTTTACTATATGATTTTTTGTTATACATTGAGTTATTGGAATGTAAGTTGTAAGGCTTTCCATCAAGGCTAAATTAATTTCTTGTAGTTTATATGCGATATGGTTGCAGGTCTCTAGGGTTTCAAAGAAGCTCATGCATGGTGAGGTTGGCAATTCTACAAATCAGTGAGCGAGCCGGCCAAAAACCATAATGAAACATCAAGGCTGAATGCAGAGAGAATTGCTTCACTGCAAAGGATATGAAAGGACAATAGCTTCATGGTCATCTTCTTGGCGACCGAGGTACATTTGCAGGCAAAGCTCTAGCATTCTCTGACTCGAATCTACCAGAACTTGATCAGGCAAATGATATTTACCCCATGACATGCCTTCTTGGTGGGACCAAACCGCAACATCATTAAGTTGCAAGATCTCTTTACCAACAAAGGAACATGTGCATACGATTGACACCGTACTTAAAATTAAGAGAAAAAATGGTTTAAAATTTTCAATAGACAACAGCATACATAGAATCTTGGATAATTTATGAATTTTCTCTATTCACAATAGATTCTTGGAACCTGTCACAATGATTCTAGGAAAACATCAGAGAAAAAGATGGGATAGAGAGGAATGCCAATACAGATGTAACAAGAAATTCTTGACATAATAACAATATCATATTTATTAAACATTATCTACAACATTGTTGGAGTTTTAAATAATTTTTAGGTCTCCTATAACACTGCAACAAGTTATCAGACTGTCAGTTCATATCAAATGAGGAAATTTATATCAGCTTGGACACAGACCAGGATTTCTCCTTTCTCTTTTGGTGGTAGTGGCGATCAGCAATCTAACTACGAGTGAAGTGCCTTCAGCTCACTCATCGAATTGGTGGGAACCTTATATCAAGTGATCTGTTGGAATTCTTCATCGTACAAAATTATATGTAAGAAGATAATGGGCTGTAGTCAATGCAGATTGCAGAAAAAGGTCCTTTGTGATCAAACATATAGAAATGAATTAAGAAACAATTTCTACCAAAAAAGTAAAGAAAAAACCATTTAATTAGAATTCATGGAGTTGCCAGTAGTAGTCTGTTCATGCTTTTTATACAAGGCAACATGCTTCTGGTACTCCTCTAGCTCTTTTTCCAGCTTCTCGATATACTGGCTGGTGTGTTCAAGAGATTGCTCAAATCTATATTTCTCCAGGGCCTGCAAACATTTGCAACGGGTCAGTCAGAGAAACTGGAGGAGAGGAAAAAAATATATCTTTAGCTGATGGAAACAGCAACAGTTCTCACTAATTCATAAATCATAAGGTTCTAAAATTTTGATTAACACTTAAGAATGTAGCTCAGGAGCAAAAATGCACAGATGAACATTAGGAATACATGGTGCCAAAGCAGCGAATGCCTTGGTGATTTGGTGGTTCTGGGAGGTTAAGAATCTCTTTGGCATGTACATAAGCAAAGTTCAACAATGACATGTTTCAGGGGTGATCTATGTAAGTGGAATTGCAATTCCCAACTTGGTCAGCAGGAGCATATGGCATGAGCCTTGTACCAGAGTAACAACATTTGGATTAGAGAACTAAGGTTTCTAGAGGTATTGTATGTCCATTAGATTAATCATGCTGAACAAGATGGGCCATGATGGTGCAAAAGGATATTTAAGGGTGGCATAGTGCACAAGGCTCCCATCATTGAGGGCTCCGGGGAGGGTCAGATGTACTCCCGCCACTGTGTGAATGGACATTAACAATATGCAAATGGATTGCACTGAAATGGATATATCACATAGGATAACATGGTTAAAATTGTTACCTTCTGCTTAGAAAGTGTGTCAGGAGGTGACATAACTTCTGGTTGCACATAGTTCTTCCCACGATAAAATATTATAATGTTATTAGGTTTTATATCAATCACGGCGCCTTTGCTGAGTCTTGCCAGCTCCTCAGCATATTCATGAACCTGGCCAGGTCTACAAGGCTTGCATACTACTTTGACGGTTTCATGTTTCTTCCAGTGGAGATGCATGTTGAGAACCACACCACCAAATACTCCCCGTCTCCCAACAGGGACATAATTTTTCTTCTTTTCACCAGTACGTTTGAGGTAAAACCGCTCTTCTTCAGTAAGGATTTCAGGATCATGTTCGGGTCCTGGAGCTTTTGGAATCTCATATTTCCTCAGTTTCTCAATCAGCCATTCTTCTTTCCTTTTAGCCTGAACTACAAACATATGCCAGTCAGGAAGGGTTTAAAACATAAACTATACATCAAGAATAAAGGAAATATAAATATCTTCATCAAATTATATTCACAGTGCAGCAGAATTTTAAATAGCACACTCTAAGGAGATATTGAACCCAAAACTACTTTTACAAGCTTGCAGTTGATGAAGGGATCTGGAGAAGATAAATGTTTCTAAATTTTATTTTTTTGAGAGTAATAAATGACTGTGATGAAAATTCCCTGATCTTAAAAAACATTTTTTAAGAAATGGACAAAATGAGAGAGAAAACTAATCATGCATCCAACCTTTTCAAGCTTGTATCTAATCCTGACTTCAGGATTGGGAGATTTCAACTTCTTTTTTGCTTTCAAGCGGTACCACTTGAGCTCATTTAGTTTGGCTTTCCTGGACATTTTCTGCCGCTTAGGCATTTTCATTCCCTTTGTCTGAGCTTGTGATTTGGCACTTGGGTCTTTAAGGGAAAACCTAGCCACATCATCATCTGTATCCAATGTCACTAATGCATTGCTTCTAAATCTAACAGGTTGCCACCTTTGCAGGCCAAATAATTTATTTGTAACTGATCTTTGAACTGCCAAAGAAGACATTGCAATGGGCATTGAAAATGACATGGTCTTGTATTCTCTCTGATCTGGACATGAACACATAGAAAAATGAGAAACCAATGTGAGCCTTGGTACAAATAACATTGGCATCAAGCAACATCCATTACTGAAGCCCGTCCAAGAAGTCCTGCAAGCAAAAGTTTCTAGTAATTTGCACATGCCCCCCCTCCTGAAGAATCAGAAAGTAACTTAATTGAATCATTATCATGGAAACCATAATAATTGAGATGTTTGAAGGTTTTAGAGTGGAAAATATAGTTGATTGACAATATTAGAGCAGCTACAAAGTTGGAGATACTCATGAATATAATCTATGCAGGTATATAGTCCCCTGTGCCATCCAACACTTTTGCTTCAAGGATATTATATAATAAAAGCATAAAGAATTTAATAAATTAACCTTATATATCAGGAACGCCAATTCAAAACACTAAGAAAACTAATTCCTAGCATCAAGAAAGTATATAAAGCAGAAATTATTGTGGCAAATAGTCACCAAAATGGTTGTGCAGTTTGAACCAGCCAAAGCACAGGTTCAACCACTCTAAAAGCTATCTTTCAAGTAAATCTTAAGGGTAAGTTCAGAAATTATATGCCATGGCAGAATTCATTTGCTAGGTATATTTAGTTACACAAATAACCACACTTGATCTATGTAATGGTTCATGCCCACCAAGCAGTTGACATGTAAGAAAGCTGAATGGCTACCATCAACTCTAACTGGCTAGGCACAAGGTATTGAGTTCATTGCTAGATCCAAGGCAAACTTGGCATGCATTACAGCCAAAAAAAAGGTTAATCAGCCACAAATCAACAAAATTATTATGCCAGCGATGCTCCAAAAGCACATCTTTCAACAAAAAATGAATGGATAGCTTCAACAAAAGATATTCAGCAACCATTCAACAAAAGTTTACAGACTAAAATTTCCAAATGATTTAAGTATAAAAAAAGATTAAGAATGATCTGCAAAGAATCTGATAGCTTTACATGAGTGGTCAAGTACAAAGAGAAAATAAAGAAGAGAAACAAACTTGGACCAACAAAAGCTTCACAGGTCTAAAGGATTTAAACAAAGTAATAAGAACACGTGAAATACACTGCACTTTCTTCTTTTATCGGAGATAATTGGTAGATATTGAATAATAGGTAAGAGAGAGGACTAAATCTTGCACCCATAAAACATGAGACAAGATACTACCACCTTCTATCACATTGAAAGGACCACCGACAAAGATGGAGGCACGATTCAAGAGGCCTAGCATCTCTTTTGACCACCTTTCACAATAGAAGGACCCTTTATGAGCTCCTTGGACTTTTTAGAGACAATACAAAGAACCTTGCCTTTGGTTTGCTTCTACATGTGGTCTATCAAGTTGGTCATAAATCATGAGGAAGATGATGCCGCGGCAATCCCTCACCAATAATCCAATTGTAGAATGTCTTATGATTCTTTATCATACAAAATATGGACAAGAAGTTCCTAAAAAAGGAAATCTACCAGAGATTTGAAACAAAGAAAATGAGAAAAGTCAATACCAACTTCTCAGGGACGTCAACTTGTCATGTACCTTATGACAGGTGCTTGCCAGCTACTGAGAAAGCCTAATTAATAATAAAGGTGAAACATTTATTTAGTCACCAACCCCAATCAGAGCATCCCTAAAGAACAATTGTACTTCTTTCGAGATGGGAAGAAGACCCTAACTTTTGATTCACCACAAACAAGCCAGCCTAACAGACCTAGAAACCGCAAGGTGGATGAGACAGTTTGATTCATCAGAGATTTATGCTAGGTTTCAAGTTTCTGAATGAGTGAGAATCAAATTGTGCTGAGGAATGATTGAAGCAGCCTCATCATGGCTAGATTCACATAGATGTTAGTTACAAAATGAATCTTAATACTCCAAAGTGACCCAAAACCAAGTTATAGATGCTAGCAGTCATTGGAAATATATGAACTGAAAGATAATAACATCTTCATGTTATCAACCTTAAGAGAGTGGATTTAATTTATCCTCAAATAATATCCCATTCTTTTCAGATCTCCAAAAACACAATGCAAGGAGTCAAGCGCCTGGCACCTTGGCACTTAGAAAAACCACTAAAAATCAGTGCCCTTTCACTCCATAGGAATGCATCTTCGTTAACTCAAGAAAGTGTAATCAGGTTTGCTAAACAACCTCATATTTGCAAAACAAGTGGCTGCCTATCTCATCATCTTTCCAACAGAAATTACACATTTGGATTGAAAGCCCTAAGAAATTTAAGAATACATGTTGCAGAATTGATACATCTTAGAATTTTCTCTAGTGTCATCACATAACAAATAATTTCCACCCTAGCAGGAGCCTGACCAAAGGAAACAAAAGCAGCCAGACTTCAAGACATACCATACTCTATAATCTTTGAAGGACAACTTGGTCTAAAGACTAGATATTGTGGTCCAGACATACTACATATGCATCGTCCATAGCAATCAAAATGTAATATAATTAAGGAAATTGAGAATAGAATTAAATTCTATATCTTTCAATTTTTTTATCAAAAGTTAATACTATTATGCAAACTGAGAATAGAATTAAAATCCACAGTTTTCAATTTTTTACATGACACCCCTAACCTCTATGTTACAAACAACAGGTCCACGTTCCTTTCCATTATAATTACCTATAAGCAGTTCCTCAAGCACAGTAATCTCTAAAGCTTAGGAAAAGAGTCTAAAACATGGTATTGCCAACCCAAAGATAAATCCACGACCAAAGTCAATTCCTTCCTCAACTCATTTGGACATCCTTTTTTACTCTCCACATTCAAAATATGGTTAAAAGGAATAAAATCATTTAACTCTATTACACATGGATTAATGTATCCTATGGTACCAGCCATACTGGATTTTGTGTGCATACCAAGTAAGTAGGAGAATGGTGCATGAGTACATATCTTCACATCATGCGTTCCAGTCCCTCCTACTGAAAACCTCCTTGAACCTTCTTAATATCAATTGGTATCAAGAATGCATCTTAAATAAGGCATGGATTGAATTAAACCTTTAAGGAGAGGAATGACATGAGGATAGCCCACATTAGCGTCAGTTTTACATATGCTTCTTCCTTGAAGGTAATTTCTCGATCACCAAACTTTTCTCAATATCTTCTCATAGTTTCTATACAGATTCTTTTAGCCCTTCATTTTTCTTTACCAACCATCCCAATCAAACCCTATTCGCTCTCTCACTAAGGTATCCTTCAGTTTTTGTTAGAAATGATCGTAATACTTAAATCAAGTATAAAAATCTTTACAATTTACACATAAAAGACATGAAATTCCATTCTTTTCCTACATTTACCACTTGAAAATCTTGTATTTTCCTCTCCGATGTTTCTATCTTATGTTCTAGACCCCTCATAGATGCCCGATATATACTATGTGATGTAATACTAGCCTTATTGTTCTCTTAAAAGAAATAAGAGAATGCCCATAAGCATGGGATAATCACTCAAACTCTGGAGTCATGCATCCACTTCATCCACCTTGCTCTGTTCTATAAGAGCTCTGTCTATCTATTTGTCATTCCATCCATAAAACCTGATACACATAAATTACAATAAAGAAAACCTTACTAAGAGGCTACTCATATATGATTTATTTAGTAAACTAGGTGATGATTGCAACCCGCTCTTCCAACAAAATCACTCAAATGAGCAAGAAAAAACATTAAACTTGAGCTTGCTCATAAATAACGCAGTCCAATTCTGCTATGTCCAACTGAACATGCATGAGGCTGTATAATGCAAAACAAAATTGATTGAAATTCAGTTCCCCAAAGAAACCTAAATGAAGGTGATTCAATATACACAACTTTTTCTTCCAAATAAGAATTGTATTTAGAACGGAGGGTGGGGGGCAAAGGATCACAAGTAAACCTCTAAGAGGTTGATCAGGCATCAAAAATCCCAATTTTGATGGCCAACATTCTCAAAAAAAAAAAAAAAAAAAATCTACAATGGAATTTAACTGCACCCTCAGGAAATCTAACATTAATAACTAAGTATTGTTAAAGAAACCCTATATAGGATTCAAGGAAAGGGACAAGAACTACCTTGGGGGACGGGAAAGAGAGGATTCTAAACACCGATAAGAAGAAATCGCCCCACAGATCGACCTAATCTTCTTACTCGAGAGAAGACGAGACAGAGCGGCCATGGATGGAGAGAGCCCCGCCGGCTCAGGCCCGACTTCGACTCGGCCGCGACAGCGACCGGTGAGGGAGGCGGCGCGGTCGATGTGGTGAGGTTTCGGGGCAGTTACTTCACCGGTCGCCGATGTGGTGAGGTTTCGGGGCGGTTACTAGGGTCTTGGACGGGTACAGTAACGGTTCCGGTTGGGCTCACTCCGTTGATGTCTTCGCCGTCGGATCTCATCACCTTTTTAATGTAACGGATCTCTTTTTTCTTGTAACAGATTCACCATTGGATCTTGTTGGTCTGCTATTTTTGATGCATTACTGGAAGCAAATTGGAAGTAACTGATAGCCCCATATCATAATGCTAGGGAAACAATTTAACTCGCAGAGATAGGTAAAACATGTCAATAGATTTATTCTCCCTGAAAAATACCATTAGTTTTGTTATTAAAAGTGCTAAGTGATATTTTAGTTGCAAACAGTATTAAGGCCCTGTTTGGGGAGCTTTTGGAGGGCCAAAAAGTATTTTCTGCTCCTCCAAAAATATTTTCTGCTAAAAAGTGATGTTTGGTACAAATTCAGCTTTTTCAGAAAGTTGAAAACAACTTTTGGGGAGAAGCTCCAATTTGGAGCTTTCTGAAAATATTATGTTCAACTTTATCGAAAAGCTATATTTTTGACAAAAATACCCTTATTTAAAAGCTCTTTTTTTCTTCCAAAATTTTCCATCCCACTGTCTCTTCCTCTCTCACCCTTCCCTCTCTCTCTTCGCTCCCTCTCTATCTCCTTCTTCTTCTCACGCCGTCGATCCTTTTTTTTTTTTTTGGGAGGTAGCCACCATGCCGGCTACCACCCGTGGCCGCCTCCCCAACCGCAGCTGCGGCTTGTCGCCCCGGCGAGCTGACACGGACGTCCGGCTCGTCGCTGCGACCCACTACAACCGTCGAGCGGTGGGAGGCAAAACAAACAAAAAAAAAAGAGGAAGGGACAGCCATGGTCGCTGCCTCCCCAATAAGCGCTGCGGCCCGCTGTTCCGGTCCTCTTCCGACGCCGCCGGCCTCGCGGGAGGAGAAGAAAGGAGAAGAAGGAAAGAGGAAGGAAAGAGAAGAAGAGAAGAAAAAAGAAAAAAATGAAAGAAAAAGAAGAAAAGGAAAGAAAAAAAGAGAAGAAAAAAAGGAAAAAAAATAAAAAATAAAAAAAAACAAATATGTATATAAATGAACGAATAAATAAATAAATAAATAAGACAATAAATAAATATATTTTAATGAAATAAAATAATAAATAAATAAATAAATAAAAATATTAGTAATTATTTAACCAATTTTATCACCTAGTTAGAAAATTTGTTAGAGAGATAAATGATCATCAGAAGGATGAAAAATTAATTTACACTAATAATTATAATATTTTATATATTTATTATTGTATTATACTATAA
>JAOXJJ010000001.1:16433924-16454236 GCA_025769935.1 Phoenix roebelenii | reverse complement strand
AATATTATACTATATTATATATTTATGTATTAATATATATTATATTTTATTATGCTCTGTTGTATAATACTAATAATGTCCTTTATGATCATTTTGTCATACAAAAATACTTTCTCAGGTTGTTTACCAAACAAATGTTAAAGCGCCACAGCACTTTAGAAATGTAGTTACCAAACAATAAACAGCTTTTTATAAAAACTCTACTTCCAACAGCTTTACTTCCAACAGCTCTACTTCTAATAGCTTTATTACTAACAGCTCCCCCAAACAGGGCCTTAGATTGGTTGATATTACAATTTCTATGGTAGACCTCGTGCTACATGGAACACTATGTTATTCGCAAAAAAAAAATAAATTAAAAGCTTCTCGGATCATCCTTGAGAGAGACATCTGGACATATGTAAGGTGGATATCCGGCTAACTTTCTTTATATATCAATACCCATTCTCTAAAATAGGGTTGTTTGGGAATAGAGCAACTCTATAGTTTTTTTGAGTAACATATATTTATGAAGAGGTTAACAGTGCTGCAGATTGGATGGCGACATATGTAACTGATCATATTAGATCTATTTTGTAGACGATTGTGATAGATAACTTTTAGATATTTTATTTTCTGATTCTCACGAATGTATTTATTCTAGATTAGTACGATAATTCAGTTTACTAAAAATTTAAAAGAAAAGAAAAGAAAAGAAAAAACTATAACCACAATATGTACTAGATTTGTTGTAATGAAATATTTGGGCAGGATGAAGCCCCTTTTGCCTGGTATCATCAACCATAAGCAGGGGGCTTTTGTAGCTGGTAGAAATATCTCCCACAATATTATGCTGGCTCAAGAAATGATGTAGGATCTTCAGCGAGCATCGAAGCGGCACAGCTTGATGACAGTCTAGCTGGACATGGAGAGGGCTTACGATAGGATCAGGTGGAGCTTCCTCCAGCGGGCACTGGAGGCATACGGTTTCCATAGGCGGTGGATTGGATGGATCATGGGGTGCGTCTGGGGGTCAAAGTTTTCTATCTTAGTCAACGACACACCGTCATCAATCTTCAAGTCCACCATGGGGCTGCGGCAGGGATGTCCCTTATCTCTATATTTGTTTATTATCTGTACTGATATTTTGTCATGTGCTTTGCAGCGAGTCTACGCTAGCCGGAAGCTAGAGGCCTATACTTCAGCACTGGGGGCCCGACCTCTCTCCCACTTATTTTTTGCTGATGAGTGCCTTCTACTGACCATGGCATAGATTTCTAAGGCACGGGTTCTTCGCAAGGTGGTGGTGAACTACTGCGCGGCGTCTGGCCATCTCTTTCAGCCCTAGCACGGAGACCAGAGTCCAACAGGAAATCCGGGGGATACTAAGATACTAGAGCAGGAGGGGACGCTGACCTACTTGGGAGCTTCCATCACTAGCCAGCGGCTACGAGTGGCAGAGTGTTCGGGCTTGGTGCAGCGGGTCCAGAGTAGGTTGGAGGAATGGAGGGCGTCTTCCCTATCCATGATGGGGAGACTGACTTTGATCAGATCGGTGTTGGGATCCATACTGGTGTATCTCATGGCCAACACTGTGGTGCCGAAGACGACTCTATTGAGGATCGAGCGTCTTCTTCGGAGCTTCTTATGGGGGTTACACAGTGGGGGCCATGGAGTGCATCTGGTGGCTTGGGAGCAGGTTTGCCTTTCTACCAACGAGGGTGGTCTGGGGGTGCAGTCCCTTCTGGAGAGGCACGAGGTTTTCATTGCTCGGCACGTGGTTCGGTTTATGCTAGAGCCACACAGTCTCTGGAGTCAGGTGATGTCAATCAGATATGGTCGAGGGGTCTTAGAGGTGGCATGGAGGGGTCGCCGAGTTTCCTTCATGTGGCACGAGATTGAGAGGTACCTGCCGACTGCGTCGGCAAACACCAGGTGGTTGATAGGTGACGGCCAGAGCATTGATGTGACTAGCGATCCATGGGTGGACACCCTTCCTCTGAGGCATTGGCTGACCATGGTTGATACAGAGGCAGTAGAGGGGCTTCGGGTATACGACCACCTAGTAGCAAGTGGCGCAGAGTGGAATGAGGCCAAACTTCGACAGCTATTTGGGGTACACCTAGCTGCGAGGATCCGGTCCCTTCCGTTACCAAAATGTGCAGGGCAGAATGTTAGGGTTTGGGGTACCTCGAGCTGGGTTAGTGTCAGGCTGGGAGACCTCTCCTGTGTTATCCAGCCAGAGCATGAGTGGGGGTCGGATTATACTTGGATCTGGAGGTTCGAACTCCACCCGCGGGCAGCTCTCTTCTTATGGAAGGTGTTTTGGGACCGCCTTCCAACAAAAGCAGTGCTGAGCAGGCGTGGTTGGGGGATTTCTATAGAGTGTGGGATGTGTGGAGCTGAGGAGTCGGTGAACCATATGCTTTTCCAGTATATATGGGTGAGGTCGACATGGCAGTGGACAGGGATCCCGCAGGAGGCTTGGAGCGCGAGGCTACAGTTCCTTCAGGTGATACGGCAGTGGCTGGCCAGTTCGAGGACTTGTCAGGAGGCCATTAGAGTGACTTGCAGAACACATTAGATTTGGCTAGCAAGGAACGCTCGTACTCTCGGTGAGCGCAGGGTGTCACTGAGGTTTGTTGCAAAGCTTGCTCGAGCACAAGCCATGGAGATCAGGCCCACCCTTTCTTCAGATAGAGCTTTGACAGCTCGGGACACCTGGGGTTTCCCTTCAGCTCCGGCAGCTCCTCAGACAGTGTTTTTCACCTGGGAGCCCCCACCCCCGAGTTTCCTCAAGGTCAATTTCGATGCATCAGTGCTGGATGGCGGTACGTGGGGCGGTGTAGGCTTTGTCATACGGGGCCCACACTTCAGAGTGGTGGCAGCAGGTGGCTGCCAGCTGTTTGATATGTTGATTCCAGGGGCAGAGCTGTGAGCTGCCTGGGCGAGTCTGCATCATGTGCGGGTGGTGCTGCAGGCTAGTTCGATCATTCTGGAGGGCAACTCGGCCACGGTTATCGGGTGGATTCAGAGGGGATCGAGAGGTGACGACACAGACCACCACTTGATTCGTGATATAGAGATGATGATAAGAGATAGGAGGGCCTTCCAGGCCAAACATATATTCGGAGAAGCCAATGGGGTGGCCGACTGGGTGGCTGCCCATGCGGACCACCACTCAGGGTACATCTTTTGGTTAGGAGAGGGGGAGCTGCCACTAGCACTTCGCGAGTTGTTGTATTTTGACTTTTTTAGATGTATTCGTACACGCACTGTATGAAGCACCCGCTTTAAGCAAAAAAAAAAAAGCTTTCTGGTTGATATAAACTATGCATGCATCTACTGCTTTACTAATTGTTTGTAAAATTTTTTACATCTCCTTGTATTTGGTAGGAGATATAGGATTCATGAATAATATTTTTGACTTAAAAATTCACATTGTTGATTATGATTAGTAGCATCTAAAATGGCTAGAATTTAAAATTTATTTTTCTAATCAAAGTTTAGATCTTAAAGCTACACTGGTGAGTATATTAAGTCAAACTTTGGACAACAATATCTGAACCAATATCCTAGAATATTAATAGCATCTCACTTGGAAGAGGAGCCAAAAATCTTGATTCGCATCCCTCTCCATCAGAGAGAGATCCAAAGTCCCTAGTAGTATTATCCCATCATAGTTTTTTTAAAAAATAATAATTGTTAGGGGTGTAAAGGGGGGCCATAAACCTTTAGTCCCATGCTACTTGAGTAGTAAAAATGATTGTGCTTATAAGGGTCTCTATCTCTTTTTCTCTCGTGAGGCGCCTTTTGGACAAAGCCGTGAGGGGTATCTCCCATCCTAAAAAGACAGGGAGGCTTCCCAAAGCAGACAATACCTCGTGACGGGACACAACCTCTTTTCCTGCTCTAATAGATAGGGTGCTCCGGGTGCGTGGACCTCCTCCCGCACAATCCTTCCCACTCAGAGGGGTAGTCTAAGGGTGTAAAGGGGGGCACAAATCTTTAGTCTCATACTGCTTGAGTAGTGAAAAGGATTATGCTTATAAAGGATCTCCATTCCCTTTTTCCTCGCGTGGTGCCTTTTGGACAAAGCCGTGAGGGATATCTTCCTACCTGGAAAGGCGGGTGGACTTTCCAAAGCGGACAACACCTCGTGACGGGACACAACCCCTTCCTTTGCTCCAACGATAATATCTTATATTTATATATTATATATTTTTAAAATTTGGTATAAGTTAATGTAGAGATGCACAACTTTTGTT
This sequence comes from Phoenix roebelenii, assembly GCA_025769935.1. Taxonomy (NCBI): domain Eukaryota; kingdom Viridiplantae; phylum Streptophyta; class Magnoliopsida; order Arecales; family Arecaceae; genus Phoenix; species Phoenix roebelenii. Next base: position 16,449,989 of record JAOXJJ010000001.1, on the reverse strand, counting down.
ATTGTGAAAAATGGATTCCTAGCCTGCTGGTACTAACCCTCAAGCAGCCATGCCATTGGCATGTTTACTGCAAATATTATTTATTGGATTTGGATGCTAAAACAATTCATTTTAAGATAACACGATTTTTTTGCAAGCAAGAAGGATTTTGTAAAATAATTAACAATTATATTTTTCTTTAAATACAAATAATGCTACAAATATGCGCATTCTAGTCATTATTTCAATCTGTCTACCCATATAAGGATGGCGACGATGGAAGCAAAACTATCAGAAAACTAAAATATAAATACAAACAGTAATTTTTGAAATCCATTCCAAAGTTCTTTGTTGCAAAATTGAAAGCAGAATTCGGAAGAAGAAAAAAAAAGTAGAATCCGAATCAAATTTGATATGAAAAATCAAAATAATCCAAATGGAATTAGCTCATCATGTTTGCCATACAGATTCTAATTTTTGATGCGATTGCTATGACTGCCTTGCACGAATTGGATGTAAATAGCTTGGCGCTCAACATTTAACAACCAATCGATGGACCCAACTCTTTCTGCCGGAGACCCTTAAGGATTTTATTTTTATCCAATTGACCCAACAATGCAAATAAGCTTTTTTTTATTTTTTGGTACATCAGCGACTCACATATGATAGGTGTGGATGCAGTCTATAAAGTCAGAAAAAAGAAGAAAATACATAGGAGATGCAAACAAGTTTTAACTAATGGATTAAGAAAAATAAAAAAGTAGAATCCAAATCAAATATAATATGAAAAATCAGATTAATCCAAATTCAATTAGCTCATCATGTTTGCCATAGAGATCTTAATTTTTGATGTGATTTGCTACTACTACCTTGCACGAATTGGATGTAAATAGCTTGGCTCTCGACATTTAACAACCGCTCAATGGACCCAACTCTTTCCGCTGGGGACCCCAAAGTTTATATGTTTATCAAATTGACCCAACGAGGCAAACAAGTTTTAACTAATGGATTTGGTCTACGCTCTGCATTGAAGTCAAAATGGACCGATTTAAATAAATCCAGGGAACGGCAGCTAGCGGCGCGGTGTCGGCATTTCCCGAATACGAAGGGCCGTCCAGATCTGAGTCGAGGGTCGGGATCTCATCTTCGACAAGAAGTGCGCTTCTCGTTCCGGGCACGACTTTTGGCATCTCGTGACCGTTTCGGTTGTCCCGCTGGCAGGTTTTGTTCGACCCTGCTCTTGAAAGAAATATCATTGATGCCACCAGGAAGAGCAACCTTCAGATCGGTGGAACTGGAATTAGAGGAGAAATTAGAAATATCAAAGGCAACTTGCACTTAGAATTCATGATTGGAGCTATAACTATTTCCAAAAACTTTCACCATGTAATAAATAGATATAATTTTCTTTTAGAAGGTTGAAGGTGTGACTTATGTCTCATAGCATTTCTATATATTATTTTGAAGCAAGGGAAACTTATTCTATGAAGAGTATAGATGGGTGCAGTAGAATTGTTGGTCGTAGACTAATTATGTTTAAGATATCAAGGATTATATAAAAAGAATATTTGTGCTACTATCAAAAAAAAAAATCATCTTTTGTTCTTTCTATGCTAAGGAAGAATAATAAAAAATGTTAAAATAATGATATTTAATTGATTACTTATACCTTGAATGTTATAACATATTAATCACTATTAAACGATGGAGAACTAGACATTTTATTTTCAAATAAAGTTTCTAGCCACCACCGGCTGCCAAAGCAAAGGATTTTAATTATATATAATTACGTAGTTTGTATGAGTTAATATACAGATTCTTGGCATATTGTGAACTTATAGAGATAGACCATGAATAAAAATTCTAGTCCAAAAATGGTCAAATGGAGTGTCTGAACATGACTATGGTCTATGCCTTCAATTAGAAACTGAGAGCAGGAGATTGTAAGATTTGTATTTATTATCATAAAAAAATAAAGCATAAAAGGGAAAGTGATGTATGATGCCTAAACTTTTATTAATTATAGTGGTTATGTACAAAAGAAGCAATGAGAAGAGGGTATAATATAGTGGAATCAATTCACATGTTTGAATAATGGAGCAAGGAAGCTCATAAGTTATTCATGACTTCTTCTTTACCTTCCCGCAGCATAAATATCTACATAGATAGAAAGAATTATGGAGGACCGCGTTAGCCGATGATTTTTTTGCCAAAAAGTATTTTAGCATTTCGTTCCAACCAAATATACACATCTCAAAGCTTATTTTGTATTTTAGGAATGGCAAAATTGGAGCAAACAACCATAGAGTTGCGGCTATGAAGGCATGCATAGGCCGAAAAAAAACAAGTCATCTAGAAAACAAATATATATATATATATATATATATATATAGTGGCATAAGAACCACACCGAGGAAAATCCATACACTTTCTACAAACAGAACAAAATGGTGGAGGTCCCACATATCGGTCCCATGCTGCCCACCAATCATAGAACAGATGGTCAAAGAGGCAAGAACCAAAACACTTTGACTGTCCATTTTTATATAGGATTATTTATATATAACCTTTTTTTTTGGCACGATAAAAATATGAAACTTTGAACAATTTCTTCTCAGAAAAAAAGCTTTGATTATTTTCAATGACATAGTCTTAGCTTTCTATTGACCATTTTATCATATCAAACTAATCCAAACGCAATCGTCAAACAAAATATGCAATGGTCTCGATTGACAAGTCGACACAATCACAACCATTTGGTTTTTATTAGCAAACAATAACTCCAAGGTTCCAATTAAAATCTGAATGGTGTAGATCTGTAATTTGCTTATGAACCAAGGGCGGAATAGGTGGCAGCTGGTATCAAACAAAGGGAGAAAGTTCAAACATGAAATTTTGGTTGGTGACACTACCCAATCCGAAAGGCATTGGCTGAATTGTTTAGAGCGTGATTGACTTGAACTCCGGGCCTCGTAATTGGAATATGGCGCCTTTGGTCTTATAAATCATATTTTGTTAGAAGATGAAGTGAGGAACACCAAAGTGGACATGGCATTGTTTTTATTTGGGGACAGAAAAATGGTCTTCAAAGGGTGAGGGGACTTTCAGCAGAAGGGTTTAAAGAGAAACCAGGAGGATTTTGATGAATCTGTTCAATTGAGTAAGTATATCAAATGCTCCTGAACTTGATGTATAAGAGTGGTGGTTATTTTATACTTTTCTGCAACTGTTTTACCTCTTGTTTTTAATTTATGCCTCTAGTCTGTATGCAAATCATCACATGATTTGGTTCGAATTCTTATCTGAGATCTATAAGATATGGTGATTCAGACAAGGCTTACAAGGGTTTCAATTGCTTTTTGGGCAGATGTGAATCATATATAGTATGTGATTAGTGTCCTTCAATCTTGCCCCTCTTTTGTTCTCTTTCAATTGTTGTTCAGAAAATTCAGAACAAGTTGATATTTTGATAATTTTCCTTTTTTTTTCTTTTGGCATCTGCTCTCTCTCTCTCTCTCTCTCTCTCTCACACACACACACACACACACACACGATTATATGGTTCTCATATGTAAAAGTTCATTTTAGATTTGAAATAACAAGAGTATGTCCATATACTAGATCCGAAAATTTTATATTCAATTTTTTTTTTATGGAAGTATATTCAACTGTTAATGTCTGTTTCAATAACCAATACCTTTGTAACATGATGATCGATTTTTAGAGTATTGCTTATGTTGGCATAATTTTAGGGATTACATAACAATCTGTATCAGCCCATATTATGTTTATTTATTAGTGTGATTCTATATCGGTCAGTATTATTTTTCTTTATTATCATAATTTTATTAGAGCGATTTTAGATATTACAAAACAACTTGCAAGTATTATTTTTCTTTATTAACATGATCTTATATTAGCCTATATTATTTTTTCTGTATGGAGTCTGTACATGAGTATATATAATACATGAGATGTACCGAATATGACAGAACGGAGAAATAAAATCACTTCTCTCTTTCTTTTTCTCTTGTTTTTCTCTTCTTCTACAAATATTTTAACAGCTTCTTTGCAAAAAAAGGTCATCAAAAAATTGAAAAGAATTAATGAACTCTTGTATCCCTGATGTATTTATTGAATGATGGAAGTGCTATGATAAAAAAGAAAGAGTAGTTAGCAGCCCCCCACACGGCTAAACGCCTGTGTTGAGATATGTGAAACCTCACAACCACCAATTTGTGGTATTGAACAATTTATGCCTGATATATCTACTTAAAAGTCTCCCTAAGCTTCAAGGTGTCAAATTTTAGATATAAGCACACGTTTCTGCTGTTTCCACAACACTATCAACTCAAAACATGGGCAGAAATTAGACTCCTCACTCATCCAACATGCCAAAAAAAACTGAGCAAAATTGCTGCTACTTTTATTTTTATAGTTTCACTTGTGTTCCAATCAGTGGCCCAGACTGTAATTCGACGATTGATCAGATGAATCACTTCTTACCTTGCTAAAGGGATGCTGTTCATTTAGCTACTAAAACATCTGCAGAATGATGGAAGTTTCATGAGCTGTTCTTCTCTCCATGCAGATTGGTGGATAGAAAATGGGTTGTGCTTCTTCCAAGATACTAACCAGGTCGGGAAGCTTCCAACAGGAGGTGAAGCAAAGCAAACAGAGGAAAACTAATGGGTTAGAGGAATTGCTCGTCTCAAAGGATGGAGGAGACAAATTTCTTACTCTTCTCTGCACTGCAAACACAGTGGCTAGGAGGATCAAGTCATCATCATTGAGAGAGGCAACAATTGAGCCCGCAAATTCCAAAACCATGGACCTTGAAGAGTCTGATAGTACTGCAAATCCAGAAAATGTGCTCACAAACATAGAAACGATTAATGCATGGGAGTTGTTGGCTGGCTTGGAAGAAGGTAAAGAAGAAGGACAGCAGCAGCAGAGGGAGCATCACCATAATGTGGAAAGTTCTAACATCGATAAGGGTGGAGATTACAAGTTCATTGTAGGCAATGACTCAGTACCGTCAACAAGCTTCAATTTGATCGAAGATAACAGCAATGGTGCGGTCACACAAACTAGAAGCATCCTCACAGTGGAGGACTATGATGCGATGGTGGCAGGAAATTACTCATTGGAGGAAGGAAAGTACATGACTGAAACTTGTAGGAGCACAGATGTTCTACTTCCTACAGCTTCAGAGAGCTTGATAAGGGAATGTTCGACAAACTCTGCGAAGATGGAGGACAATGGTGTTGAACAAGAGGAGAAGCATGAAGAATTGGAGGTGAAAAGCATTGGAACAGAAGCTGGTGTCCGGGAAAATGTAGATGTAAAACCTGACCAAATGAATGAAAAGGGTGCCAAGAGAAAAGCAATGGCAAAGGAGCTCACAGCTCTCAAAGTTCCAGGTTTCGAATTCTCGAGGACTGGAAGTCTAAGAGAGTGGCTTAAACTAGGAGGCCAAGTGTTCTCCCCGGGTTCTTATGTCACACCGAAGTTTGGCAATTTTGTCTCACAAGATCCCAGATATGGAGAAACAGGGTGTTTCCATAATGTCTTTGATCCAGATTTGATAGAACAGTTTGAACAGGCCATGAATCAACTAACAATGGAAGAGGAGTTCGTCCTTAAACAGATTATAGAGAGCTTGGAGAATGGCCATGAGGGAGACATTTCAAGGGTGGAGGTGTCTTAAGAACACATACAAGTATAAAATATAAGTTTAGATTGATGATCGGAGTGAATCACAGAAATATAAATGCCATAAATGTTGTAATATTTTTGTAATTAATACAGATCTTTCATCTCCAAAAAATTTAGGATATTTAAGGTAAATTTCTGCATCAATATATACTTCATAAAATAGTTTGCAATTTCTTATGGATGAAGTATAATAAAATCAGGGATGCAACAGTTGATGCCAAAGCAAAAATGTTGCCTCAACAAAGAAACCTATGTCCACAGGGCTCAAGAAGTGCAAGCAAAGCAAGTCTCAAATGCAACATCTGATTGACAAAAGGAAGAAAGCTGAAAGTTGTGGGCTGGTTGTTTAATGTGCTCTAATACTTAGAGCTTCGGAATTGCCACCTAGATTGTGATGTTTAGATATGCTCATGTTCATCTTTTCTCTGATCTGAAAAACTATAACCAAGTTCTAATGTTTGTTTTTCTTCTTCTTATTATTATTATTATTTTATGAATTCTGCACATGAAACAATTTGAAAACAGAACAGAATTGGCGAACGAACCAGGAAGACTTATCCGCATATTCATGCATCTAAATTTGCAAATCTACACAAGATACGGAGTCCTGGGATGCAATCTTCTTGGTCCAATGTTGGATGAAACTAGCACTGACCAAATCATCAGAATTACAACAAGATTTCCTCATCCTGGGTTCAAATTATTACTGATGCAATGCAGCTGTCGAAACCAGAACTTTTTAATTTAAACATTCAGTTAGATATAAGAGCAAGATCAATAAAATAGAAGAAAAAGCTGAAATGCTAATCGTTGCTTCACAGAAAATTGAGTCGCTCGTGCTGAAGAGGGACTACAGGCTCTACTTTATAGCAGAGACACCTGTGAGAAAATGCTGTAATTGCGTGCTAAACAAAAACATCTGGAAGAAAGCAATGGCAAAAATCCATGCATGGAAAATAGAACCATGTTGATCCAAAGAAAAAAGAGAGGAAAGAACTGAGTGCTAACGTTTCAGGTTTCCTCAGTTGGTTCCGTGGATTCTTATTCGGTGTAAATACTTCCGTTCATATTGGGATAGAATTTAAGTCCTTGCTGAATGAGAAAATTGAGCAAGTGATCTTTCCATGTCATGTTCAATGTATGCCAAGATACACAACACTTTTCTTAGGCCAGGTGCAATTTATAGTAGAGGTTGTGTAGGCATAAATAGAGAGGCAGCCACACTGAGTTCATCTGCGTCTGAAAGGAGGACGAAATTATGAGGATGATCTTGGCGGCGGAGGCGGCAGCATCAGCGGTTGATGGTTGTGCGGCAAAATATTCTGTTATTGAGGCTGAGAGTTCGATCCCAGAACGTCCTGATGCACCTCTTCCGTTTGGAGGCAACCAGGTAGGTCTTGATTTTTTTTAAAAACAAATTTTAGAAATGGAGGGAGGAACTTTCCTCAGATTTTAATGATTATTTGAAAAAAAAGGGAGTTTGTACACAAAGGTTGAATAAAGTTCGAACAGAGCAAGTTTATTCCATTCTTTCAGGATTTTTGTTCATTTTTCTTTTCTTTTTTTGAGAAAAAGAGGGTCACCATAATTACAGGGGTCTAAGTTTTTGGAGATGCACCGTCCAAGATACAAACCCTGAACCTTTGATTGCTAAGCAAAGGGTTGTAACTTACAATTGGGGTGAGCTCCAATTAACTTTGTTTCAAGATTTTAATCTTTATTCTTGCTTAAAAACCTTTTTTTGTACGTTTTATCCCCTTTTTTTTTTAGCTTTTTGTCCTTCTTCTCCTATTTCTATCTGTTCGAAAAATTTAATTTTTTTAGTTTTTGACCCATGCGCGCTCGCGTGTCTTGGGCCGCGCCCGGCGCATGGCCCATGCACACGATCGCGCGTCCGGGCTAACTGCGGACGCGTCCCCAACATACCCCTTGCTGCCCTTCTTTTTTCCTCCTATTGGTATACGAAAAAATAAGGAGAAAAATTCTAGAAAAATTATGAGGAAATGTTCTTCCTCCTTTTGGCCACTTTCTGATTTTTATTTTTGCACCTTCATTCAACGAAGTTTAATTTTCTTTTTATTCTTTTCTTTATTGAATTTGCAAGTTCGATCGGATTCGTGTTGGCTTTTTTCGATACGTACGGAAGACAAATTTTAGGATCGTCGTATCTCTGAGGAGGATTGCCGGGAGATCCGTACGTGCCAAAAGAATAGGCGATATATGCTTTGCCTTCATTCAGGATGTCTTCTTTTACTTTTATTTCAAATTTAATATTAGTAGATCTGTAGCATTTATAATTTATGATTTAAATTTATTACATGTTCTAAAGAATAGATTTTTTTGCGCTAAAATAGATTTTTTTGATTCCAAATAATATATATATATATTATTCCTTTTAAGATTATCTATTAATTGTTATTATAATTTTATTTACTTATTTAGGTGATATATTGCAAACATTTCAAAGAAGTATTTGTTTTTTTGTTAGTAATATATAATTCATTAAATTCTCTATTACAATTGTGACATATTAGATCTTAATTATAATTATTGTTTTGCTACCACAAAATTAGTAATCAATTATTCTAATAAGATAATAAATTATTCTAATATATAATTCATTGAATTTTCTATTGTATTTGTGACATATTAGTTCTTAATCAATAATTGCTTTGCTAGCACAAAATTGGTAATCAATTATTCTAATAAGATAATAAATTATTATAATATATAATTCATTAATTTTTTTATTGCATGTGATATATTAGATCTCAATTATAATAATTATTTTGTTAGCACAAAATTAGTAATCAATTATTCTAATAAGGTAATAAATTATTCTCATATATAATTCATTGAATTCTCTCTTACATTTGTGACATATTAGATCTTAATTATAATAATTATTTTGCTAGCACAATCTTAGTAATCAATTATTCTAATAAGGTAATAATTTGTTTAACCTCCAAGAGGTTTATCATACCTCCATTCGGACTCCTCAAAGAGTAATTTCTAAATTCCATTCAAACAGAAATTCGAAAATTGGTTAATCCATAATAACTAATTTAAGTTTGCACTTAGGTTTTTCTAAAAGTTGAATTTGTGTGATATCTAGTGATTATATCCACTAACTAATAGTGTCAAAGAAAAGCTTGTCAAAAAGATATATGTGCCTAAGAAAGGCTGGTATTCAAGTGAGCCTAATACTTCACCACCGATCTGGAGCTGATCTGGCTATTATTTTTTGGATATATTAACTAGATATCCAAAGTTCAATATAAATATTGGTGCAATCCTTTGACATAAAATTTTTGCCTTCATTCAGGTTACTGCTTCTTTTCTATATTCTATAACCTTGAACCTATGGCCTCTAACACTAGTAAGTACCTTAGTGCCAAACCTGAAAATTTTGATGGCCATAACTTTAGGAGGTGACAGAACCAAATGCGGTTCTAGCTCACCACATTAGGCTTGATCTCAGCCATAGGTGAGAGCACTACTAAAGTTGATAAAGGGTCTAACCCAACTGCTTCATGACCTGCTACTCGCCGCTCCTTCCAGACTGAACCTTCTGCCTCTACCAGCACACCCTCCAGGACACCTGATGAGATTGACTATCATTACATCCATAGAATCCTATGTGCCCTTTTTAAGAGGTTGTATGACATTTATTATACAACTAAGAGTGCTAAAGAATTCTAGAACACCCTAGAAAGCAAATATAGTCTTGATGATGCTGGGGTAAAGAGTTTCAAGGCCTTCGACTTCAATAACTTTAGGATGGTGGACTCAAAGCCTATGAATGACTAAATCCATGATTTTGAAATCCTAATCCACCAGCTTTGGGCTAATGAAACCAATTTGGATGAATCATTCCAGGTAACCTGTCTGATAGATAAACTACCTAATTCTTGATCCGACTTTGCTAAAACTCTGAGCCATACCCAAGGAGGTCTCACCCTAACCCAAGTTTTGAACTTCATTAGAATTGAAGAGCAGCATAGATTCAGGAGTAAAATCTCTACTAGACACAAAAATAATGCTTATAATGTAGAGACCCCACCTAAGAAAAAATAGAACCGACCCTTCCGTCATAACCAAAATAAGCATTTCAAAAAGAAATCCTGCAACCTTAGAAACCCTAACCACCACTACAATGAAAAACCTATCCAATCCCAGGAGCAGAAGAAGAAGAAAGAGGAAAGCAGTGGTCGTTTCTGTTTTGTGTGTGGTCGAACCAACCATTTGTCTCCCAAGTTGTTCTATAAGAAGACTGCACCTCTTCAATCCAAGAAGAAAGGTCCGAACATAACCAGTGCTCAAGTCAACATGGTGACTTCCAGTGCTGGCTCCTCTGAGACTGCTTTCAGGTTTGTTTCTTCACTCCTGAAGTTAACGTAACTTTACAAGCACTTGATTGGTGGATTGATATCGGAGCTGGTATTCATATTTATTCGAATCGCTCCTAGTTTTCTTCTTACCAGATCTCAAGTGGAGGAGCTATGATCATGGCAAATAGCTCGGAGGCACGTGTGTTAGGAGTGGGACGTGTGAACTTAAAGCTTACTTCTGAAAAAGTTGTGTTCCTGCATGACGTCCAACATGTTTCGATTGTTAGGAGAAACCTTATTAGTAGTTTCTTGCTTGTCCAGCAAGGCTTTCGTCTTATTTTTGAGTCTAATAAAATTGTAATTTCTCATGATGTGATGTTTATTAGAAAAAGATTTCTTAGTGAATGATTGTTTAAGTTGAATGTTATAGTTCCTTCAATAAATAAAAATCATTTGATTATGAATATAGAACCTCCTTCTATTTGGTATGGTAGATTAGGTCATGTAAATTATAATTCAATTAAGCAACTTATGAACATAAGTTTAATGCCAAAAAGTGATCTTAAGAACCATAAGAAATGTGAAATTTGTGTAGAAGCCAAACTCTCTAGTAAGCCTTTTAAATTTGTTAATAGGGATTCAGATCTATTAGAGTTGATCTATAATGATGTTTATGACTTTGGTAGAACTTCTAGAGGAGATAACAAATACTTTGTGACCTTCATAGATGATCTATCTAAGTTCTGTTACATCTATCTAATTAAAACCAAAAATGAGGTGCTCAACAAATTTAAGATTTTTAAGATCGAAGTTGAGAACCAACAAGAGAAGAAAATTAAAATTCTTAGATCACATCGGGGAGGTGAATATATATCTAGTGATATAACTCAATTTTGTGAAGATTATGGAATCATTAATGAAGTGATTGCTCCCTATTCTCCTCAATCAAATGGAGTAGCAAAAAAAAAGAATATGACTTTAATAGATATGGTTAACTCCATGCTCATAAGCTCAGGAGTACTAGAGAATTTGTGGGGGAAAGATCTAGTTTCAGCCTGTTATATCCTCAATACGATTTCCTCTAAAAATAATGATCTTACTCTATGGGCTCGTTTGGTTTGCGGAAAAAGAATGAGAAAAAGTGTGGTCACCGGAAAAGTAATAAAATGCCTCTTGTTTGGTTGAAGTTTTCAAAGGAGAGAGACGAAAAAGTTGTATTTCCATGGGAATATGATTCCCACATTTCATGGGAAAGTCTTTCCCATGAGAAACATGGGAAAGTTACTTTCCCATGAGGTGAAAATCACTCCATTTTTACTTTTTTTCCAAAAAGGCCCTTCAGCATTAAAGAAGCATTAAAGACCTAATTTTATTAAGGGCATAATAGAAATTATACATAACTTTCATACGAAAGTGGATGGCCAATAAAATATAAGCACTTTGAAAATTTGTGACTTTTCCATGGTCAACCAAACATACCAAAAATACTTTCATAGGCATCCTCTTTCTAGGAATTTGTTTCTCAGGAATCATATTCCTAAGAGGGAAAATACTTCCCGCGAACCAAACGAGCCTTATATGAAGTTTGGAAACATAGAAAACCTAATCTTAGTCATTTGAAAGTGTGGGGATGCTTGACAAAAGTGAACATACCTATTTTTTTTTAAAAAAAATAGGACCTAAAATAGTGGATGCCATATTCATAAAATATGCAACCAATAGTAATGCCAATAGATTTCTGATGATTAATTCAGAAGAAAATGATATTAGTAACAACACCATCATAGAAGCCAGAGATGCAATACATTTTGAAAACATCTTTCTACTTAGGACTAAAGTAGATAGTGGTATAGCTAGTAGTTCTAGTAGAATAAGGATAAGAGAAATAAAAGTAGGAGCAGAACCTAGGAGTAAGAGATCCAGGATAGAGAAAACTTATGGAGATAACTTCTATACCTTTCTTATAGAGGACTCTCTAACTACTTTTGAGGACGTAATGAAATTCTTTGATTCACCTTTTTGGAAAGAAGTTGTGGACAATGAGATGCAGTCAATTATCCAAAATCATACTTAGGAACTGACTAATCTTTATTCTGGCTGTAAAACTATAGGGTGCAAATAGATGTTTAAGAAGAAACTTATACCTGATGGCTCTGTAGATAAATTTAAGACTAGATTAGTTGCCAAGGATTTTACTCAAAGACTTGGGTACATTTCTTTGATGTCTATGCACCTATAGCTAGGATTACTACTATTAGGGTCCTGATAGTATTAACCTCCATCCATAGATTAATGATTCATCAGATGGATGTGAAAACAACTTTTCTAAATGGAGACTTAAATAAAGAAATTTATATGGACCAGCCAGAGAAATTTATAATCCCAGGCCAAGAAAAGAAAGTTTGCAGATTAGTCACATCTCTCTATGGTCTTAAACAAGCACCCAAGCAATGGCACTTGAAATTTGATGAAATCATACTAATATTTGGATTTGAAATTAATAGTACAGACCAATGTGTATACCATAAGAGAGTTAGAAATAAATTTGTGATCTTGTACCTCTATGTAGATGATATACTGATCTTTGGGATAGATTTTCAGATAGTTGATGAAGTAAAGTAATTCTTATGTCATAAGTTTGATATGAAAGATTTGGAACAAGCCGATTTAATTTTAAACACCAAAATAATTAGAAATGCAAATATAATTGAGTTATCCCAAAGTCATTATGTTGACAAGATTCTCAATAAATTTAATTATATTGATTATCAGTCTGTCTCTACTCTCTTTGATCCCTCTACATACCTTAAGAAAAACTTAGGAATTCCTATTTTTCAAAGCCTATATGCTCAAATCATAGGCTTACTAAAATTCCTAGCAAACTACACGAGACCAGACATAGCATATGCTGTAAATAGACTTAGTAGATATATTATTAATCCAAATAGAGATCACTAGACATCATTAGTGAGGATCCTTAGGTATCTTAAGGGTACCAAGTTCTATAGTTTGCACTTTAGTGGGTTTCTGTTGATCTAGAAAACTATAGTGATGCTAACTGGATCAGCGATACTTTAGATGTTAAATCTACCACAGGATATGTCTTTCTCCTAGGAGGTGCTGTTGTATCTTGTAAATTCTTCAAACAAATCTTGATATCTAGGAGTACCATGGAGTCTGAACTAATAGCTTTAGACATCACTAGCATTAAGACTGAGTAGCTTAGAGATCTACTTATAGGCCTTCCACTAGATGAGTCACCTTTACCACCTGTTTCCTTACATTATGACTGTAAATCTGTAATAGATAAGTGCTACCAAGAAAATGTCAATGTAAAAATGAACAAGCACTTAAAAGTGCATCATAAATCATTAAGATATAAATTGAAAAATAATGTTATAGCTTTGAATTTCGTAAAATTTGGCTGATCAACTTACAAAAGGTTTATCTAGAACAATAGTTTAGAATCGTCAAGAAGGATAGGGCTTAGCCCGTAAAGATAGATCACCATGATGGGAACCCAACCTTAAAAGGTTCAATGGGTAGAAACAAATCAGAGTGACTAAGAGGGGCACTGTTTTATGTTTTTCTCATCCCTATGGCGCTAATGCTCATAAAAGCAAGTAGTAGGATGAGTTTGTTTGCATAACTCCTTTATTAGGATTCACCTATATGTATAGTTGTGAGGCCGCGATTATGAAAAATGAACGATTTTCTAAAAAGCACATGACAGATACCTGCGTATGGCCATATTAGCGCAACCCGCTTACAACCTAGATCGGGCTATATTATGTGTGCTGTTGATTTAATCTCAGTCATGGACCGAGGTTTAAGGTTAAGACCACCTTGGCTCTACAGATGTAATCAATTATCACTAAGTGAAGGTTCAAACCGAAAGGTATGTACACCTTATTACATAATATAAGATATCCAGCATTTTATTTTGATTTTAAAATTATTTAAAAATTAATTTTTTGTGGGGGATTGTTAGAGAAATTTAGTTTTTCCTGGGCCAAAACTCGGCCCAGAGTTTTCGACCCACGTGCACTCACGTGTCTTGGGCCACGCCCGGCGCTTGGCCCATGCACGCGAGCGGGTGCGCGCTGGCGCCCTCCACGAGCTGACCGCGGACGTGTCCCCAAAATACCCCTTGCTGCCTTTCTTGGGCCAAAGGGACGTTGGCCCAAGAAGGCTATAAATACCCCTCTTTTTTCCTCCTATTGGTGTACGAAAAAATAAGGAGAAAAATTCTAGAAGAATTCTGAGAGAAAGTTTTTCCTCCTCTTAGCCACTTTCTAATTTTTATTTTTGTGCCTTCATTCAGTGAAGTTCTATTTTCTTTTTATTCATTTCTTTGCTAGATTTGCAAGTCTGATCGGATTCGTGTTGGCTTCTTCTAAGACATATCAAAGAAAAAGCTTATGATTGTCGTATCTCTGAGAAGGATTGCCGAGAGACCCGTACGTGGGGGCAAATACTTCTTTGAGACAACGTCTACGCATTTTGACCTGCCTTCATTTAGGCTATCTTTTTTTGCCTTTATTTCAAATTTAATATTAGTAGATCTGTAGCATTTACAATTTATGATTTAAATTTATCGCATGTTCTAAAGAATAGATTTCTTTTGTACTAAAATAGATTTCTTTTGATGCTAAAGAATATATATATATATATATTATTTATTTTAAGATTGTTCTATTAATTGTTATTATAGTTTTTATTTACTTATTTAGAATATATATATATATATATTTCTTTTGATGCTAAAAAATATATTTATGATATAATAATATATTATGATATCATATGATATAAGATGTAATCATAAAATTTGTTGGTGGGCATTTTGGTCATTAGAAAAAAATTTGTTAAAATTCAAAACAGCTTTCTAACATTAGTTAGAAAGCACTTTTGGAGAGAAGCTCCAAAAATATTTTTAGCTTTCTTGCAAGGTCAAAACATCTTTCTAATTATTTATCAAATGCTATTATATTATTTAAAAATATTTTTGAAGGGTCAAAAAATATTTTTTGGCACTTCAAAAGTTCTAGCAAACGGTCTTTAATGGCTTATTGACTTTTGTTTCTTTTTAGAGCCTTAGAGGTCATATCAAAATCCCCACCAATAATCCAAGTTCCAGAAAAAAATGCTCTAATCTGCTTCAATTCTCTCTAGAACACTTTCTTTAATGCATGATCCCAGGCTCATACACGACAAGGAGCATCCACGTCATATTGATAATTCTATCATTTCACAAGATTGAGATAGAGAATCTCTTAACCTTCTGTCTTGACACCACAAACTTGAAGTTATTCCAATCCAATAGAATTAGGGGTGCAAATGGGTCGGGCTGGATCATGAGGACCCCGACCCAACCCAGTTTCTTGTTTCGATTGTAATTTTGGATCCAAACCCAATCTAATAAAAGATCGGGTTGGGTCGAGTTGGGTTCACCACTATAATTTTTGACCCAATAGATCATTCGGATCGGATTGGGTTTATGTATAACCTGGACCCATTCTAAAAAAATGGATCCAATTCGAGTTTGGGGCGAGTCCGGTTCAAGTCAACCGGATTGCGGCCCGTGAGCGTAAATAATTTTACAGATTCAGGTTGAGTCAGGACGGGGCGGGACGGGTCGTAGGATTGAAAATCCAAAATTATCTAAATTTCAAATAGATCAAGTTGGAGCGAGTCGGATCGGGTCTGAATTCAACAAATCCAGGCCCACTCCAAAAAATGGAACGAGTCCAATTTTAGGACCCGACCCGACCCTACCTTACAAGTCTTTCAAAATAGATCGGATTGGATTTAAGCGAGTCGAATTGGGGCATAAATCAACCCGACCTATTTGCAGCTTAAACAAAATGTCTCTATCTGAGCCTCTTCGTCCCTAGGCACCCAGCTGTTAGTTTCGCCCCTAGGTAAGGAGTTAGGCTCTGTTTGGAGAAGCTGTTGGCAGTAGAGCTGTTGGAAGTAGAGTTGTTTGAAGTAGAGCTGTTACAAAAAGCTGTTTGCTGTTTGGTAACTATATTTT
>JAOXJJ010000001.1:16389479-16425146 GCA_025769935.1 Phoenix roebelenii | reverse complement strand
CCCCCCCCCCCCCCCCCCCCCCCCAAAAAAAAAAAAAAAAAAGAAAGGCACCCTCTATTTCACTGTTAAGAAGTACTTAATATAAAATCCATTCTCACAATCCATTGTGAACTGAGTGTCATGGGTTCAAAAACACAAAAATAGCCTTTCGGCATGCAGGGGTAATGCTACATACATCTGACCCATCCCATACCTCACAATGGCTAGAGTCTCGTACATTATGCCGCCCTTTCATATATCTCAAAATTGAGAGATTGGATACTCACACCATGTTGGTACCAGTACAAGATGCATATGTGAAAATCAAAGCACATGTATCCATGGACAAGATAAAGCCAGCTGGATAATTAGATTTCATCATATATTAACCGGTTGCTGGGGACTATACATATTCTGATCTCACAATGTCGATGTATCCAATCAACAATGTTCAGTAAAAGATGAAGCGGTTTTGTTTGGGTGTTGTGGTTGATTCGGCAAAACCCAAAAATAAGCCACTTCCAGTGGCTTTTGGCATGTTATCTCAAGAATCTGCCATCTCTCACTGCTCACCAGTCAATCAGGCAATATGCTGAATTATGTCCAAGTCCAAGGTTCAAAAGGAATCATCGTGATACTCAATCTCGAACCTTGGCGATCCAGCAAACTATTCCAGGTACCAATTACCTGCTACAACTTAAGAAACAAAAATTGCAAAACAAGTCGCAAACCATGCACTCACTACTCCTTCACTTGTAGGCACTTCCTATGCCACTTTGAACTATGTGCGACATACATAGACTGCTAGCTTATGATGTTAAACCCCCACTTTGAATTGTGCAACCACTCTCTCCTTCATATCTATTTCATGTGTCATCTGAAACTGGGAGTGACATGCAGTCACTGGTAAACTATGTCTTTTAATCATGTTATGAAACCATGAACCCATTGTCTCACATGAAATCAAATGCTCCAAATGCCTTTTGTAGTTAGTTAGTTCTCCACATCATGTTTAGCTTGCAGCTAAGATCCTCCGATCTCTTGAATTCAATTCTGCCACTGAATGGTAGATAATACTGATTTAGACATTAAAACTCCACTAGCATAAGAAATTGCACCTTTCTTTCCTCCAATTTTCTCAGTTCACTCTAATATCTATCCAAAAGCCAGCTTAGACTACCTCGTAGATACAATGACAAACAAGAAAAGTTCTTGTATCAAAAAACAAACAAAAAAAAAAAGCATCCCTTTAAAGTTTAAAGCAAGATTCTGAGTTCAAATCAGGTGATTCCAGCCCAAGTTCAAATCTTTATCCCATAAATCAGCAAAATATAAGTAAAATACAAAATCTTGAATCAGATCATAGACTGACTACTGGGACAAGATCTTACTCTTTTTCGTCTGCAGCAAACTCCGACCCGTAGGTCCATGACATTGGAACACATCATCTATCACAGCAACAAAAATTAAGCAAAAAATCAGCCCACAAACCTAAAAAAGAAAGAAAGAAAAAGAAGAAAAACCTCAGAAGTTTGAAATTAAACGGATCGATACCTGAGATGAAGGTAGAAGCAGCTGCCAATCCCACGAAACACATGAAGAGAGCCGCCCGCAAGGAGACGCTTCGACTCAAATCCATCTCCAGCCCCAAAAATGAGATCTTTCGAGGGTTCCCCGCCTCCTCCGATCTCTGGAATCCACGGAAGAAGTGGGGCGGGAGGGTGAGGAGCACCGGGGACGAAGACGGGGCCGAAGAAAGCGCCGAGGAGAGGAGGGCAGGAACACCCACCGGTGCGACCGAGTCAGGCCGAAATAGCCTCCTATTCGCCTCTTCCAACCGGCCCGATCCAACAACCGAACGGAGATTAATACCAATTACTGACATCCAAGTTCCCCTTAAAGAATAGAGGAACGCGGTTTCGCTCCAGGACGAAGGTCATCTAAAGCTAAAAAAAAAAAGGTGACGGTGCAATCACGGACCGTTGGATTTTAATTTTCGTGTATTGGGCAAATCGGACGCCCACAGATGGAGGATTCCAACGATCGTGATGAATGATGCCTGACCGCCACTCGTGATGAATGATGGAGGATTCCAGCTGTCAAAGTAACAGCTGGAGTGCAATGATGCGAGCCATCGGATTTGTGGGGTCGGCCCAATTTTAGCTGGATCTGGCTGGAACGGAGTTTGGTCTGAAAATTCTGTTGGGTTCTTGGGTCAGCTAGCGCTGGCCAGAGCAGCATTTTTTGCCGCATAGTATCAGAAGCCGTCATTTTCGCTAGTCTCATGTCTACTTTAGCAGGGATTTGGGAGGATACTTGGAGCACCGAACAACTTTTGCCACTGTTATATTGCATGTCATTATCAGTTCTTGTCACCGAAGATGAGAAGCTTCTGAGTGATTCAAGGGCAGGGAGAAACTGATAACTATACTGATGAAAGAGTTAATAATAGAGCTTTTATAAATAAAATTTTTTGAAATAGAGCTTTTATATGTCATTTGGTAACTACATTTCTAAAATGTTGTGAAACTTTAATAGGTATTTGGCAAACAAACTGAGAAAATACTTTTGGTATGACAAAATGATCTTAAAATATGTTGCATAGTATTATACAATATAGTGTAATAAAATATAATATATATTAATATATAAATATATGATATAATATTATATTACTGTAATGTAATATAATATTATCCTAATATAGTTAATATAATACTGCATGCTATAGCATAATAATATAATATAATTTGATATTATATAATATAACATAACAATATATTATGAAATAATATAATATTATATTATATTTACAGTATAATACAATATTTTGCTATAAAATATTATAATTCTTATCATTATATATCAATATTTTATTAATATCATATTTTTAGGAATTAATAATAGTTGGGGCTCCTGCAAATTTTTTTTTTCTTTGTGCATTATGATATAAAGGAACACTTACTATAATTATATAATTTTATTAGACGTATTTTGGTCTAAAAAACAAAATTTTATGAATCTAAAGCATTTTTTCTAATGCATGCTAAAAGTATTTTCTCGAAAAAGCTTCATATTGGAGCTTCTTCTAAATAGACGTTTTCAGGTTTTGGGCAAAGTTAAAATAGTATTCCGATTTTTTTTAACAAACACTAATATACCATTCAAAAGTACTTTTAGAGGGTCAGAAAGTGCTTTCAAGCCCACCAAAAGCTTTACCAAATGCAGTCTAATCCGAAAAATCAATCGAGAATCATGGATGATTTCAATTTCATCATCAACAGGTGGTGCACTGTACAGCATATGTAATGCACATGAATTAGCTAAGTCAGTTCAAAGTTGTTATTATCTTTTATTTCATGGAGGCATTCTCTCTCCAATGGCTAAGATTATTTGCAAACACGCTAAACCTGGAAAGAAAAAAAAAAAATCAAGTTGTTGACGGTTTTACCGAGTAAAAGAAAGATTCTTGCTGTAGGAAATTTAACCGACCTTCTCCATCAACTTAATACAAATTCGACGATCGAATTACCGACAACAATTGCCAATTATACTTCGGCTAAATAAGTTTGGAGAGGCCCTTTTTTTTGAGAATGGGCTTAACGGTCTGACACCCATGGAGATCAAAGGACATATTGAACCTCTAGAATAGATACAGCAAATCCGGTATATGGTCGTCTAGAAATATCAGGAAAGTTTGGCGTGGCCGGAACAGTTTCCTCGATGTTTAAACAGTTCTGTTCCTTTTCTCCTATTTGTTTACTTTAGTATATTTAACAAAAGTGATTACATTGCCAAACTTAGGGTCCCCTTAGACATATTTTTCCTTCCTGTTTAAACGATGGCTGCTCCAGGCTTGAGATGCTCTGGCATCATATAATGGACAACAGCTCCTCATTGAAAAGAATTATCAAATTGGCTGAGGCCACTCAAACAACAAATCATAGGACGGCAGCAGAGTGTTCTGCCTTAAAAGCTAGTCAAATACTGCATTCGACTTGGAGCAAACTCCAAAACGGCATCCACAACAACAGACAGTAGAACGGTGGGCAAGGCTCAAAGCTTTGTGTGTGTGTGTGTGAGTGTGTGTGCGTGTGAGAGAGAGAGAGGGAGAGAGAGGAAGCAATGCCAAAACAAAGAAAACATATATATTAAGTGTGAAATTTCCTCTGTTTTTCCTTTCATCTTTCCCTTTTCCTCATCCACCATCTCGCCTTCTCCATGATGCTGCATGTGCTATAAACACATGATAAATTTCTGATCACGGAAAAAAAACAAAGAAAAGAAAAAGAAACTTGTATAGAAGGTAGTCTTCTTTTGATGCTAATCTGAACCGAAAACTGCCCTTGCTATGCATCTCAGTGCTATGCATCTCAATGATGTACAGCTACTTCCACTCAGGATTTAACAAAACTTCCTTCTCTGCAAGCAATTTTGCAAGCAAGCTAATCAGCGCCATTTACTTACATCTAAAACGATCTACACCGTGATTGCAAGTCAACAATAGAACAAACAAGAAAACATAGACCAAATGATTAATAAAAGATAGTGATACTCTTAACACACGCATGCAGAGGAGGAGAGAGATATTACTAAGCACAAACAAAGTAAAAGCTCCAGTAGTCTGGTCTGTCAGACTTCAAAACCTATACCAGATGGAGACTGCAGCCTAAGAAGGTAACACAAGCTGCTTTATATGCGCTTGGAATAAACAAAAAGATTTCAAAATACGTTATCAATGCAGTAAATACTTCGAATGAGTACTTGCACAAACATCTAAGCTAGCATTTACCTTGGCATAACGGCATGTGATATGGGCATTAAACGTTTGTGTCAAATAAAAAAAAGGAGAAAACAAGAACAGGACTCAGGAAACTTGTAAATGAGAAACTCATTATCTAAACCATTTATAACTAAAATGGCTTCAAGTCCAGCTGTCCATAGGGCCAGATATTAAAGCACCCCCCACCCCATCCATCAAGATCCCAAGTCCCATGTACAAGTATTAACCCATCTACGCATCCCTATATTTCTCTTCAAATGTGCATTGCACGTGCTCCATTCCAATATAACTAGATATAATTTAGACCAATTTCCCCACAATTTGATAAAATTTAAGAATGATTTTAGCGATCAAATAGATTTGACACCTTTAACTAGGTGAGCTAACTGCTAGCAAAGAATGATGTTACAATGGTTAAATGATTTGAAGTGTTATAAGGACCCCACACATTTTGGAGCTCAGAGTCCAAAGTGTCAATCTTGAAAACACTGGTATCACCCAGTACATAAGAACCAAGATCAATGGAACATTAGGTATATCCTAACATAACAATGGTTCTCTAAAATCCTAACATTAGGTATTGCCAGAAACCTACATTTAGGCTGTTCATAAATGTCTCGATGAACTTAAGAGTTTGATAGTAAATGGCATTTCAGCTTACCCTAATATTGGACTCCTGTACAGCTTCTAACATTTCTGCAATCTCCATTTGCTTTACCACTGTGGCCTGCAATACCTGAAAGAAGAACTTACAATCAGAACATAGCAAGAGGCAAACCTCAAAGAAAAAACTATGATAAAAATGAATGATAAAACAAGGTAGAATTGAACAAATTCTGTTTTAAATAATTGCACAATTTCATATATCTACAAATCTAAATCATTTTGAAGGCCAAATGACTTATAAAGAAAGGTATACAAATTTTCCAAAATAGTAATGTGAACAAAAAAAATGGGGAATATTATAATGTCTCTGAAAATCCTTGAGATGCATCTTTTGTCTGATAACAGACTCCAAATTAGATAAAAGCTAACACTGCAACAAAAAGCAGATAAAATATTGATGCTGCCAGCTCCAGTATTCATTAGAAGCATCAAATATTTCAGAATTTTTAATCTCGGTCAAGAATTACACACAAACTATCATATACTCTCTTTTATGATATAACTTAATTTTGATATACTGATATTCTTAATTCAATTTAAGCTATTCGATTCATCTTTGAACATATAAAATCATTTAATATAAAATAAAACTTTACCTTCTTTGTCTTCTCAAGGTCAAACTCGATGGACTTGATCCTGTCCCAAGAATCAAGAAGCGCACGCTCTTTTTCCTGTGGAATCTGTGCAGGTTTGCTACTGAGCTCATTGAACATCAACTCAAGCCTTTGAACACGTTCTAAACATGGACGGAAATTGTTTTCCGTGACAACTTCCACGCTGGGATGGCTCTCCGGAGCAGGGACCAATGTATCTGATGGATGAACGTTCTCCAACCTCCTTTCATGTCTACAACCAAAGACATGAAAGAAGGATAGCAGTTTAACCAAAAATGCAACTAGTGCTCTTGCAAGATATCGCAAATGTCCTTCCTCCACATCTTCCCGGGTTTGTTTGCACCTATCATTGCGCAAGTTACCTGAACCTGTAAGGAACATGATCAAATCCCAGTCTGAAAATTCTAAATTAGGACCTTATCAGCACATGTTTTTTTTAAAGTAGTGAGAAATGATAGGCAAAACTTCCATTTTAAAAGACTAAGCGCTAGATAGGAAAAGATGATTAAGGAGGATGATTGTAGCTGGCACAAACTGGCTGCATGAGGTTGTTTATATGCATACAATTAACTTGGTGCCAAAAAAAAAGATGTAATAAGCAACTAGCTTGGTACCAAAAAAAGATATTATAGGCAACGACAAAAGTTATCCATGTGTAGATTAGATAGAGTAAATACTGCAAAAAAGAAATAAAAAAAATAAAAAAGTAATGCAATCCCTTCTATAATTAGGGAATTGTCATGATAAGTGATTTCACAATATTGCAGAACACCAACAATTCAGCACATCTGTTTAAAAAAATCAAGTAGCATAAATCTTACCACACATCAATACACTCTTGAGCAGATATTCATCATATCTGTGTTATCAGCACTGAAATTTATTAACTGAATTGACCACTGGGCTATTCTGAGCAATTATAGATTCAAGGGATCATCTTGTTAACTGCTATATTCCAAAATTATAGTAGTCATGGTTTATAGCCTCTCGTTCATAGCAAAACTAGACTGCCACAAATATTTCATGATGGGACACAAAAGTTGGCAAAAAAAACCCATATATAATATCATATACTGAAAGATGTGTTGAGCAAATCATAGTTTATGACATTCCCAAGGATCAAAAATTCATTGGATTAAGGCTTAGATAAAATGTTTATCAGGCTCTCAGTGTGACACAAGTGCAGAAAAAGACATCTGAACTAGAAGTAAATATTCATTTCTAACAAAATAGAAATTTCGGAAGACAGCAGATAAGGAACTTAGAGATCACAATGGTGGGGATAACTAAACAGTTATGTGGCTGAGTAAATTTAACTGTCAGTACCTAGTGAATGTGATGTTCCATTGGCAAAGCCACGTCCATGATCCTTGAGTTCTCTTGATGCATTACCAGCAGATCCTGTTTTCCTTCTGGATACTACAGTCTTATCAACCAACACAAAGCGGTCATTGCAACTGTAGTAAGATGTTGAATCTGCCATCCTGGCCTATATACATAACAATTACAAAACATAAATTACAAAAATGTAATTCTAGTATCTACTAAAAAGAATGAAAACTAATCACACTAAAATAATGACTAGTAACTATTATTTCAACTGTGCATGCAGATAGAATGCTCTTATATCATAGATATTAATATCAGAATGTCAAATTAATGGAAGATATGATGATTAGTATCATTTCCACATGGCACAAACTACCTAGGAATTAGTGGTTCAGAGTCTTCAGACTGTAAATATGATCAAGGGGTTGTATGGACATGGATGTCATGTTCATTGATATCTCCAACATCAATGCTGACCAGCCAAGAGAAGGCAAGTAGAATGAAGGAGAAAGGATTGAGAAGGCACTTGACACCATAATTCAAAGATCTTTCATTGGAGATACATTAAAAAAAAAAAAATCATCTTCTGGTGGTTTCTAGTACTCCAAAATTTTTAAGATTATAGGATCACCAGGCCTCCATTCTGTCCTCTTCTCCTTTCATCCTCAGATCTGAATCCCATGACATATATATCAGGGATACACAGTAGCCAAACATCGATACAGCCCATAAAAGAAAAAGCAATGGGCATATAAATATGATAAAGTAGCACTTTATCCAATCTAGAATAGTGAAAAATGGAAATAGTCATGATTTCCAATAAATACTGCTAAATTCAGCATTAGACCAAAACATATATAAAGAAAATACCATTAAATTATTTTTTGGGCCCTCCCCACCCACTGCCCCTTTTTACCTGAAGTTACATGTTAGTAAATGTGCAAGAGTGAGAACCGAAAATGACCGAACAGAATAGTTCAAGCATTCAGAGAAAGGACGAATTTTTCATTTATATATTGTGATAGAATATATGAAACTCATAAGCAAATGGCTCAGATAGAATATAAGCATGCTGACATCTGAATAGTATAATTCCTGAAAATAATATTGGTAATTTAACATTATATTTAAGGTTCATCATTGCTTTTGTACATAACTTTTATTATCTGACCTTTTCTCCCTCTGTTTCCTACAAGGGAGTCAGCTCAATGTATATACATTAGAAGGAGTGGCTGTTAACTAGAAAGTGAAGGTTAGAAAATCACAAAGAAATGCATAGAAAATAAACATCCTGCTATATCTTGCACCTGCTACAACTTATTGCATAAACTCTTGAAATCCTTTAGAAGTCAATCTTCCTAGGAACATGAGATTAATTTGTTGAAAACATATCAACTCTGTAGAAAACTTATAAAGTGGTAAGGTGAAATAGTACTTAAAGTCAAACTTGCTTACTGGTCCAATTTTTCAAATAGTTGTTTTACTTTTTGTACGAAAGGTAATGAATTATTATAATGAAGAAGTTTACATTAGTCTCCATATCTGTCCAGAATGAAAGTAAGCTATATACCACAAGGATGAAAGTGTCATAGTACACCTACTGTGGTATACATCTTGGCACCTCGTATCCATGTCATACTATGCCACATTTTAATGCAAGTTCAAAAAGTTGCAAAACAGGACCATAAATAAGATCATATTGAACATGTAAATCAAAATATGTGTTACTCACTTCTTCATGAACTGGAGCCAAACGACTATATTCGGCAGTTCTGGACATAATAGGAGAACCAAGATCATCAAAATCTGATCCTGATTCAGCCGTTGAAGTATCACTGCTTCTTCCCTGCCATTCAAATAAGCAATAAAATTCAATTTAGAAGAGGAAACTTCAAAAATTGATCTCCATAATCAACCTAGAGTAAAAACCATCAACAATTCTGTTGTCTTGCCTTCAGTGTGCATAGCCTAGGACAGGGTTCATTTCTTTGTTCTCCAACAGATACTCGCCTAATTTCCCTTACAAATGCTGCTTCAACACTATGTGCAAGCTACAAGAGAATTTCATATCAGTACTCTTCATTCTCTTGGTTGATAAAGATACTTCACATATTTGATTAAGAAGGTAACACAACGAATTTGTGAGCTAATATAATGTAATATGATTGGCCTGTTACTGCTTGAGATGCCCTACCTTCATAATGACAGGGTCATTCCATGGTCCTTTATTAGACCTAAGACATCCACCTTCATCAGAGCATGTGCATGAACCACCCAGGAATTCTGGCAGTTGGCTGCAAGAAAAAACAGGAAAACAAAATTAAAAATCCAATTTGCAGCGCTGCTACAATATGTAAAGGAAACAATTGATAGCATCAGAGCCAGAGAAGCTAGAAAAGCCAACCTTGCATCAATAGCTTCAAGAAGTCTACTCTGATATTTGGTCCCAAGTACCTGCGCAAATTAAATGAACCATGAATCAAGGCTGAAGAAATCAGGGGAAAAAAATCATATATTTACTTCAGAAACATGGATCCTACATGGATCTTTGCCGTGGTTTTGGGGTCAAGAAATCCCTTTACAGTGTTCCAAAGCAGCTTGAAACCATGACCGGCATTAACAATGAACATTTGATGAAGTGTCTGCATTAGCGGACGGTTGAGCGATCCTTCTTAGTGCTAGACCAAAACTACTTGAAAAGAAGATGTTACCGTAAAATAGTAGATACCTCAGGATAGTAATCACCATCTATTTTCTGCATATTGTGCAAGAGGTCTCTTGCTGTCTTGCTGAAATTCTTCAATCCCTGTATTCCAACAGAACTCTATATGAGTGGGTTCCTCCATAACTGAAAAAATCACCAATATGCCCGACATGCTATGTGATATCTTTTTTTATTCTCATTCAAAAGAAGAAGACCATTTGTAAGCTGCCCTATCAGGGTAAAGAAAACGCAGTGACTTGACAAGAAAACAGAGACACCATCTTACCACACCATGCACATCCAGTATTGTAGTTGTTGAATCAATGTGTCTTTTGGCAGCAATTGAACAAGCAGGAAATCTCTCATGCAGGGCCCTCTCAAATTCCTGTACGTGATATTTTATGTAGCGCTCAACTGTAGTGATGTGCATAAGCTTGTTAGGCTCGACTCTTCCAAGCCTCTCAATGTATACAGGCCTTCCCTCCCTGTCCACTCCATGGTACCCTTGAGGATAGTAGTGTAGGACTTCCTCCAGTTCTTCAAAGTCAAAATCCTTGAATCCAGTACATTTAATTGTCATTATCATGCCATATGTAAATTAAGGATTATAAATTGCTTCAACGTAACATAAACAAATTGCAAATAAGGCAATAAAATATTCAAAACAACAAGTATTATAAATTGAGAAAACATTTTATGCTGGAAGGAGCATATCCCACTATAAAGAGAAGATTTCCTAAAGTTAAGGAGCCAAATATTTGAACATATGAGAGTATGAAAGGAAGTTCTTAACTGCACCTCTAAGAAAAAATATACATGCTCAAAACCATTCAGAGAGGACAGGCTGAACCCTGAAAACTTTGAAAATGAATAGAAAATAGAGTTTCTTCCACTTGGCAAGGGTAGCAATAGACTGCTAAATCTATCAAACGGTTACCTGGTCACATCTAGATTATTCGCTATCCATTCTATTTCTTCAAGAAAAGATTCTTGTTGCTCCTATCTTTACCAGATACGATTCATTATGCCTCCCCATTTTAAAAATCCTTAATGCATGTAAAAGTGCTCTGTAGCATGTAATAATTGCCTCACCTCCAAAATAGTGTCTGCTCTAAACTCTTTTCTCCATCGAAGCATCTCGGCCCACATCTGGGTCGATCTCTCAAAGTCAAATTTCCTAGCCTTAAGAAATCTGAATGAAATAAACAGAGTAATCAGCCAGCATAGTTATGCTTCAAATGCATGCTTAAAACTTAAATTTATAGCATATAAAAACTAATGTTACATCGCAGCAAGTCCTGAAGATCACGAAAACCTGAGCAACGTGTGATAGTCATCGTGCTTATCAGGCAATAAATCCTTGGCAATGAGCTCTTGCCGGAAAGCATAGACTGCGCGCTCCTCTTCAGCATCCCTTATATCCTCGATCGCAACTGAAGGAACCCTGAAATCAACTTTCCGTTTCCCTCGTTTCTTAAGAGAGTGGGTAAATTTAGTGGAAGCATTCAAAGCCTTCTTCTTTAGAGACCCGATCTTTGTTCTCCTTCTCTCATCTTCCGAGATCTCAACATCTGATCTCCTCTCTTTCCTCTCATCGCAACTGACCGCTCCTTCAAATCCTTCTACGTGGAAGACTGAAATGTCACAATGCACCATAAATAACTCAGAAAAAAGACAATCTAAACCACGGCTTTTCTATGATCATAATACAGTATCTTCTACAGAGCAGAGGGAGGAAAAACCAAATGAACATACCTGACATTTTCCAGATCTCAGACTTCAGAAGATGAAAACTGCAATCGATACTATTAATAAAAGTCCAACCTGATCACAAAAACACCGTCACTGCACTAATGTTGTTATCCTGATTAGAAAAACAGGGGAGAAATAAAGAAAATCTAAAAGCTTACGTCTCCGTATCGCTGAGGGGTTCTAGAGTGCAGCAAAGATCCATACAAGGCCCTGCAAGCAAGAAAACTTCAACAGCTGATCAATGACAGTAAATAAACAGCATGAAAAAACTACATGTTATCTTCCTATCTTATTTCCTTATTGTTCGATCCACAGATCTAAATTTTAGATCAACAACCAAACGTTTTAGTTGGAGAGAAACTCCAAGAAAATTAAATTAAGGAACGGCTCAACCTCAATGGAGGCTCCAAGATCCAGTTCAAAGGAACCGCAAAATCCTTTGGAACAAGAGGCTCGCAGCCTGCATTGGCTCAACCATTATTCGAATCCGCTAATAAATCCTCTATGCTAAACCAAACCCTCATTAAATCTCAGCAACCCCCCAAAGATCCATTAAAACCACAACAAATCTCGTAACTCTCTCCAAGATCCTTGAATCTCTCTCCCAAAACCGTCGAAGAATCCTCCGAAATCAAGAAAACCCACTCAGACCCGGATTTCCCGGATCCAAAGCACCAAGAAACGCGTTCCAAAACGGATTTAATAAAATCAAGAAAAGAACCCCCGAAACGCCAGATCCGGCAATCAAACAGGCGGGAGAATACGGCGATGGCGGATCTGAAGCCAATACCTCTCGGAAACTCTAGTTCGGTTGCTGGGGCGGCGACAAGAGAGGCGAGGTGGAGAGAAGGATCCGAGGAGAAATCGGTTAGACGAGCACACGGAGGGCTACTATCTATGCAATGGTGCGGGATTTCTGGGCTGGAACACAAGAGAGAGAGAGGGGAAGAGAGAGAAGAATTGGAACTGTTCTTCTCTGACCCTTCCTCTCTCCGTCTTTCACTCTTTCTCTCTCTGTAACGCCTCTGCCTTCTTTCACTGTTTTCTTCTGCTGGCGTTTGGAAGAGAAAACTTCGAAGATTCGCCCGACCTCTCTGCTCGGCTACCCTCTCTCTCTCCTTATCTCTCTCGTTGTCTCTGTCTCTTTAAGGCTCCTCCGTTTTCTTTGTTTTAAGTTTGACACCACCACTACGATTCGGACTATATATACGCTTTTTATACGTGTCCGTCTTGGTTTTGGTTTTTAGTTTTTATTATAATTCGGACGCCGATTGCTTGCCGTCCGATCAGGTGGACCGGACCTGATCGCCGATTTCTAAAACTCTACGCCACGTGTCATAGAGCAACCACCTCAACGCGACTTCCGTGCCAAGTACATCTCGTCCGTCCATTTCCGAAAGATGCATCGTCCACACGGAATTTCCTAGTGGAATGCTGAACAAAAATCGCACATCAGAAAACGATGGTATGGAATGGTCTTTCCATCCACCCTCTGATTAAATATATATATATATATATATATATATATATAAAGCATCGCCTGTAAGATCATCTATCCGGTTCAACCTTGCTCCTCTTTTCTGAATTTCTTTCTCCTCTAAAATACGAAGTCCCTCCCTATATCCATGGACTATGTTCTTCAATACAATACATGACTAAGTGGTATAGACCTAACAAATTAGTTATCCAACAACCTATACATATATTTAGGCAATTGATACATAATTTTCATAACATCGTCTTCATCAGTACTATTCAAATGGTAAACACTCAACAAGTTTCTTGATGCATACTTTAAATTTCTTTGATGCATACTCGGTATCTACCTAAAACACAATACATATTTAAACAAATTGATACATAGTATCCAGAGCATCATGTTTACTAGTACATAGTATAAATTCAAATGATACACACATAATAGATTATTGATATATACTTTAAGCTTCTTTGATGCATACCCAACAATGATTTAATACATACCTCCAAATGAATCGATAAACATCTAGACAAATTAATATATAGCTTTTAAAACATCATCTTCACGAGTACATGGCATATATTAAGGTGATACACGCTCGATAGATTTCTGATGCACACTTTTAATTTCTTTCATAAGTACCCAACAGAGATTCAATGCATATCTCCACGCAGATCGATGCACATTCAAGTAAATCGATATACAATTTCTAGAATATCGTATTCACTTATATACAGTACATATTTAGGGGATACACTCCAGTAGTTTTGATACACACTTAAAGCTTCTTTGATACGTACCTAGTAGCGACTTAGTATACATATTTCGACAAATCGATGCACATTCAAATAAATTAATATATAATTTTTATAATATCATATTCATCAGTATACCTTATACGTCTAGATGACACACACTTAACAGATTTTTGATACATACCTAGTAGCTATCTAATACACACTTCAATGTAAATCGATATACATTTAGACAAATTGATATAAAGTATTCAGAACATCATATTTGCTAGTTTATAGTATGTATTCAATTGAACATATTTTAAGTTTTTTTTAACACATATCTAGGAGCAATATAATATATGCCTCCGAATAAATCAATATATAGCATCTAAAATATGGTGATCATCAATATACAACCCATGATAGATAGACTTTATTAGCATGGAAGCTCTATTTTTCGCTTTTGATGCATGCGATACGATTTTAGGTAAAAAGAAATAAATTCGCACCATACAGGCTGAAAAAGGGCAGCAAATTTGTTGTTTGATTGCATCTCACGTATTAATTGAACGGTCCAGATGTCAGGAGGAAAGCACGGGAGAGAAAAGGGGCACAGCATATGGACGGTTTACGAGGGTGTCTACGAATCCTAGGGCCTGGGGGCTAGCCATGGGGCGTGGTCTTGTCACATGAGGCCACGGTTAGGGTTCACGGGGCGACGGTGGGCTAAGAGTTAGTGCGTAGGTTAGTTAAGCTTTGCACACGTCAGCCCGGGAACCAAACATTCGAATACGTGTCGCTCTCCCATTAGCTTCAAGCACGCCGCTCCTATGAAATGTCAGCGGTGCGGCCATTTACTCCGAGGACTCTTTAGTCTGTACTGCTTAGTGGGACCCAGGAGTCTGCTGATTTTGTCATGGTGCAATTTATATTTCTGTCTCTTTGGGATTGGTGGTCTGTACCGGGCTCCGACGGCATTTATTAGGGTCAAGGGAAGCCACGTGGGCGCTTGCGTCGGGCTCGGTGGACTTGGTTGGATGACGTGGCAATTTCGTAGCCACAGAAAGTCCGAAGATGACTGTACCTTCTTCTACTCATGCTCAAATTATTGGTGGAATTTTAAAAAGCGGAAGGAGAAGTTGCATACGGAGGCTTCTGATTTTATGAGCGGCAGGACTGTTTCAGACCTAGTTTTGTATTGATTTCTTACGGTATTTATGGTTGTTTTAACGAAATTCCCTTGCATTTACATCGCTATAAATACAAGCAATTTTATCCATAGGAGATACATGGTGGCAAACTCGAAGTAGTATGTGACTTTAGTTGCATTATTTTTATGTTAGGGTCAATATTGATGATATTTTACTTTTTTTTTATTTATTTTACTAAAGCAGAAGATTTATATATTACAACTATGAATATATCTAATAAAATAAAAAACAACAAGTTTTGGAGTGCTCTAGATAACTCCACCTCTCCACCTCACAAGATACTTTCGGAGTTGCAGACGATATAAAAAATATCCAGTCTATAGCGTTTTTGGCCTTTCTGAACAGATGCTTAGCCTGAAAGATTATTCTGTCTAAGGAGTCTCCATCCACTGCTACTGGGCCACCCAAAATTATTCCATTCTTTATTCTAGGGTTAGTGATGTGTGCTTTATGCCCACATGCACTTTACTTATGCAAATGATTTATTTAATTTAATAGTCTAAAAAATAAAAATAACTTCAAAGAATTATAATAAAAGGACCCTTGTCGCTCTGCGCATCAAAAGGTGAGCTGGTTCAAGTTTAGATGCTTTTCTTATATGTACAGAATATTCATATGGTCAGTTAGCTAAAGCAGATATATTGAATCCTTGAAATATCGAATCCGTGCATACTAGTTAAAAGTGAAGAACAGGTTAAGATGGACTAATTTCCATCACTTACTGTTGGTAGGTAATTCAAGTTGCTAGAGGGTTACTATCTTACCTTTAGCAACGGAACAACTTGAGCATCACAATAATCGAATAGCTGGTAATCGGTTTCTTACACATTACTGATCAATCAAAGTCATGATTCTATTGTGTTTTACAGCCATGCAATTGATGGTAGCTTTCTTTTTTTTCATAGGCACAATAATAACTCGCTATTCATGATGAGGTAGTGCTCTACGCAATAGTCTTAGCCCCTTTTAAGTGGTCTTCTACGCCAATTACGAGTTTGGATACAACGCATGGTTTGATTGTAGCAATTCTTAATTTTAAATCAGCACAACAAAGAAAGACAAACAAACATTTTGATCATTTTAACTCCTTTAAACAGCCACCACCTCGCATTTTCACCCAATCACTTCATCTCCCCTGCCACCTGTTGGTGTGGTCCCTCCTCATGTGGGACCCACCTCATTTGAAAATTAAAAATATAAAATAATGTGACAATGTTTTTGTTTTCCAAAACAACGATTTGAATTTTTCAAAAACCTTCTCTATTGATTATTTCAAGCATCAACATTTAATAAAAATTTACCCTGTATTTTGTTATTTATTGTTGAAATATGTTTTATTGGTGATGAATATTTTTGTTGTAGAAATCAAGATTAAATTTTGTTGATATTTGTGCAGTTGTATTTGAGCTAGAGAGGATCTATTGTAATCATATTATCCTAAATAGTGTAAGTTTTTGGCTGGACTAGGTCTCGTAATTTTTTTCTTTATATTGAAAGATTTTTCACATTTAAAAAATTGTGTTGCATCTTATTCGTGGATTGCTTGAGTAGATAGTAAAGATTATTGTTGCTTGATGAGTGTTATCCTATTTAATTACACAAAAAGAAAAAAAAAAAGCACATCATTATTTCTTGATTGCATTTTTTCAATACCATCAACTCAACAATGAGAGTCTAAGACTTCCATGTCATTCCATTGAGGAGTAATTAGCTTTAAACCGGTGCAGAGTGCATTCAAATCTTGAAAAAAAATGGAGCCTAGTTGTTTGCTTGTATGAAGACCAAATAAATAAGTTGGTGAGATCAACAAGTAAATCATAAATGCACTGTGGATAAGAGGAGGGACAAATGACATTTGAGCACGTAGCTGTTCCTATAAATAGAGATCCTTTATTTGGGGCAAGTTGCCAAGCTTGCTTGCTTGAAGCTTGATTAAGAAAAGCAATTGATGAATACGCTTTGTTATATATGCACTTTCCTCAGCATTTCCTTTTCTTAAAGGTAACATGAAAAGAGATACAAGTATGTACATCAAAATAGACTAATAGAGCCACGTACGCATGGAACTTATCATTTAGGGCTTGTTTGGTTCACGGGAAAAGAAAGGGAAAATTGTGGTCAATGGGAAAGTAATTAGATGCCTCTTATTTGGTTGGAGTTTTCAAAGAAGAGAGACGGAAAAGTTGTATTCCCATGGAAATATGATTCTCCCATTTCATAGAAAAGTCTTTTCCATGAAAAACATAGGAAATACTTTATTTAGGGCCACGTATGCATCAAAATAGACTAATAGAGCCACATACGCATGGAACTTACTTATCATTTAGGGCTTGTTTGGTTCGCGGGAAAAGAATGAGAGAAAGTGTGGTCAACGAGAAAGTAATGAGATGCCTCTTATTTGGTTGGAGTTTTCAAAGAAGTAAGACGGAAAAGTTGTCTTCCCATGGAAATATGATTTTTCCATTTCATGGAAAAGTCTTTCCAATGAAAAACATTGGAAAGTTACTTTCTCATGAGGCGAGAATTACTTTATTTTTACTTTTTCCCAAAAAGACCCTTCAGCATTAAAGAAGCATTAAAGAGACATTAAAGACCTAATTTTTATTAAGAGCATAATAGGAATTATACATAATTTTTCCAATAAAATGGATGGCCAACCAAACATAAGCACTTTGGAAATTTGTTACTTTCCCATGGTCAAGCAAACATGCCAAAAGTACTTTCCTAGGCATCCTCTTCATGGAAATTTGTTTTGCAGAAATTATATTCTTAGAAGAAAAAATGCTTTCCGCGAACCAAACGAGCCCTTGGAGAACACATCCTTAGCATTTCTCAGCTACAACTCAAGGAGTTAGGAGTATCTAATAAATTCAAGCTAAAACTTAATGGTAAAAATATATCTTCTTTCTTTTAACTTGCATGGATACTTATGCCTTTAACTAATGAAACCGAATTCCGGCTAATTAATCTTGCTGTTCACGTAACGGCGTACTCTTACATCAATGTACTTGTAAACATCTCGAATGGTAGTTAATTTAGGACCTAAATTTTAGGTCAAATGTCTTGATTTCCAACCAACGAAACAGTCTCCGTAGCTAGGCAAGATCACTTTATATCCCCGTGACATTGGGAGCTTCCCAATGCTAATCTATTTTGATTGCTTCAAAAGGAGGAACTTGCGAGATCCATCTACAGACTACAGTATCCATTCTTTGGACCACTGGCCAATACTGCCATGACACAGTAGTCACAGCACTGTGTTCTTATCTCTTTGGTCGTTTTGTGGGTACCTTTTCGTCTTTTATTCTTTTATCCTTTGGAGGATCCAAACAGGGGATACGGCAAAAAGGGGGGATATCGCGGCAGGACTCAAGGGAGGCGTCGTTATCCGGTATTGGCAAGCCGTGGGGTCGCAATCGTGCCTGCTATTCCCGTTTTGTTGTTTTGGCTCGACGGGGACCGGCCGGAGACTATCCGACGGTGACGGGATAGGAGGGACACGATATCGCTGGGCGCGAGGGAGAGAGACAAATCGAAGAAGGGGGGCTCCCATTTCTCAATGCCCACCCGTGATATCTGACAGGTCTCGTCTTGTCCTCGGATTTCCCGCGGACAGGGACAGGAACTTAGGGATGGCGCGTCAAGGATATCGCCGCCGTTTTCACGCCTTGTTCCCGCGTCTGAGGGGCGTCGAGGGCTTCATCATTTCCGCGTTGGGGATTTCGTTTGGCTCCCGGCAAGTGAACGTCGGATCCGGTTCTGGCCTTAGATGATTATTTTTATTGTAATAATAGCTCCTGAGCCCCTCCAGACTCAAAAGTAACAGCCGTCATGACACTATAACGGCCTTTATAGCTAAAATTTTGTTATCTTAAGTTATTTTTTGATATATGTGGTTGAGGTGCCGAATTTGTAATTAGGAATGCTGACTCGACGCTGACTGCAGCAGGGATAGCCCTCTCCATGGTATTTCTACTCTTAGCTGATTTTAGAGCTGCTTAAAAAAGAGATCATCTATATGCGCAACTCAAATTAGGGACGGAACGTATCAATCTGAAAGGTGATTCGGCTGCTGTGATCAGGTAGATTCAAGACTACATAAAAATAGAAGACGAGCACCCATTGCTAGGTTATTGAGAAACTGTATGGCTTCCTAGGTTATTCATGCTTATTGTGAAGCGAACAACGCAACTAATTAGGTCGTTTCGTTCGTTGTGCAGGGCTTCGACGGCTGGCCACCCTCTATTCTGCTCCACCCTCTATTCGTCACCTTCTCTTTTTTTGATTTTTTTTAATGTACTTCCAGCATGATGTATCCGACTGACAAAAAAAAACTTTATTATATGATAATTGTAAGAATGGGTAATTGAGAAATAAAATTTTATTTGAAAGAAGGATGGTAGACTGCCCCTCCACTATCTATCCCTAAATAATCTTATTTGTTTCCAAATTATCTTTCTATAGACTTGTTTGAATTATTAATTCAATAAATTTTAATTTTTTTCTAAATCTTCATCCACACATGCCCACTTACGAATTCACATAAAATTATTTATTAATTTAGAATATTATATATATCAGTAGGAGTGGTGTATAATAAAGACGATTAAAGTCTAGTAATGGAAGGTAGTTATAGCTCGGCCCCATAAAAACACATCTAATGTAGTTATTGTCCGCCATGTATGTAATATGCCGGCATTTACTACACCCCAAGTAGTTAAGGTTCTTTCCAAAAATTGACACCAACTTCTGCTTTATATAACTAAGCCAGAGATGGATCTTTATTGTTTTATAGAGCTCGATCTGATTTAGGCATCGAAGGATCCCATATTGGATAAAATACAGTAACCTTTGTTGCTTGTGTTCTCTTTTTGGCATGTCCATACTCCGAGTACCATCCAACCAAGTAAGTACGAGTGAAACCGAGCCAACCAAGTCAAATCTCAAAGCACTCGGTCAAGTCAGATTCGATTTTGGCAGCAGCAATTAATTATTAAAAATTATTTTATTACATGAATAAAGGTCTCCATAGATGGCAACACTTGTTCAACTCTTGGGCATTACTTTCATTATTCATCAAGATAAGCATTATGTTTATTACCATGTTTAACAATATTAGTTTTGGATTTGATTTTAGTTAGCTTATTTCTCTTCCCTATGTGTGAAATAGCAGCGAATATAACATTGTAATGGTTGCCACACCAAATTTAATTGCAAATGTCAATAAGTCAGCCAAGGTTGCCTACTTGGATCCCACGTAATCCTCGCCACTATCTATGGGTTGGATGAAGAAAATTTAACTCCATATTAAAGGCAAATTAAAATTTACGACTTTTGCTATTTTTTTTTGTTCATTTATTATATCATCTTCATCATCACTATCATTATTTTTTTCAGAGAGTTAGATGGTCCAAGAAGGCATCTTCATAGCTTCAAAACACCTATTGTTCATTTTTTGACCTACATCATTCTGCCCTTTAGACCTCTTTCCGGCAACCCTAATCTCGATCGTAATATCATTTTTTTTTTGATGACCCTCCAATTTGTGAATGAGATTTAACTTGGACAAGCTTAGCCCTTTATAGTACACGAGCCGGACTAATGGTAATCTATACAAAAAATTAGAATAAAGCTAGATTTAAAACATCGTAGGATGACGCGCCCGTTACCCTATACTCACAGAAAAGCTTGGGCAATGTATGGTTGATGATGTTTTGCACTCTTAATGTACTATTAGCAGCCCTTAAGGAATTGAAAAGAAAAAAAATTTGTTAATTATGAGAGTCGAATACATTGTTAAGATTCAAAACTGTCCTAATGTAACATTAGATATTGATGATTTCATTTGCAAACACAACTTGGCATAACCTACATTCATGAGGTGCCTAGACTCAACCAAAGGTTTTCAAACATTGGATCTTATTGTACCATCCTATATATCTCTTTTATATGCTCCTCTTGGCTTTATGCATTGGGTGCTCTTCTTAACAAAGAATTCTTTACCATAACGTGTATTTGTGGCCAAAACTCTATTGCCACCTTTTGTCCATGCGATGTTTGGCTCTTGCACCGGGAGCTAACCATGCACATAATAATATTCTAACTTCTAACATTAAAAAAAATATTGATTTGACTTACATAAAATAAGATTTTTTTATGAATATCCATCTAAAAATTCAAATTTGTGGGAATATCCTTTTAAACTTTATATTTATTTTTATACTCTCATAAAAATACTATTTTTGCACAAATACCCCAACCATAACAGTTCTTTTAACACCATTAATAAAAATCATATTTATTTTAATTAAAAATAAAAAAAAATTTTGAAATTACTTTTTTGTATCTCTATCACGATCATCTTATAAACTTTTTTGCCACGTCTAACTATTAAAAGGTAATTTAGCCTAATTTGAAATCATTAATTTTTTAAAGAGTACATATGCAAAAATAGGGATTAAAGAAAAAATAAAACAGTAAAATAAGTGTTTTAAAAGGATATACATGTAAATATTAATTTTAAGAGGATATTCATTCAAA
The DNA here is from genome assembly GCA_025769935.1 of Phoenix roebelenii. Taxonomy (NCBI): domain Eukaryota; kingdom Viridiplantae; phylum Streptophyta; class Magnoliopsida; order Arecales; family Arecaceae; genus Phoenix; species Phoenix roebelenii. Next base: position 16,403,351 of record JAOXJJ010000001.1, on the reverse strand, counting down.
ATTCGGTATTTAAAAAAATATTTATAATTTTTTTTATAAATAATAAACTATGATAATCAAATGAGATCAAGACCGTTCATCTTTGTCTCGATCCTTTTGGCCAGCTGGTGGCGGCGATTAGTTCGGTGAGGCCGCTCAATGCCGTACCACTTGGCCCTTTGCTGTCCCAACTGCCCCTAACATTACTTGAATTTTTTTATTATTTCATCTCGGGCCGGAGGGAGGTGTAGGTCCCGGGATGCTTCGTTCCGGCTTCGTCTTCGCGACAAAGGAGTAGGGCCCACCAATGGCCATGCTGTCATCAGAGGGGTAATTATTGCGGAATGGTGGGGGTAGTTTAGGAATGTAGGAAGAGGAAGTGGGCCCCGCCAGGCCCACCATCCAGCTTTTGTGTGCACGCGAAGCCGCTGCTGCCGCAGCGGCAAACCGCGCTTTAACGGATTCCAAGCACTGCTGGAGAGAAAAGCACGGCCTCGCCTTTATTCCTCGGCGAGGAATTCGCGATTACCTTTATCTCCTCATACAGAAGAAAAAGATGCTATAACGCATGTGAGATGCACGTGACGGACTGTGGAAAAGTTGATGGAAGGAGCAGTTAGGTGTTGCTTTAAGCATCTGCTTGATTCTTTTTTTCCCTTGTGGTAAGAAAGCATCTGATATTCTGATTGCTTGATCTTGATCTTGACCTGTGGAACTTTTATTTTTGCTATAAAAAAAGGGATATTTTTTTGTGCTTTTTTTTTTATCACATCTTCAATTTATAATTAATCTGAAAGATTATTTTGTCATTGCTGATCACTTGCATGGAATCCTGCTTCTGTGATGGTTTAAAAAACACCCAATTCCCAATGTCTCATTTTTCTTGATCTTTAACATATATATATTTATAATATATTACCGGTGCTAATATTTTAGCAACTCATTTGTACATAGACTGGTTATGGCTAAAGAATTCGATGTCGGTCGAAGAAGATGACTAGAGTGAGAATTTTATTACAGATAATCTGATGTGAGCTATATGTAGTGTAAGCAAATAAAGACAAATTTAACATGGAGCGAGATTGGATAGCTAGAGATTAAAAGACTCGCCAAGTCACTCCAACTGAGATACGCAAATTATATTCATGATTGAATGCCTTGCAAATCCAAATTATCGGTATATGTGTGCCAGAAACAAATCTATGAATAATTAATTCGATTACAATTTGCCAATTCATAAAAGAATGCAAGGATAGGGTATGAGAAATATTGGAGGGATCGTGCCCTAGAACTTTCAAGCCAACCTTTATTCATCTTGTAAAATTATTGTAGCATCCTATTCTAGGATGAGATCCGAAGCTCCAAAGCTACTTAAATATTTGCTGTGCAAATCTTTTGCAACATCATCTATTTTTCCTTGCACACCCCCTTTGTAGCTATCCCTTGCTTGAAGGACATTACCCCGTTCAGAAAATGACATTAATTCCAGAATTACAAATATAAAGTTACACTTCCATCCATAAGTGCACAATAATATGAAGTTAGGTTTGGTGCTCCACCGAAAGACTATTTATGCCACTGTCCAAAGGTCAGCAGACCTCCCGTTATCCTTTTAAGAGACGAGGAAAAAGTTGGAGAAGAGAACTGGGTCACTTAATAGGAGCATAAGGTACACCATAAGGTACATGGGGTGTTATAAAAGCTAAGAGGCGTGTGCTCCTATACGGTCTCAGACACACCATAAGGTACATGGGGTGTTATAAAAGCTAAGAGCCAGAGGTGACGGACACGAATCCTCCAATAAATCCACCAACAACATTTTAAGAAAACTATAAGTTTGCCAACTTGATATGAACACTTGTTTTTCTAATAGTTGTGTTGTCTCATTCCCTAAAAGGCTCAAACACAAGTCTAGTGAAAGATGGACTCAAGGGAGGAGAGTGCATTTATGTATCCATGCCACTAAGGATGTGAGTTACTTCCATGCTCTTGGCATGACCCCCTCCAAGAGGGGGTCACATGCATGTCTTCCCAACTCTTTAGGCCATTTATGATGGTCAGATAGTTGACATGCCCATAGCCCCCCTTGTCACGCTATATTTATGGTCAAGTTGGTCACTAGTGCAGGCAAGCCATGCCCCACTCACTAGGGAACCAATCTAACCATAGATACATGCATAAGTTGAAAACTAGTAGTAGATCTGATCCAACTAAATATTTTATCCTAAAGAGATGTGGATTAGCACCATTCATGTGCTTTATCCTCCTCTGCATTAAAGTGGTCAGATTAAATATGGATGTAGGATGGAACATCCCCTCCTTGGCCTTGTCAAAGGAAATCTAATATTTTGACATTGAACATACAAGAGTTCACCAAGGAGCATGGCTTTATTCATGGGGAAGAGTGGTTAGGTCAGGCCTTGGGTACATGTCCTGGTACCTGTTTGATGCGACAATGTGCAGAGGGAGAACAAGAGCCAAAAGATGGTGTTTGTTAATATAGGTGAATGTGATGATTAGGGGGGTGGTGTTTTGCATGGTTATAAAATATTTGTAGCTTTTCTTTTGACTGATGGCAATATGAGGCCGAGGGGAAGGTAGGCACAGGTCTCAACATGGCCTGGGGTTCTGTGTATCCTAGAAAACTACCCCATCTTTGCCCGAGGATGGAACCACCAATGGTCCGCGGGTAACATTGGAGCTCATTGTTTTGCCTTTCTGAAGTTTGGACAACCTAATCATATACCAAAAGGAAAGATAAAAGAGTCACCTATTTGCGTTTCATATCAAGAAATCTTCAACATAAAGTAGCCATAAATCAAAAATATAATTTTCTTATATAATTTGGTTTTCTGATTATTTAAATATAAACTTTGTGCTGTTGAAATTGTCTTCATAGTTTTATCTATTTATTCATTTATTACATGTTTATAAGTTATACATGGCATGCAAGGTAAATACTATAAAATCCAAAATGTAACTTGAACTTGTACGACGGAGTGATTGAAGCACCGAGGTAATGGAAAACAAAACAGAAGCTAAAATCTATTTGAGAAGTGAAAAGGGGATAACATTCGTATCCCTATGAAGAAGTGATGCAATTACGGAGAAAAGTGATTTTTTTTTAGTCATGTAGTAAATTTTTTTGCTTTGAAATAGGGGAACGAGGGAGGAAGAGATAAGTCCACCCCCGCGTAGCGCAGCCCCCACTTCGTCGGAGGAATATTCGATGCAGAAAGAAATGACCGTGTGTTAGACACGCCGGCCGGTTTTAATGTAGTAAATTTTCACCCCAAACCTTTTAAATCCTGGTTAGAGTGAAATTTGATTTTGGATCATTTGGTACAACGTACTGCTAAAATACTTATCGAACATATTATTGAAAAAAAAAAACCAGGGCACTTACTTTAAATTTCTCATTTCTTATTTGGGTGCATCTTCATGACTTGGTCCAATGAGAGAAGTAATCAGGTTCCGTTCCCAAGATGAGACAGAAGAATGCGGGAGTAATTTGTGGGGAGAAAAAGGAAATGAGAGGGGAAGATATTTCTAAACTGTAAATTGAATGAGAAATAATATTTATATTATTGGTTTGAGATATGAAATATAATAATAATAATAATAATAATAATAATAATACTATTGAGAGCTTAGTGGGATGCTATTACCTTTTGCCATGAGCAATAGGGCCGGGTTCGATACCTGTAGATCTCAGGCCTTCGAGACTTGGTTTTACATATAGAATAGAAAAGATGGAGATTAGCTCCTCTATTATAGCTTCTTTTTTTTTTGGCTAGCTCTTGTATTATACTTCGCCTGCTGGTTGCGATGGATCGAGAACACTTGACCCGATGTTAAGTATAGGTTAAAGTTTTAATGTATTATTGTCCCTATTCGACCCGGCCATAACCTAACATGTCCTAATGTTCCTGGGGACTTGGGTTGTATCCTTCACATACTTTGAAGAGTTGCGCAAGTAGATGAAAAATAAAGTTTGGAATGCTTTAAGATATGTGCGGTAGGTGACCGACTAACGGTGGATTTGCACCAAGATAGGTTAATCATCCTTTCGCAATGAAGGATACAACATGTTCTCTGTTACTGGTGGCTTGAGATAGCAGTACTCATGCCACATAAAAGCACGACTCAAGATTTTGCACGTTATTATCCTTACTTGACCAAAACTCAACCCAACTCATTGCCACCCCTAACATGATGGTGCTTATGTCGCATAAAAATCTATTTTAAGCACAAGCTTGGGCTAAAATAAGTGATGGGAGGCAAAATAGATTGTCCTATTTTCGGCATGAAGTCATTCAATTTTGGCCAAGCCGACCTAAGAAGGCCGACCTCATTGTCCACATGCTGCGGCCATGCCCTGCAGCCTCACCGCACCATGATTTGCTTGCTGGCCATGCCACGACATATCAACTAGGAACCATACCCTGCTTCCCTAGCCATGCCCTGCCTTATCTACCAATGCCTTACCGTTCATAAGAACGGCCAACGCCGTGTGCCTCAAGCAAGCTCTAGTTACGCGCCATCTGGCTAAAAGCTGTCACCTCCCATGATGAGGACGGACCATACCTCCGCCACCTGGGTACCTCTATGAGGACTATAAATTGCTCCATCAGGTAACGCCTAAAGAACTTTTGGACCAAATGAGATCCATTCTAACTTGAGTGTCGGAGGGCTCTCTAACTTGAGCATCGGAGGAGCCTCATCGGAACCACCGGTGAAGCTTTGTGCAGGTACGCCATCGTGCGGGAGGTAGCTCACCTTCTTCCTCGACCTTCCGGCAGCTTCCTTGACTTCTACGGCATGGACACCCTCAGGCCAAATTTGAACCACAACAGTAAGAAAATAACTTTTCTCCACCTAGTCATTTTCATACGACCGGCTTCTGATGTCATTTTTTATCATATCGTTTCAAATTGATAGGCCATTAACTTAGGACTAATTAGAATCCAAGTTTGGACTACCATGACTAAATAAAAACATCTGATATGTGGACTCACTTTAAGAAAGCTATTTCACTTTGGACATGAACTCATCTAGTGGGAGCTTGTCATTGAATCTTGTATTCTAAATGATATATTTGGTGTTCCAACTACTTGCATATGAAGCAGATTTAACATCAATATGCACTATTCTTTAAATTAAACCAAAGTCATTTCCTCTTGCTACTGGATTAGCATGCAGTACTTCAACTACAAAACTGCATGCCATCAAGTTTCTCTCAACTTTGTGAATTGACCATACTCTTAGCCAAATCAGATACCGAAGGAAACATAACAGAAAAAACTTTTTATCATTTTCTATAAGTCATATAATAGATATTTCCTTATGGGATTCTTTTAATTAAGAAAAGATAAAAGAGCTGTCATCATTTTTTTAAAAAATTTTAGAAAATAAGTAAGAGGCACAGGTAGGGTCCTTTCCTATTAAAATCTATGTTAAACTTATTGCTATTTGTTTCTAAGATTGTTGTACTCTAAACAATCAACTTATTTCTAGATTTGTTTGATCTAGTAAGATCCCTAGATCTATATGAACCATTTTGGTCGCTACGAATATGGTTGAACAGGATCCGGGAGCAGGATCCTCCATATTTGAAAGCTGATCGTAGGTTAAACTTTCAAAGGCCATAACTTGGTCATATGACATCTGATTGAGATAATCTTTTTTTTTTTTTTTTTTTAAATCAGACACTTTGTGGAAATCTATAATGTGACGCCACACACTTTAGGAGCCGGCGCCTCTAATGATTGAGCTCAAATTCCATCGTTTGGGGTTTGAAATAGGCCGGTCAAATCAAAAGTTTTTTTTGGATAAGACTTTGACCGAGTGTAGTTCTTTATTCGAGAAAAATCAGGCAGAGCGATAGAAGGCGGAGTTGATGTAGAAGTTGAAATCTTCCTCCTAAAAAATTTTAGCTTTTTCTAAAAGATTTCTACTAGTAATGCCTATTTTAGAATCATATTAGGATTAGAAAGAAAAATCCGAACTAAATTGTATAAGAACGGACATCGCCATTATAAATAAAGGTAATGTACTTTATTTTTTTAATCATCGATAAAAGAAAAACGGACTTATGCCTTATTTTCGAGATTCCTTCCTTCTTCTTTTAATTTTTTTGAAAGATTTGAGCTAAGTGGGTTGAGAAAAAACTTTCTTCTTGCAGATCGGGTCATTGTTGATTATAATTGGTGCCCAACGGGTCCTGCAATGTGTATCAACATTTGGGTGAGGCCTCTCGAAACTGTATCTCTTTGAAGTAACAAGTGCCAGATGCAATAAAATGAAAAGCCATACTTCAACAAAATGGACCCTGTCTGCTAGATGAAAATATACAATTACCTTGCTTGACCTCAACTCCACTGTAAAAGTCTGTGTCTGTGAACAACCCAATTGAATTGTATACAGATGCAGAGGATTTATTTTTAATGGTTATTTATGTTTACATGTTGTGAGACCACACTCTCGGCACAAAACATATTTGCCTATGCTCAAGAAGATTGTCCCAATCAACATGTTGTACACAACAAACATCCATGTTTTGAAGCCTACATCCTTCTCTCTCTCACTTCCTTTCCTCTATGCTGCAAGTTCCCAATAGATTTTGTCGGAGAGCATGAACGGGCATATTTTTTAGTTTCATATCGGCTATAGACTTATTTGGTTCACGTAAGAGGAGGAGAGGAAGTAGCGTCAATAAAAAAAATAGAGAAATATCTTATATTTAATTGGAGTTTTCGAAAAAGAAAGATAAAAGAGTAGCTTTTACATAGAAATAAGATTTGGAAAAAAAAAATCTAAGTAGGACATGAAAAAGTCCAATTTCTACTTGCTAAAAATTAGGACAATTGTTATTTCCAAAAGTACCTTTAAACTTTTAGATAGAATGGTGGAAGATCTTTTCTTTTATTAAGAGCATAAAAAATATTTAACATAACTTTTTTGAAAAAATAGGTGCTCAATCAAACATAAGCTACTCTCCGAAATGTCACTTTTTTGTGACTAATCTAATATGAAGAAAATATTTTTTTAGAAATCAGCTTTTCAAAAAAATATTTTAAAAATTATTTTGGTGAGCGAAACAAGTTCTATATATTCGGAAGATCTCAGATAGTTAGGAATTAAGAAGTTTAAATAATATCTTCCAATAATTTTTTTGGAATAAGGTATTGGGTTGAAATAGGCCTCTTGTTATTAATATGCACATCGGTGGCGTCGTATTAGTATCTTGAAGGTGATGATCTGAAGCATATCTTTTTTTAGTGGAGCCGGTATTAATTGTTCTGTAATCTTTGAAGATTTTTGAACATATGATTTTCGAAAGGAAAGCCATACCATGCACACCTTTGGCAGTGGGGAGAGTACCAACCGTTACAAAATTTATTTTGCCGCCGGCTCTCGACCACATTGCCTTGCCCACTGCTACCCCTTCCAGCCCGGCCCAGTCCTCGCTTTTTTCAGCTTTTTTACTCCATCTGGCAAATTGCACCTGGTAGAGACGAGAAAAGCTCTGGTGCTTCATGCAGAAGAAAGGGTGATATCAGTACTAGATGCTCTTGTGGTGTTGGTGGGCTGCTTGAGAGGCTTTAAATTTGAACAACCAGCCGAGTGAAGAAGACTAATCCGAGTCCTGCATGTAGTAGAAAGAGGGAGAGAGAGAGAGAGCGAGAGAGATGGCTGAGTCCGCCGTCAGCCTGCTGCTTGGGAAGCTGGACGAGCTCGCAGCCCGGAAAGCCACCTTGCTCCTGGGAGTGGAGGACCAGATCAGCTTATTGCATGACAAGTTTCAATTCATACAGGCATGCCTCAAGAGTGCTGACCAAAAACGGAGGGAGGAGAAGAATGAACTGCTTCGTATATGGGTGAGCCAGATCGGAGACGTGGCCTATATATGATGCTGAAGACGTCCTTGATGCCTTCCTCCTCAAAGTAGAGCTGCAATGGTCGCTGCGTGTGGGCTGTATCGGTTGGCTAAAAAGCTTGATCACGTTCCATTGCTAGATCCTTACCCTGCACAAGGTAGGAACTCAGATCCAGAAGATAAACGGAAGGCTTGAAGGCATTTCGGGCAACAGATCCCAGTTTAATATCGAAGACGTCGCATCGTCCATGAATTCTTCTAGCGAGACCCCCACTCGAAGGTGGCATTTTGGTTGCTTGCTTGCTCAATTTTACTCTACTTCTTTGTTGATTTTTTGCAGATTTTGATTGAAAAACATGTTCGTATAATAAGATTGGGGTTGCATGCAAAGTTAAAGAAAAAGGGAGTGTAAAAAGTATTAAAATTAGTGCAAGTAAAAAAAAACAATAAAAAGTTATGCTCTGGTTCTGCTTTGTTGATGGGTGAATGAAAGAAAAGGAATCGGAAATGACTAGAACATAAGAAGTGAAAAGAAGAGAAGATTCTTGTGTTTTGATGAAGTCAACAAAGTTGCACAGAGAATTGCAAACAAAGTGATTGAATAAACACTAGTTTTTCAGGGAAAAAATCTTAAGCCTTTTTTGGACTTATGATTCAAGTATTCGACCTAAATAATTCTTAAGCACCTTTTAATTTTTTTTTCATGCATTGCTTGCACCATTACGACAAATTAAGTGGCTAGTGCTTCTAGAATCATTGGAAAAAAAAAGAAAAAATCATTGTAGTGCAGCAAACACATACTTGTCTTGACCCCACAATCCCAGCTTTCACCAACATTAGCCTTAGTATAAAGAAGCTTTAGTGCAATATCAGCATATCAGGAGACACTTGCTAGAATAACTCATTGTGGCGACAGGTACGAGCTGGAGGTGGACGTGGTAGGCTTCGAGGAAGATGTTGAGGCCTTGAAGAGGCAGCTCACGGACCCAGATGTCCCACGACGTGCAGTAATCTCCATTGCGGGCATGGGCGCGAAGTAGGTAAAACTACACCTGATAACGAAGACTGCAACAGCCACACGATTCGGAACCACTTCAGATGTCAGAAGTTCGATTTTGTATCGCGAACTTATAGTGCCAGGGACCTCCTAAAGTCCCATGGAAGGATGGATATTATGGGCCTTGTGGAGAGTTGACATGGTGGAAACGAATGAACAAGTGATGGAAGAACAAACGCTGAGAATTGGAGAGATCGATGAGATATACTTCTTTTTTAAATTTTTGTTTTTGTCCTTGAGATCGTTTTCTGGCATAAATATATACACACGCACGGCTGGTTGATTCAGCAAATGTCATGAGATGTACTTGATACGGCCCGCTGGGCCACTATGAATGAATATTACGTCAATAGAGTTGGTAGCTCTTTCCGTTGTGCCCTGATGAAAGTTGTAACAATCGTTGGCCTTTATAGTAGAATTAGTCATAGAGGCGAGGTAGTGATTTACCTTATGACGGATGTCAGCAGTTCGAGTCTACTTATTTCCAGCCTGTGAACTTAGCTAATACTATAATAACACCTAATTTTTCTAAGAGGAAGAAACTTATAATATCATAACTGCTCATTGTTATTTTGGCCAATTGATCTTTCAATATGCTAGTTTCTCTTTCTTCCGTATGATAAAGGGGCTTTTCTCTAACGAAGAATGTGCTAGGTTGATGGTCTTTTGGGGTGGCGATCCCTCATTGGCCAATAGTGCACATGGGGAGTTGCAGGGAGGCTGACTCTGGAAGGCGCCAGAGTGCCACACGTTGGGAGATATCGGAGGAGGTCGGCATAGGGAAGTGCTCGATCGGAACCTGGGAGAAGTACAAATCGTTGGCGACATCTCTCAAAGTTGCAGGAAAGAATCTGACCGCCTGATCAATCCATCCTGCTGTCCATTGAGTCTCGCAAATATTTGCATGTCTAACGCGCTGAAAGTAGGAAATTAGTTGCGGACATACAGATTGCGCCCCAACCCAACAATTCGTATTTCTTATATTTTTTCTTGGCTGCTTGGCCTGCAGTAGGTATCTGATTCACTGCTTTAGGTATTAGTACTATGACTTTCAACCTAAATAGTTTCAATTTCAACCAATTTGTAGCTGACTATCAAGATCATGTTATCAATACTTGGGCTGATATCATCACTCATACTAACCTTGGTATGGAAGTAATGCATGAACGTAATGCTATTTCTAGTTTGATTTGTTTGTCTAGTATTCTTCTCGTTTATGCTTTATTATATATATATATATATCCTTCATACAGGCGTTCCCTTGAGGGCACCCGCTTGCTCCTTAATTGGCCATCCGTCTTCAGGGTTCAATTGGTTACGGGAGAAACTTGCCATCAGACGTGGATAGCTATTAAGATCAAGATGAGTACCGGCAATCTCAAATTTCGGACTCCAAAAGCACCATTTCTTTTCCTTCGCCAGTGGAAAAAACGACCCAAAGCACCAATTCTTAATGACATCAAACATGAATCACACTGTATCCTGGGTGCCCCCACTCCCTAGCTTCCTGAAGATGAATTTTGATGGCAGTATAGCTGCTGATGGGAGAGGCGGAGGTGTTGGCTTCGTCATTCGAGATCATGATTCTAGACTAGTGGCGACAGAAGGCCAGCGGATCTTCGACTCGTCGATGGTGTGTGCTGAGCTCCGAGCCACCTGGGAGGGCATATCCTATGCGAGACGGACACTTGGTGCAGACCAGATCATCCTTGAGGGCGACTCGGCTACTGTGATTGACTGGATCAGGGGTCGGGGTCGTGCAGGTGAGGGCAAGCCGCTGCTTCTGGATATTCGCAGACTCCTGCAGGCGTGTAGCACCCATCAGGCTACACATGTCTACAGGCAGGGAAGCAAACTGTGCAGCTGATTGGGTCGCTTCCTATGCGGCTCACCATTCTGGAGGCTTTGTTTGAAGGGAGGACGACATAGTGCCAGAGTCTCTTTCTATTTTGTTGCTTTCAGATTTTGTTGGCCGTATTCATACCCGTAGGATGTGAGCCGCCGTTGTACCAAAAAAAAAAACACATGAATCACACTTCAAACTACAGGCAAAGACAATTTCGTCAGATAACAGTAGCTCAGAAGACGGCTATCCGCAAAAGCGAGAAGTCTCCCAAAACAAGCTATATCCCAAACAATATTGTCATGATTTCCCTCATCGTCACAGGTTGCTAAATGATCTGAACCTGAGGAGAAGGCATTGGAAACGGGCCTTCTGATTGCGTTTTTGTGTGGGGTGGAAGAGGAAGTAGTCGGTCATCTTTTTTTATTCCATGCAGAGAGGACCTCGTACTAACATCTTTGGCTAACGCAGAAAGAAAATGTGAGGAGGACTTGAAGGAAAGGCTGGGGGCGTGATTGCTGCAGCTGCCTTAGAAAATCTGGTTAGAATGAAATGAAAGAAATTAATGCCTTTAGAGAAGGTTAAAAAAAGAAGATGCTGAAATCCTGGCTGGCTCTGGTGCAGGAGAAGGATTTAAGAGGAGTGAAGCTTGTATTCAGAAGGTTAGGAGTGAGAGGCGTTCAGTAACGTGAGACCCTTGTAACTGGAATGAGCCTTTCAACTCAATGCATATTGTTGCCTCAAAGAATAGCAAACAAAAATATTACAAAAACAGCGCAACTGCATCCCCAAAAGCTTAAGCTATTAGGTGGACGATTAGCCCAGGCTTATGCAGCACAGCTTGTCAGCCGATGTGGGACTACGACAAGCAGCTTAGAAAAAATTAACACATCCAAATTAACAAGAGAATTGCACATTGTGCCCTTCAACAAGTAGCTGACAATGTATCACAATATTAAATATCAATATTCAAATCCACTACAAAAACATAGAGCTGTCAGGTATATTAAAAAACTGTATTCAAATCCACTACAAAGACATAGAGCTGTCACCCAAGCAATTCACCGATAACTGAAAAACCTGAAGAAAGTCATCGACCGTATTAAAAAACTACTTATGTTATTTATTTGCTGATAAAAGGTAACATGGAAGCACCGGACCCAGGCTTCTAACTCATGGCATATTTTTGTGTCCAAGAGCGGGCAGTTGCCTCATACTTGGCCCTGTCAGTCTTGTACATGTGAGCAATCTCTGGTACCAGTGGATCATCGGGGTTGGGGTCCGTCAGAAGTGAGCAAATAGATAACAGCACCTGCAGTTTTATTGCATTTATGTATAAATCCAAAATAGAAGACAGGAATTTTACCACAAAAAAGAAAAAGATAGAACATGGGAAGAATCAGAAAATACTGCATAAACATAAAACTAGTAAATCGATAGTACACTAGCTTTATGTCACGATCCCTTCACAAAACTACCATCCACTATTTCTTGTCCAAAGCCCAGCCAACCGAAGTCTCACGGGTCATCCACATCCAATCAAGTCTTCATGGATTTCCATCCATAACTTTAACTTGGAATAACATTAAAGGTGGCTCTAGATAAGAATACTTGGCGAATAAGGATCCATGAAGCCAACCTCAAATAGTTGGAAAAAAGCTAAATGATTATAAGATGATAAATTTATCTTACTTGTACCCATCTTATATTATCAAAACTACTGCTGCTCCAAGGAGAATCACCTATGGCTCCAACATTTATCTTGGTCCAGAAATTAAAAGAGGAGCAATAAAAAATAAATGAAAGGTCTAGAAATCCAGCAAAATAATTCTACTCCAGAATGGATGCTGACGAATGCATAACCACTGGATAGAAAAATAAGAAAGATCCTATTCAAACAAATATTGACCAACTTTCAAAAGTAAAACTCTCTCCCATGGAATAGACTTTCTAGATTACATTGAACTTAGAAGAGTCTGAATTTTATATTCTAAATGAACTCGATCCATCCGACATTTTTCTGGACATTATTAAGAATACTCATATAATACTTAATATTCATTCAAAAAGTCCATTTTTTTTTAAAAAAGAAAGAGTGGTAAAAGAAATCAATTCACCTTGGATATTGTCAGTGCAGGGCTCCACTGTTCCTTGAGAATGTCAAGGCAGATGCTACCATTGCTGTTGATATTGGGATGAAAAACCTTCGTGCGGAATGACACCTGATGTTAAATTGATACTTTGCAGATTAACAGATGAGGCAGTGTTGCAATAATATAAGAGTTAATATTATACAATCAGCATAAAACAGGTGTACGCAACTCTTCCTCATAGAACCATAATTTACTGGCAAATATTGACAGTGAATTGGTGACCCCATTTCTGTTCTCCAAACGCTCCATTCTAAAAGAGCCCTCTGCCAGATTCATTTACCAGACAGTGGGACAAAGATAACTTACAACGGTAGTATTTATTTTTAATTGTTGGAGAATTTAATATTTCACCCAGGAAAAGAAGAAATGGTAAGGCTCATCATCAGCAGACATGCTCTTTAATGACATTTTTTATTTGTTTGACATTTATTAAGGAACCATTATCAATTTTCTGTATCTGTCTGAAGGTAGAGAGGGATTCCAAACTTGAAAAACATAGGGCACTAACAAACCAAACATGCAGGAATATTTATCTCTCAGACCGCATATCACGGATGTTTAACATAGTAAGGCCCTGTTTGGGGAAGCTGTTGGCAGTAGAGATGTTGGAAGTAGAGCAGTTGGAAGTAGTGATGTTGGAAGTAGAGCTGTTGGAAGTAGTGCTGTTGGAAGTAGAGCTTTTATAAAAAGCTGTTTGCTGTTTGGTAACTACATTTCTAAAGTGCTGTGGTACTTTAACATGTGTTTGGTAAATAAACTGAGAAAGTACTTTTGTATGACAAAATTACCATAAAAGACATTGCATAGTATTAAACAACAGAGCATAATAAAACATAACATATATTAATACATAATATACGATATAGTATAATATTACTGTAATGTAAAATAATATTATTATAATATAGTAATATGACATTGCATAGCATAGCATAATAGTAATATAATTATTAGAGTAAAT
>JAOXJJ010000001.1:16340235-16382442 GCA_025769935.1 Phoenix roebelenii | reverse complement strand
CGATCTGGACTAAAGACATCGAAATTTATATGGAAACCTGAACATCAGAGGTACTGCTATTCATATAACATTGCAAAAGGAACAAACCTGCACTGCAAGATGTGGGAGGATCATTTTGCAAGTCCTTCAACTCCTTCTGAATCCTCCTTGTAGCCATCGATAACTTATCAAAACCCTAAACCACCACAAAAACCTCAAACTCATAATGATGCACTAAAATAAAGACCAACTACTACGAAGACTTAAGCCAAGCATGCCATGATCCATTATTCCAAACACAGCTACAAAAAACGAAAGCATCAATTATATTTCCAGGTCAAGATCCAATTTTTCCCGCAAAGAAAACCTACCAGCAGGTTTAATCAACTCCGATTCAAAACAATCGACCCTAGAACCCATAAATTTGAAACAAAAGGAAGGAAACCGCATCAAGAAATCAAGAAACAAAAAGAACGAGCAATAAGACCACGAATCTGCCCCCACTGAACCACAAAATGGAGAAATTAGGATAAGGCGATACCAATCTGGAAAATATTCGTACCGGCAAAGAAGACGATTTGGGACGACGGGTTCGCCTGCTAGGGTTTTTTAATATTTTTTGCGACCCCTTCAAACGACCCTTCGGACCTTGGAAACAGAAGTCTTCCGTTACTTATATTTCCGAGTTTTAAGTTCACCGCGTGGATTCCGACGTTGATGTGATATCATCTTGGCCGTCGGAAGACGGACAGATCTGACGCGTCTTGACTTACGCGTTCCTGAAACCGTAACACACTCACCAAAAAAAGGAAAAAAAACTTTCCTTTTTCTTGGTAATAAAAAAATACTTTTCTTTAGAAATACTTTTCTCCCCTGTTTTTCTACTCGACTCCACCTTTTTTTTTTCTTTTTCTTTTTTTTTTGCTGAAATCGATTTCACCTTTGAGGCTTCATCTCAAGGCTGGCGATCCGGTCCTCCCTATCCAACAATCCGGCTCTACAAGTTCATGATATATTGACATGATCATCTTTTATTTTTCCTTCCTTTTCATAATTATCAAACATGTTATTGTGATAATATATTATTTTTGACAAAAAACTATTATTGCATTTTGAAGTGTTCTTGTTCTAATTTGATGATTTAATTGAGGCCCTTAAGAAAATATTGAAGAGGAGCAAAAGAAATGGGATTGATCATATATGCACCAATGACATATTCCATTAGATTGATTTGAGAAACTAGAAATTGAGGCATGCATTTGTTTTATTATTTTTAGTTTTATATTGACTGTTATAAGGTTGTTATTCACCATTTTTTTTATATATGTTTGTTGTTGTATATATTTATTATTTGTGCTGCATGATTCATGGTTTAATGGTTCTAACTTCTATCTCAATATGAATAGAAGAAATATGTTTTTATTAATTCTTTAGAAATTCTTAAGTTTTATTTATTTGAAGTAACAAAAATTAATATGTTTAGTAAATTAGCAAAAACTGGCATGTGTTAAATAGTTTACCATTAATTAGTTATTTGAATCGCAAAAAATATTTTTTAATTTGCAAAATGTCAAGATAAGCTTTGCAGATTTATGTTTAGTTATATATTAGTATCTAAGAATAAAAGGAATATTGGAATTTCTTCTTAATTTGAGTAATTTTTTGTCGGTCAATTAGAGTTCTTTTAGAAGAGTCACAAGTTGGAGACGCATGATCGGGCATAATCCAATTTCAAATGAAATTGCTTGGGGATTGATCTTCCCTCCAACCTTGTATTGCAACCACATATTCCTCTCGTCAACCTTGTAACCATGATTTCCCACAATGGCCCGTTGGAGATTGTAAGAGGAGCTTTAACCAGGCTTGGTTTGATGAATATAAGGCATGCTTGTAGTACAGTTTAATAGAATATGCTACATATTCTTTTTGTCATTATCTCTTTACTCTGGATAATTGAGATCAAGGAGGTAGGATTAGTTTTGTTGCTAGGGGATTTCATAATTAGGTAAAATAAGGAAGAATTTGAAAATTATATTAGAGGCCCTAATGGTGCTCACAATCAAGCTCTAGAAAAATGAAAGGATCTATTAAGACCAAAGCAACACATCCAAACAATATTTGACAAACAAAATCGTCATGCTTGAATTGATTATCAAACTCATTTGGATGCATCAATTGATTGTGTTAGGTTTCTTTTGCAATTAGGACTTGCTTTCTACGGTCATGTTGAATATAGACATTCAGAAAAATTAAGGAATCTTTAACGAGCTACTATAGTTTCTTACAACATAATGAAGAAATGAATTGTTCAACAAAGTTCACATGAGAATCTGAAATTTACTGCCTGGATATTCAAAAATATAATGCAAATATTAATGCAGTTAAAACCTCTAGTGCTATTATTACAGAGTCGGGAGATCGATTTCTTTCTATTTTAATTGATGAATCAGGTGATATGTTAAAGAAAGAGCAAATGATAATTGTTTTACATTTTGTTGCTGCTGAACATTTCTTTGATGTTGTGCATGTTCTAAATATCATACCTTCATCACTTAGGCAACAATTGTCATAACTCAGGACCCATCCAAAAAAACTAGCTAAAAGATATTATTTGGGTTCTTTGATCCTATATAAGTACTCAATATCTACCCAGTAAATAACCAATGTAGGACTAAACACACATCTGCATGGATCCTCATACTTTCTTTAAAATAATGCACTATTTATTTTCCGATTACGAAAGCACAAGCTATGGTTATGCTGTATGAGTTTTCATATTCTAAAATCATCGGATGATGACTTCATTGTCAATGCTTTGGAAATATCTTTCTCAATATATGTGATCAATATATCATTCATCCACTGATTTCCCATTGCGTTGCAATTTTTAACAATATTTGTCATAGAAAAGGCTCTTTCAACAGTGGCAGTTGCAACAGAAGTAATTAATACTAACTTAAGAATTCTATAAACCAAGAAATATCCTTTTTCTTTCCAACCATCTTTTGAGAAAGATCACCAATCCCCTTTAGTTTTACGAAATTAATATTAGACCACATCTCAATGATATGGTTCTAAAGTATATTGTCTAATACCATAAGATCCACCAAAGTCATTTGGATAAGTTTAAATCAATTGAATCAACTTACCAAAGGATGAGAATGAATTGGATAAATTTAAGCATGCAATGCATGGTAGTCACTTCTGTAAAATGGTTGTTAAGCTCATGAAGCTATATACCAGTAACTGTATGAATAAATCACCAACATAATGTTATAAATTTGCAATCTCTTCAACTCTATATCATAATAATGATCCTCAAGAAAACTATCTTTCATCAGATCTGGAAATAGTTATACCATGTTTATCATAAAAAAAGATACTTCTGCAAGCCAAGAGTTCCATCAGCTAGCTCTCATAGTTTGCAGCCATTGTTGGGTTAACTAAGGTCATGGTATTTACAATATCTTATTCCTTCACTTGTAATGCTTGCGATAATTTATTTGTGATACCCAATATATTTTTCATAAGATGTAAACTCAATAATAAAACTAAAAGTACGTATAGAATCTAACAAGGCACATGCTTCTGCTCTTTGTTTTGAGTTCAAGTCATCTTCTACAATGATATCAAGCACATCTATTTCCGAAGTAAATACAACAATCAAATTAACAAGTGAACCATAATGAGATCCCCAATGAGTATCACCAGCACATGCAAGGCTTGCCTCTTGATTCATCTCTCTTTCACTTGATAATTTACAAGTTTGAAGTGCTTTTGTAACTTCGGCGAGTCATTTTTCTCGAAGTTGATTGCGATGTTTGCATGAAGCTCCAACAATATTTAGAACATGAGTAACCAAGTTAGAATGTAAAGCTATCTGAATGTGATTTTTAGCAATAGCAACTAGTGCTAGTTGAAGCTGATGGACAAAACAATGAATGTAATAAGCAGATCTATTTGCATTCATAATAAGTTCTTGAAAACATTGGACTTGCTATGCTTAATTCATATTTAGAAAATGATGCTTCAATTGCTGTGAAGACTCGTGAGGGCGTGTGTTTAGTCCTATATCGGTTATTTGTCGAGGAGATTTTGGGTACTTATACAGGACTAAGGAACCCAAAAAATACCTTCCGACTAGTTTTTTTGCGTGAGATTCTGAGTTGTGACAAATAATATCAAAGCGAACTTGGCTCATAGCCTATGTGCACTAGGAGACAGTGAGACACTGTAGCATAGGTTCATGGAGGTTAACCACGAACAAATTGTGGTATTTGTGATTGGATTTGAATGGATTTGAACCCTTAGCCTGACGAGGACATCACGACTTGAACAGAAAAGTATGTGAGGACCTATGCAGGCAAGGAGATCTTGGGTACTTATGCGGGACCAAGAAATTCCAAAAAATACTTTCTGCCTAGCCTTTTTGGATGAGATCTGGGTTGTGACAGAAAGTCCAATAAATGTACACTTTTAAATGAACTTTCAAAAATTTTATATAAAAAAGGCTATTTGTTTGTGATAGAATAATTATGATTAACCTTTCATTATCACCAATTAAGTAGCATTCCACCCCCCTCCCCGCATGAAATTCTTGCTCTGCTGCCAAGGACACATGGCTCCCTACAACCATGGATTTGAGGTGTTATATCTTTGGTCCATTTATTACTTCCTTTTGTTTTCATTCTTATTTAGTCATGAAAGAGGACTCTAATGGTAGTGAAGGAAATCAAATTTTTTGATGAAGATAAAATTTCATCCTTCGATTAGTAAGCAGCGAAATTGCCTCGGCATTACCCTTTTCACAACATGCATAGCATTAATGGGAGTAACAAAAAGAACCTTGTAAGCTTCTAGTGTTACACCGATATTTCTTGTAAATATACATTTCACTGAAGATTCTATAATCTTCATCTGATTGTACATCAAGATTCAGAATTAGTTAACATATGTATAACTAAACTTAGATGCGAATGGCATGTGCCTAGAAGGCAAGTAAGCTAATCTTATCTCTGAAAGATTGCTTTTAAAATTGTAAGAGTAGAGATGATAACTATTGTTTGTATAATCAAGCTTTTCATTGGATTTCTAGGACATGTGCTGTTGCTTCTATTTTTTAAAAACCTTTTTTCACCCAGGAACAAGCCATAGCGTTGATCTTCTAGCTTCTTCTTCTGAAAGTATTTATTTTTTTCAATTTCTTTTTCTTATAAAAGCAGTTCTTCCAAAAGTACTTTTTTAAAATTTTTTAAGCTTAAAAATATTTATCTAAAACAACACCAGACATGTTCTAACAAAAAATAATAAATGATAAGAGAATATTAACTATACTCCTCGATTGTACTGGAGTTTCTATTTTTAAAAATTGCCAAATTAATACAATTTTTAGTACTAGTGTAACAAATTAGGACCTCATCCAAAATGGCTAGGCAGAAGATATTATTTGGATTATTTGATCCTGATATGGGACTAAACACGTGCACGCACGGGTCCTCATAGAGTTCTTCCGTTTAAGTCTCGATATCTTTGTCAGGTAAAAGGTTCAAAATTCATTGAAATCTAACCACAAGTACTACCATCAAACCTTGACAAGCTCCAATGGATTCGAGCACAACGATCGGCTCGTGGTCAGCTCTAATAGATCCGTGCTGTAGTGTCCTCTAGTTTATATAGGTTATGGATCGAATTCGCTATGATACTATTTGTAACAACCTAAAACCTCACCCAAAATGGTAAACTAACAAATTTTAATAATATTTTGGCCATTATTTTAAACAAACGTTTGGTTTAGCAATTGCTCCCCGATCTTAATAATTTCCCTCTCCGAACGTGTCTATTTTTTTTTTTAATGCAGACCGAACGTGTCTAATGGTGGTAGTGAGTAAAATCTAATTCCCTCTCCGAACGTGTCTAATGGTGTGACAGCATATTGGGAAAAGAAAATCTAACGAAAATCTAATCTTGAGAACAGAGTGGTCTTCGTAATTTTCTGTCTTACGTGTCACCCGTCTCCTCGTGCGCGTGTACGTGGTGCGCTCGGCTGCCAGGGCATCATGGCCGGCAAAGCGGCAGCGCATAGAGAAACTATTGAGACCCAAAACAAATACGAGCTGCAGCTATTAAAGGGAGAAGACGCCCAATCTCGTTTCTCACCGCCCAACCATCTCTATCCGTTCCTGTTCTCCAATTCAACCTCAATTTGTCCACCCGGAGAGAATATTCTCTGTAATCTATTCCTCCAATCCATCAAGTCATTTGTCCTACCCACAACTTCTCTCTCTCTCTCTTTTGGTGGAAATACTTCTTATTGGTCTGTTTTATGGTGATGCAGTTTTAGGAGGCTACAAGGGATCAGGCAAGTTCCGCTTACCTTACATCACCTTTGATCTATCTAAGAAGTTGTCGTGGTTTTTATTTTTCCTCAAATTTTTGTTCTTCGTTCCGACATTAGGATGCGTGACGATGTTTAATCTGTTGCGTGCGGGCATTTTCATGTGTATTTGGTGTTTGATTTTAATATCTTGATGGTATTTTTGGGTCCCTGCTTCGTGCTTCCTTTTCTGCCGCAGTTTTATGGGGATTCAGTAAATTTCGGAAGAAAAGGGGTGTTTATGAGTTTTCCTGTTTCAATTTATCTCTTATGCTTAATTGTTCTATTGTTTTGGTCTTGTTGAGAGTGAGGCTTCTTCAAGTCTGAACTAGGTTGACAGAACTTGCGTTCTGTCTTGACTTGTTCTTGGCCATCGTGGTCACTGTGTTCCTCCAAGTTAGCTTTTTTTTCCTTTTTCATGTTTTCTAATAACTATTTCGAGGTATAACAGAGATTTGAACCCATGAATCCCTTCTGCCAATTCTATCATATAACCATTATAATCGTTAAGATCCCTTGAATTTTTAATCAAATATCACAGGTGAGTAAAATATGTTTAACTACATTGACTTCCAGTTTATGCATCTTAAATGAGGCGAGCAAGAAGCATGATACTGATTAATAATGGGTGAGGCCTTACTTTATGGTCAATTAGCTTTCTATAATTTCATTGCTTCTATTGCCTGGTACATGTCACTAAGAATGGTTGCTGTATAGTAACTGACATGAATAAATGTCGTCATGCTGGTTTCTTTGGATGTTTTTTATTGATTCCATAATTTAAGCCTTCCTTCGGCCAAGTGCTCAAAGTTCTCCTTGTTTCTTGGTTATTTAAGTAATGGAGAGGCTAGTTTGTGCAGTTCGGATGTTAAACACTTTGAAGTTTGTATTGATTGATTTCTGCTTCATTATTTAACTGTAACCAGATAATTAGAATAGCTAGATGAGAATGTGCACTACAACATCTCTGTCTTCTGGTAATAGAGTAGACAAAGTTAAATGAAACTGCCAGACATTTTCCTACCTCTGGCCACTTCTAGGATTGAACCACTAGAAATGCTAAATTAATTATGTTTCTTTAGCAGAAATAGCATATGCAACATACAGGTTGTGCTTTTGATTTCAATGGCTTTGCTTTGTCCATAAGAACCTGAATCTTATTGCTGTTCGTTCATGGCCTTGTATTACAACAAAACTAACTTTCAAGATCTAGGGTACATACTGGATAAGGATGAATAAATAGTGTTATAACACCAAACTGGATTATTAGTAGCTAGAGAAAGGTCTTTGAAGCTGATTATGTAGCATGGCTTCTTTAATTGAAGTGATAAAATTGAGTGAATGTCTGAAATTGCATTTTATATGCTAGAGCTTGTTCAATGATATTTTTCTTCTTTCTCCCTTTCCAATATTTTATTCTACCTCCCATCTTCCTTGTGCTGAAGGTTAATGAATGAAAGTTTTCATGAAAATTGTGAGGATCTATGCGAGCATGTGTTTGGTCTCACATCGACTGTGTACTGGGTAGATCTTGGGTACTTATATAAGGCCAAGAAACTTAAATTATACCTTTCGGCTAATCTTTTTGAGTGAGGTCCTGGGTTATTACAAATGGTATTAGAGCGAACCCGGCTCATAGCCCATGTGAACTAGGGAATACTGCCGCATAGGCCATTTGGGTTGACCACATGTTGGTCGTGGTATTTATGATTGGAATTGAATGGATCTGAATCCTACCCTGGTGAGGACGTTAGAGCTTAAATGGTGGGAGCATGTGAGGATTTATAGGGCGTGCATTTAGTCCTATATTAGCTATGTACTAGGTAGATCTTGGGTACTTATACAAGGCCAAGAAACTCGAATCACATCTTTTTAAGTGAGGTCTGGGTTGTTACAGAAAATTTGTTGGGTTAGTCCTTCCTTATGTGGAGAAGAGCCTATCACATTTTGGGCTGTGTTTCTTGGGATGGAGGAGCCCATAATTAAAGCCTATTCTAGATTTGGCACCCTCTCTTTTAATAAGTCAAAAGGGGAAGAATTTAGGGCTGGTTGCTATGAGGTATTGGGTGAGAAATTCTTCTATTCTCTTTTGGGGAGAGACTCTTTTTGCTAGGAGACCATGGTGAAGGAAGCCCTAGCAGCTCCTTAACTTGGGAGGAGCATAAAGCAAGAAGAAGGTGTGGCACCAGATTTGTGTAGCTCCACCTACAAGTCCATCACGATGATCCTTTGTGACACTAAATTGGTGTTCTTCAAAGGATTTTGAGAGCTCCATGTGGGTGAGTCCATTCCAACACCTTGTATGTTGTAATCCACCTTTATACAGTGAAGAATCTCATGTGATCCAAGAGTTGTTGTCTCTTGATGTGTGGAAGCCTCTAGGTGTGCCCTAGAGAAGTTGTGATCAAGAGAGGTGTTCTCTTGATGTTGCAATCTTTGGCTTGGCCAGGAAGAAGAAAAAAATCTTGTGATTCCATTATTTCTTGGAGTTGTGGAAGATTCATCGGGACTCGATCCCATGGTTTTTCCCCATTGATGTTTTCCGTCTAAAACCCTTGGCCTTTTGTTATTTCGCTGCTTTCTGGTGCTTGTTGATGCTTTATTTTGTGATCCTAATGTTCTCGCACATAGGGAAAGTAATTTCTTCCGCTGTGGCCACTCTAGGTCCACGTGCGCTAGTTTTGGGTGTATGTGCACTGATATGCTCCTGTGAACTGATATTTCCCTCTATGTGCACTGGTTTTACCTGGGATAGAATTTGTTTGAAAACTTGTTTGGCCTTCCTTTCCCATTAAGTGGTGTCAGAGCATGTCATTGATACTGATAAATTTTTCACTGAAACTCGTTATATGATCCCACTTATGAAAGCTTATCATTCTCTGTTTCGTATGAACTTTAACAGATTTAGGTGAAATCTAAGGGTTCCTGTCTTATTGCAATAGCAGAAAATGTTACCAATATAGTAGGATGTGTACTTGCCAATTGGTATTCTATGTTTAAAGGAGAACATTTCAGTCTTTGTATATCAATTTTATGATGTAGGTAGTCAAGTATATGATTTTTTTTTTTTTTTTTTTTTGAGGAGATAGAAGGCCTATCAAGTAGTTGGTGCCTTGCTATTTTAACTTCACATAGTTTGCATATCCACTATTTATCAACAAGATTTATTTGTTACCCATGATCTGCAACTAAGAAGACAAATTATCAAGGACAATCTTTGCAGTAAAGATGATGTCCAAGTTGGTATTATGAATGTTAACATTTCCATCCTATATGATGTAGTAATTTTTGGTTTAAAAAAGGCAAACAAGTTTGAGTGAAAGAATTCTTCAGCTCAGGGAATGCATTGTATGTTAACATTCTCTACTTTTTACTTTTCTTCCCCTCAAAGTTTGTCTATCATGGTAGTCATATTGTAGAGTTCAACACATGAAGATTGATTATCTACTTCATATCATTTTTTTTTTTAATTTTTACAGTTTGATATTCTTAAGCTATCACCTTAACATAATTTCAATCAATCTTTCATTTCAGAGGCACATATTTGACTTGTGTCCTGGACACTTTCTGTCTCATTGCATCAAAATGGGGGGCATATTTGGGAAGAGTGCCTCCTCAAAGCATTGTCTGCCGGAATCAAACCTTGAGGTAAAGATTATAGAAGCGATCAGACGGAAGGCATCAAAAGGAAGTGCCATAAAATCATTCAATAGCATCATTCTGAAATTTCCTAAAATTGATGAGAGCTTAAGAAATTGCAAGGCCATTTTTGATCAATTTGGTGAGTCCTGTCTTTGTAGAAAGTAACTGTATTATAGATCTATAAGCTGGTAATTATGGTTTGGGAAACTAGCTTTTGATGCTGTGTTCAAACTTCAAAGGTTGAATTTCAAGAAGTATATGTTCCTTTTTTTTATCTCTTTCTGTTTTTTAAATTTCTCATATATATTGGCACTTGAAATCTGAGAATAATTACGGAAATCATATTAGAATTGCAAACATTAAAGTTATTGAAACACAGAAACATTGTCGAAAACCTACTAAACTCCTGTCACAATTTATAAATGCACTGGTCATTGGTCTAACTTGTTTAACTATTAGAAACAATGTAAACTACACTAGTCACCAAGGTCCATAATCTCAGTATTGGGTACCGTATTGGTATGTTACTGACTCGGTATTGTGCCATAGGTGTATGATATGGTATCATATTGTATGTACTCTGTACCGAGACATGTGACTATTTTTCCTTACTTTGAATCATGGTATTGCCTGGAACTGGTCGATATGGTATAGTATGCACCCAGGTTTGGGGTAGTGTCAAGTGGTATGGTATGATTCGGGTCAGTACGCAGTCTGTACCATCCTGAATGATATTTTTGTGTTGGTTCCGACTCGGTTTGGGTTGGTATGGATGGTTCAGGGTGGCACGTCAAACATAGTTTAGTCACACGAGTCTTATGTCTTACATGATGAGTACGATATGAGTACTTAAATCCTCGGTTCAAAAAAATAAACATCTAGCTAAGCAACCCTGAAATACATATTTCACTTTATCAGTTTAGCATGCTTAGATACTCTTTTGAGTGGAGTCTGTGGATGTGCAATGTGTAATGTGTATGCAGGGGTACAGCAGAAATTACAATTATTAGCATATGTTTGTTGCATTATTCATCACTGAAGAAAAAAAATTATACTTTGATTTACTTTAATTAAAGTCATATCAAATATATGTCTATGAATACATGTATTTGACTGTCAGTTTTAGGGAATGGAGAGAAATTTTAAGCTTGACTTACCTAATCGATACATGCAAGTGCTTCCTAAAGTCATCTTTGTCAATGCATGTTAGAAAATAAATTCCAGTTACTGAGAAATTCATTGTAGTTGGGTGAATTATGTCTGAACTGTACAGTTGTTAGTATGCAGTTATTTTAGTTTCTGCTAATAGAGGGTTTTCTCTTCCAGATGAAGACTCCAATGGAATGATAGATCCACAAGAACTGAAGCGTTGTTTTCACAAGCTGGAAATTTCTTGTACAGAGGAGGAGATTAGTGATCTCTTTGAGGCATGTGATATTACAGAGAACATGGGGATGAAATTCAATGAATTTATTGTTCTTCTCTGTCTCGTATATCTTCTCAAGGAGCCAGCAGCTTTACAGGCTGTATCCTTTGATACATTTTCTGTTCCTTGCATTAGTCCATCATATCATCTTGGGATTAGTTCATGTTATGGAACTTTTAATATCTTGTAAACTATGCATCATCATTGACTTTATATTTGATTTTTCCTTTATTTTTAAATGGTAGGAACTTGGATCAGGTCACATCCTTCAGAATCTGTCACTAGCAACCAACACTATGTCGAGGCATCACATACAGTTCTTGCATAAAACTTAGATCCTCCCAGCTCCAATGAGGCAACATCAGACTGATACTTAGATTGGACACGAGTTCTTTGAGCTTGCCAATCAACTAGTATTTGGAGTCACACACATATAATCCACATATAACAATCACATGATATCATGCCAGAACACCTATTCATTCAAAGAGATAATATTGTTCCAGGGATGTTAACTATTAAGCTTGTTGTTTGAAATCATGTATGCATTGTCTATCAAAGTAACATGTCTTTATCAGTTCTGATGCCGGACAACAGGAAGAGGGAGAAGAATAAGAGAAGGAGAGAGGAGCAAGGAGAGAAGAGGGAAACTAGGCTTTTCGCCTAGCTCTTGCTCTGGGTTTCACGCCAGGGCTCAAGAAAGGGAATCAATTTTTTTTTTTGGGTACATAGGCAGCTCACGCGAGAGCTCACACTAGTTTTGCATGAGCATGGCCAACTGAATCAAAAGACAAAATACTCCACAGTGGTGGAGGGACAGGTATGCATCGGATCTAGAAGGTCTCTCCAGAATGGTGAGAAGCAAAGGAGGCGACCTAGTTAGCAGCTTTGTTCGCCTTTCGAAATACATGCGTAGCCTGGAAGACATCACATTCCTGCAGCAACCACCCGACGTCCTCTAAAAGCGGATGGTCGAAAGCCCCCAACCCCTCCTGTAGAATCCACTCAACCACCTACACCAA
Organism: Phoenix roebelenii; assembly: GCA_025769935.1. NCBI lineage: Eukaryota > Viridiplantae > Streptophyta > Magnoliopsida > Arecales > Arecaceae > Phoenix > Phoenix roebelenii. The sequence continues at coordinate 16,370,000 of JAOXJJ010000001.1, read as the reverse complement.
GTCTCCCTCTAGGATGATACACCGGGCTTTCAGAACTCGTCTCGTATAGGAGACACCCTCCTATGCGGCTTCGAGTTCCGCCCTCAGAATAGATGACTCGAAGGTGCGTTGCTCTCCTGCCACAATCGGCCTGGACTCGTGATCCCTAATCACAAAGGCAACACCTGTGCCTCCTCCACCAACGGACAACCTGTCATCAAAGTTCAACTTAAGGTGGCCGGAGGGTGGGGGCTCCCAAGAAGTGAATACATACTTAGGCGCTATAGCAGCGAAGGGGGAGACTCAGATGAAACTGTCACAGTAGCCTTGAAGACCTCATCGGCCAGTCGGATAGCTCTGTCCACCACAACCCTTGGAGGGCCCCTCCTGCTCTCGAAGACCCTATTGTTCCTATCCAGTCAGATGTGATAGGCCAGATAGGCACCAGTAACGCCCCAGGTGGCAGAACTCGAAGCTCGAATGGTAGACCTTAAGTGCCGGAGTAAATCCTAGGATATGGGTGATCGTCTCCACCTTCGGGCAATCCATGCATATCGAGGAGACCCTCATCCCTCTCCTCGCCAGAACAAACCTGGTCGGTAGGCATCCCCAGGCCACGTTCCATATAAACAGCGCAACCCGAGGATGTATTCGCATCCTCCAAATCTAGCTGTCGTCCAGCCACCTCGAGCTCTCACCACCCATCGCGGCCTGCACATCAGCTGATCGGACCCTAACCCTCCCAGTGGCCGTCCACACCAGTCTATCCGCTGTGGGCACGTGGGGTAGTGGGATGGCAACAATTCTCTCAGCCAGCTAGGACCCAAAGCCCCTCTAATCAGCCCCTCGTCCCACTTGCTCTCTTCGGAGATAACGAGGTCACTAACTGAAAGCCCCACCAGCCTCGCCGAATCAATCATCGTCGGTAACCAGCTCAGCAGATACTCGACCACCCACCTATCCTCCAGAATATCAATCAACCGGCCGTCCCCAATGGCCTACCTGATCTGCGCCAGAACTGCCGGAGCATGTAAGCAGATCTCTCGCCAAATGAAAGAGCACTGATGCCTGGGCTGAAAATCTGTCAGCGCCGTGTGCGTTCTGTACTTAGCCCTCAGCAAGGCACTCCACAAGCATTTCGGCTCCAAGACAAATCTGGCTGTCCATCGTGCGGCAAGTACCTCCCACCTATCCACCAGAGAATGAATCCTCAGACCTTCCTGCCTGGATGACTGGCAGACCACTTCCCAAGCCACCAGAAGAACACCACCCTTGCCATCTCGTCTGCCTCAGATGAAATTTTTGAATAACTGTTCCAGGGACCTCAGTAGCGACAGCGGTATCGAGGTGTTTGCCATCAGGTAAACCGGTATCGAACACAACATTGACCGAACCAAGGTGACTCTACCCATCATAAACAAGGCCTCCGTCTACCAATCCTGCAGCCCGCGTCTGATACCCTGCACTACATCAAAACAGTCGCTGGGACGTAGCCGACGCCCTGTGATTAGAACCCCAGGTATCTAAAAGTGCCCTCAGACTCGCCCACCCCCAGGATGTCTTTGATAGATTGCTTTGTCTGCGGCTTGGTCCTAAGGTTAAAGCAGATAACAAATTTAGCCCTATTCACTTGCTGACTTGAGGCATAGCAATAATCCTCCAAAATATCTCGATCCACCCTTGCTGACCTCGTCGAACGCACTAGTAACAGACAGTCATTGGCGAAGAGCAGATGTGAAATCTAAATCAACATCGGCACCGGTCTATATGCCTCCAATGCTTGGGTCTGAGCTGCATACTTGAGAGCCCTGGACGATGCATCCGAGCAGAGAATAAACAGTAGGGGAGACAGAAGGGATCCCTGGCGAAAATCGATTGCATAAGCAAAAAATCGAGTGGGGGTTCTGTTAACTAGGATGGCAAAGGACGACGATGTCGTACACCTCATAACCCAGATGATCCAGTCCTTATGGAACCCAAAACTTTCTAGTGACCTTCGTACGAACTGCCGACTCATCCTGTCATAAGCTCTTTACATGTCCAGCTTGATGCTCATCAGACTCCTCCTCGAGGCCCTCTGTAAGTCAGACATAAACTCTTGGGCAATAAGGACATTGTCTGAGATGCTTCACCCACCAACAAAGCCCCTTGCTTCAGGCTGATGAGTCTTAATAAGATACATCTCAGCCTAGTGACAAGGATCTTCGCCGTGGCCTTGTACAAGGTGGTACATAGACTGATCGGTCGGTAGTGGCTTAGCTCCGAGGCGTCCTGCCTCTTCGGGATCAAGGTGATGAAGATCCTCTTCCAATCAGCCGATAGAACTGCTGAACTGAAGAACCGCTGAACCGCCTCAATCACATCCTGTCTGATCAGAGGCCAATATCTTCTGAAGAAGTCTGGACTCGAGGCCCTATCCTCACCCAAAGATCAGAACGCCTTGATCTCCTCCGCAGAAACGGGCCTGATCAAAATCGAGTTCTCCTCCAAAACCTGGAAAGGTGGATTCGGCATGAAGGACGAACTCTCTCCGGCCGATCTGACCATCTGGATCTGAAGAACTGCTCCAGCACCTACCTGATAACCTTCGAGTCCTCAGTCATCTAACCATCTGTGCCCCTGATACATATGTTCCTGCCTCTCTGTCGTCAGATGATGGCTGTCTGATTAAAGAACCCGGTGTTTCGATCTCCCTTCCCGATCCACTGGACTTGTGACTTTTGCCCTTAGAAAGTCTCCTGCTGACGAAGAAGAGAGTCATATGTGGACAGGTGGGACCTCAGCTCACCCATCTCCTCAGCCGATAAGCTGCTCCTCTGTACCTCCAGGATTTGCAATCTGGATATAGCTGCCTCGGACTCCTCGACCGTCCTGAAAATGTTCTTCAATAGACTTGTCTCATCCAAAATGCCCTGAAGACCACCCGCATGCACTTCCCACATTAAGAAATCTCGTACTGAGGTTCGTGGAATATAGAGCTTGGTTTTCTTAAAAAAATAACCATCTTGTAGATGAAAATCGTCAATCAAGGGTCCCTGTCCATCAGCGAGGGCCTTGTAGAGTTTCCGAAAATCAAGGCAAGATTAGTAATCCTCTTTGAGTTTATCAAAGCCCGTGATTTTGACATACATGGTCGAGAGCAAGGCTACCTGATGACTCAGCGCATTAGCAGCTTTGTTTGTGATGCCTGATGTGTGCTTCAGGATAAAAGTGTATTCCTGGAGAAACTCAATTCATTTGGCATACCTAGAATTCAACTTCTTCTGAAAATTGAGGTAACGAAGAGCTTCATGATTAGAGTAAAGGACAAATTCATTGGACAACAGATAATGACGCCAATACCGTAGAGCCTGGACTACGACATAGAATTTTTTGTCATAGGTGGAATACTTCTATTTAGTCTCATTTAGTTTCTCACTAAAATACGCTATGGGATGATGTTCTTGGCTGAGTACTCCATCTATATTGAGGCCAGATGTGTTACACTCTACCTCAAATGCCTTGCTGAAGTCAGGGAGTCGCATAACTGGCGCCTCATTTATCCTCTTCTTGATGTCACTGAATGCTTTAGCAGCAGTGCTAGTCCAATGAAAATCGCCTTTCATAAGGCAATCAGTGATTGGGGATATAATCGTGCTAAACCCCCTAATGAAACGACTGTAGAAAGTAGCAAGCCCATGAAAACCGCGAACCTCACTAAGGATTTTGGGCTTGGGCCACTCTATTATAGATGTGACTTTATCAGGGTCAGCAGATGAGCCCTCTGAGGAAACAATGTAACTTAAGAAGTTGACGTGAGAAGTGAAGAAGGAACACTTTGAGGTTGGCATATAGATTCTCATTCCTTAGGGTTATGCATACCTGTCTCAAATGAGCCAAGTGCTGCTCCTTTGATTGGCTGTAAATGAGGCTGTCATCAAAGTACATGACCAAAAATTTATCTATGAAAGGTCGCAATACATGAGTTATCACCCGCATAAAAGTACTAGGAGCATTTTAGAGGTCAAAAGGCATGACCAACCATTCATACAGGCCATTTTTCGTCTTGAAAGTAGTTTTTCATTCATCCTCTAGGTGAATTCGGGCTGGATGGTAGCTACTTTTCAAATCAATCTTAGAGAAGATTGTGGCGCCTGCCATCATATCTAGCATATCATCGAGTTGAGGGATGGAAAAACGGTACTTGATCGCGATTTCGTTGATGGCCTGATTGTCAATGCACATTCTCCAAGAGCCATCTTTCTTTGGGGTGAGGAGTGCGAGTACAACACAAGGACTTAAGCTCTCGCGAATAAACCCTTTGCATATGAGCTCATTGACTTGCTGTTGTAGTTCAGCATGCGCAAAAGGATTCATTCGGTAGTGGGGCAAGTTAGGAAGAGTCGTTCTTGGAACCAAATCGATGGCGTGCTGAATGTCACGTAGGGGTGGCAAATGATTCGAGAGATCTTCTGGAAAAACTTCTTGAAACTCCTTAAGGAAAGAGAGGACGTCGGCTGGTGGTTCGCTCTGATTGTGGGGGTGAACTTCTTTGAAAAGTAGAGCGAACACCAAAGATTTGTTGAACACTTTCTGCTCAAAGTCAGCGGGATGCAGGATGTGGAGACTCTTGTCCTTTGACACTTCTCTTTTCTTGTGCTTGTCAGGTACCTTGGGCCGCAAAGGATTGAGTTCTATTTTTTTGCCCTCGAACACGAAAGAACAAGAGTTGGATCGACTATAGATAGTGACATTTCTTTGACAAGTAGAGCGAACACCAAAGATTCGTTAAACACTTTCTGCTCAAATTCAGCGGGACGCAGGATGTGGAGACTCTTGTCCTTTGACACTTCTCTTTTCTTGTGCTTGTCAGGTGCCTTGGGCCGCAAAGGATTGAATCTATTTTTTTGCCCTCGAACACGAAAGAACAAGAGTTGGATCGACTATAGATAGTGACATCAGGGTCGAATAACCAAGGTCGCCCCAAAATTAGATGTCCCATATCCATCGGGATTACGTCACACCATATGGTGTCTTTGAGAAGGGATGTGAATGGGCATAAGACATCTTTCTTTGATGTGAATAGAAGATGTGTCAATCCAAGAGATCTTATAGGGTTGTGGTTGGAGAACAGGAGTCAAATTTAAGTGTAAGATGATGTTGGAGGATATTGCATTAATGTAATTTCAGCTATCGATGATGACCTTATAATCTTTCTCTCTGCACTTAATATAAGTATGAAAAATCGAGGTTCTTCTCCAGTCATCAGCCTTTTTGGGTTGTGCGAGGGCACAATTGACTACACTCATAGTAGACTGGTCAGACTCTCTTTGAAGGTGCAAATGATATAGGTGTAGTGCGGATGCACCCTAGGGTATTAGGTCCTTCATCACACTCCTCATCAATGTCCTAAATGTCATCGAGATTCGAGATTTGGTTCATAGACTTGCTCTTCCAAATCATTTGTATCACCTTCCTGCTCTTGCTGATCAATAACGAGATATTTGTTAGCACATTGGGAGGCAACGTGACCAAAACTCTAGCACTTGTAACATTGAATTCTAGAATTTGGTTTGGGAGGCTCACTAAAGACTCCCTTGCCTTTGATGTCTCGGCTTGGGATAGGGGCGGCAGAAGGGAGTTTAGGGACAGAGGACCCCACATAAGGTTTAGGCCTCGAAGAATGAGGATTAGTGGAAGTGTTCCGAATGTCAGAGCACCTCATAAACATGGACTTGGAGACTTGTTCATAGTTCTGCACAAATGTATAGGCCTGATCTAAAGTGGACACCTCTCGGAGGACAAGTTCCTTTCTGAGTTCATCATTGAGACCTCTTCGGAACCGACTCAGGACCATCCTCTCGTCCTCAATCACATTACATCGCATCATGTATTCATCAAATTGGGCAATGTAGTAAGTGGCTGATAGGGTGCTTTGTCTCAAGTTTTACCATCAGTTGAGGAGATCATTTTTGTAGCTAAGGGACAGATATTTTTTTTGAGTTTTTCTTTTATTTCTATTCAGTCAGTTATGGCAGGTTGATGTCTTCTGGCTAGAAGCTATTCGGTGCTTTGCCAGAAAAGCTTAGCTCGACCAATGAGCTTCATTTTGGCAAACCGAACCTTCAGACAAATTATACCACTCAAAGAAGTGGTTGATCTCGTGCAACCAGTCAGAGAAGACTTTGGGCCAAGGCGACCATCAAAAGTGGAGGCTTCAACTCGAATGCCTCTCATCACATCTTCATCATGGTCACGAGGCTCTCTGGGTTTTACATTGTATTGTAACCCTTATCGATATTAGGGAAGGGAGCCAAACTTCTGTGATGAGGGTAAGCTTGAGGACGGCTTGGAAAAGGATTAGTGTCAAAGTTGCCCTGTCGAACAGGTCCCCGATGTTTTAGGGCTTCATCCTCGCCCTCTGGGCCTTCTAGGTGGAAGATCCAATAATCCTCTAAAGGAAAACCTCAACCGAGTCTAGTCGGGCATGGACTTGGGTAGACACTGTAGTCAAGTCTTGGACGACCCTTAGCAAGGCTTCGATGTTGGATCCATGGCAAGTTGAAATTTTGAATGGGAGACAACATGACCACTACGAAGTTGCATGTAATGAGTGTGCAAAGTTGTGCATGACCCTACAATGCTAAGACAATGGCGGTTCCTAGGCGAACCTAATGCATAAAATGATGCCTAGAGTTCACTGTATATGCTCAACATAAACTGAAAGCTAATCCTTAGCAAATGAAGTCAAGCAGGGAATCGTGTAAAAAGTGCAAGCAAGTAACTGCAGTCAAATAGTGTCAGTATTCCGTGTGTTGCAAGGTATCACGGAGCCTCAAAGAACTCCCAAAGGTTAGGCAGCCCAATGATTAATAGCAAAGATGGGCCACTACAAGGGTTTCTCAGGTTGTTTGGATGTATGTGTTGAATTCACAGTAAGATAAGCCAACAAAGCACACAAGAGCTCATAGATGCTGAATTTTAGATAGGCAGATGGATTTTCTAAAAAAAGGAATTTGACCTGGGCTAGAGGCGACAACCAGAAGCTCGTTGTAGCAAGTGAGCTCTTCAAATGGCTCAGATAGGGCCTGATTGCAGCAGCTCGGTGGGCCTGATCACAACAACTCGGTGGACCTGATCTCAGTACCTCGTTAGACCTGATCAAAGCAGTTTGGTGGGCCTGATGACAGTGGCTAGTTTGATTAGAAGAGAGGGTGGGGGTGGTGGTGTGCGGTGGTGGGTCTGATGATTAGAAGGGGGTGGTGTGCGGTGGTGGGTTTGATGGGCCTGAGGAATTGAAGGGGTGGGTGGTGTGCGGTGGTGGGTCTGATGGGCTTGAAGATTAGGAGGGGATGGTGGTGTGTGGTGGGTGTGATGCTAAAAACCCTTGAGGGACTGAAGGAAAGGTTGTGGGGGGCGAGAGCCATGAGGAGCGATCGAGAAAGAAGAATAGGGGGTTGTGGAAGGAGAAGACGAGGGAAGAAGTGGAGAAAAAGATCATTGGTGAGAAAAACCCTTCACTCGGAGGAGGAGGTGCGGCTGAACCGGACGAGGTCCGAGATGCGGCAAGCGCGGTAAAGCGAGATGAGGCGTGGCTCGGAGGACTGCAAAGTAAGAGGAAACGATGGAGCCCTCAGCTTGGAGGAGGCGCGACTGGACCAGTAGGTCGCCGGTATAGCAGGCGGTCGACAAGGTCGGTTGGGGTGGCAGAGTTCGGGTGGCTACTACCCACTGTCCCATGGCGGAGATGGGAAAGGGGCAACGGCCGGCCCAACGGACCTCGGCACCGGTGAAGGCGGAGGCAGCGCTACAGAGGAGATCTCGAAGGAAGAAGGTGAACAGTGCTCTTTTCCTTTTTTTCTTTTTTTTTTTAAACTCAGATCCGATAGGATTCGGGTTAACGGGCATAACCCGCTCCGGTAACCCGTTACACGCCGAATATGCCCGTCACGTGCGTGACTTAAGGGTCATGTGCATGTTTATTTTTTTTCAAACCGAATGGACTCGGGTTAACAGGTGCAACCCGCTCCGCTAACCTGCTACGTACCCGCTATGTTCTTCTCCTTTGCAGTTTGTTGTAGACGGTTATGCTGGTTTCCGTGGTGACCGGCGCGTGGAGCATGGCGACGGTTGGACACAGGCGACGTCATGGCATCTGGGCTCTCGGGAGCGGCAGAGAGGCGTAGGAGATGTCGGATGCGAGGAGGGGGGGAGGGGGGGAGGAGAAGACGCAGATTAGAGCTTCCTCGGACGTTCCCGATCTTGATTTTCTCTTCTCGGATTGGCTTGAATCTCGCAGAAAAAGGCCTTTTGGCCCAAGGCTGAATTGCAGAAGTAGCAGATCTAGCTGGAAAAATCCCTCCTTTTCGATTTCTTTAAAGTTTCCGGTGAGGGTTGCCAATCGAGTACCTCGGAGGAGTCGGTCTTCAGTACCTTTCTTGCAAAAATCTGTCGAGAAGACCCCTATATATAAAGACCTAAAATGCAAAAAAGACTCCTATGAAGAAACTAATCTCACAAAGACCCTCAAAGATAACAAAATATCTAAATAAGCCTAAAGACTATCAAAATAAAATAAAATCACTCTAACCACAATGAAACTGGCTGGACCATCCTCCTGCGGCGACTGTAGATTCGAATGACGGATGATCTGGTACTGGTGTCCGCACCAATGTCTAAATTGCTTATTGCTGCCTCTTTATTTGTCATCTGAATTTGTAAAATATTCACAAGATATTTTTTCCCGCAACATTTGTTTCATCATATCTTTGAAACTTGAGGGCAAAATCTATGAGACAATGTTATGGTGGGCAAGGTTGTGTCTACTTCAGTTATCAAGAAGTAATTGTGCATTATATATGACAGATTGTAGAGAGGCGATACGATGATGAAGGGAACCTGCTTGAGATGGATTCTATCCAACAAAGCCAGAGACCTGGATAGGAACCTAAATTAACAACCGAAGGGGATGAAATGAAGAGGTATAGTCCTACACGACATTAAGCTGGCTTTATATTACTAAAAGCAAGCTCAACAGTGATGTTTCAGCATCCCATATATTTTAAGGTTTTCTCCATGAATGTGGACATGAAGATATATCATTAATTTTTACCTGGAGACTGTATCTTCTCCTCCAATGTCTTTGTAAGGGGAGAGCTTTTATTATTTTAGACATAAAAGATCGCAAATTTGTCTCTCTCGTGTTAAATCATATTCCCATCATTCCTCCTCTTTTTTTTTGGCTGAAACATATGCAGATATATTTGAAATTTGTGTTTTTCCTTGATTTGATTGCTAGAAATCAGGGATGGGCTTGCCAAACCTCGAGGCAACATTTGAAACTTTAGTCGATGCTTTTGTATTATTAGACAAGAATAAAGATGGTCATGTCAGCAAAAATGAAATGGTGGATGCCATAAATGAGACTGCTGCAGGTGAACGCTCATCAGGATGCATAGCCATGAGCAGATTTGGTAAGTGCTTTCTTGTTTTCTCTGTTCATACGCGTATTTGTGTGAGCTCATGCACGTCCACAACTACAGGCACCATTTCTTCATGACATTCATTTACCTGAACTCATGTGCAAACTGTTTCAACTTTTAACCCTAAATTTTGGGTTACATCTGCCCCATCTATTAAAAAATTGCCTTTTGGTAAGGGTAAATGTATAAGAGCGATTTATTTGACTGCTGATGTTACATTTAGTTTATGGCTCTATAGTTTTCTTCAGCAGATGTATAAATTGTTGAGCAATTCTACTGACTTATGCTCCTGCCTCTTTTTTTTAACCGAATGGTGGAACACCACCTTTATATTACTGCTTAGCTTAGTCAGATGGCTCACAAAACATGGCATAAATGTGATATGTTCAAAATGTCCCCCTCAGGTTGTCAAGTTGATGTCCCATCGGAAATTCTAATCAGGCACCGTATGAAATTTAAATGTCAATATGTTATCGAGAACTGGTTCTTTCACAGGACACTGACAGCATTGTCCTTTGGCCCTTCAAAGAATCATTTTGAAGCTAGTCTCTTTTTTTCTTTTTCCACTCTCATTGGTTGAAATAGTTGAAGTTTGTAATCAGGAATAATGACAGTAGTTTTTCATTTTGTTGTCACAGAAGAAATGGACTGGGACAAAAATGGAATGGTGTCCTTCAAGGAATTTCTTTTTGCTTGCACTCGTTGGGTGGGGATCGACGATGTTGAAGAAGAGGATGATGATGCTAAATGAGTTACATACTTGCTACATGCGCGATTGCATGCCAAAAATACTTCATCCAGGAGCACAGGAAAGCATATTCCCAGAAAGGTTAGCAGGCTCAAGAAAAAGAAGAAGAAGATAGTGTGTTTTGAACAGTGAAGTCAATCGGTCAATATCTCTATTTGGTTTAATGATATTTGTGTAAATATACTGACAGAGGTTAAATTTTTGTCTCATTGTTATGATGCTGGATATATTGATTTATTCCTCTGTGGTTATACCTTTGGTGCCATCATTTCCTGAAGCATTGTTGAGTTGCCCAGCATATGCTTCTTGTCTTAGTATGAGCATGGGATATGGAGCATACAACCATGGGAGTGGACTGTTATTAAAGAAAACTAGATCACTGTATATCGCTAAAAAAATTATAACATTGCATAGGCTGAGTTGTCCAGCAATTAGGCTTATTACTTAGAGAAGCTTGTATGCTTCCAATTTTAGTCTTCTGCATGGATGAAGAGACTGGTGCACTCCTTAGCAAAACAAAGAGACTGAGTTAATTGTTTGCAGTTACAGCTGCATGTTGCTGCTTGGTTTTTCTCAACAAAGGGTAAAACTTGAGAGCTGAAGACTGATCAACAAGTGCTTTATCTTTGAATTGATGTGTGAATCGGCATACACATCAAAAAGAAGCAGGGAATATCCTAAATGATCAGCAACACAATGATTTCAGTTAATGAATGCCATAGCACCTGGTGCTGGCATGTACTAAAGGGTACTCGAAGGATTCTGTATGAATTCCTACCAGTGTTGCTCCTGGACTCTGACATAGACAATAACAAAAAATCTTTAAGAATCTCGAGGGATGGATTTGCCTCACAAACTCTCAGCCTGCGTTATGCTGCTATGCACCACGATAGACTCTTGGTGATTAGGAGGAAATCACAATAAATGTGGCATAAAATTTGCCACCCGGATGCTCCAGAAGCCTAGCTTCAGCTGGAAGTTTTCAACATAATATTTTGAACCTGTGGTCATCTTGCAGGCTTTGTTTTCTCGCTTGGGCAGCACTGCTTACGGATACGAGAGCACACTGATGGCACATTCGGTTTGCGACCAGAATTGGAATCGGAATGGTCGATCCCATGATTTCTAACCAAAATCAGAATCAGATTGAAATTCGATTGCTAGAGGAGAGTAGAGATTGCATTTTGAGGATTGGGGCATTTCTATTTCCTAATGAGATTTTCTACAACCAAATGGCTAGAATAAGAGTCACTTATTCGCATTTTCATTCTAGAGTCCAACTCCTCCAATCAAATATTTTCTAAATTCTTGTGTGCTGACCTCGCAATACAATACATAAAGTTTTCGCCATTTTCAATCACTGTCGGTGCCACCTTCCATTTGGACACCTCCAGACTTGGTACTTCTGTACATCGATCCTAGCATTTTCATCAGCAAAGCTGAAGAGTCTGATCTAGATCAATTAAAATATTAGCTTGTCGGTGTTAGACTTGTATAGATCTTAGACTTTTAAAATATATCATACAAATGTTCTAGTCACGTAATATTAGATGTCGGTGGATGCAGTGCTTGCGGTTTTCTAATTGAATCTCGGCTCTCTTTTATAGCCATTTGTGCAACACAGATCTTTGGAAAACTGGATTCATATTGATCTCTTGCCCTAATTCAGATAATTTCTATATGAATGAATATATGTTCATATAGTTTATCGATGTTTCTGCCTTTATTTCATGGAGATTCTATAACTCATAACAAAGTGTTGCAAGGTAAAATGGGCCAGGCTGGGGCTAGACAGGCATCTTGTATTGGGCTCAGTCTTGGCCCAACTACACGTAGTCCATGGTTTCAAGCCCATGCTAGATCCTCTCACAAAAACTCGAACTCAGGCCAGAACAACCCTAAGCGAGGCCGGCCCAAACCTACTAAGAAAGCAAAATGGAAGAAATAGATGCTTGCAACAACATACTAAAATAGAGGCATCAAGCATAGGGCCATAAATCACCACCATTCAATACAAGCTTAAGAGGAACGATTACAAGAGGAAAGATTATAAGAGAATGAGACACCCAAGCTATTAACCATCTCCTCCGACAAAAACCCTATAGACAAGTTTCTTGGATGACTCCTTACTCTTGTTCTCCAAGGGAGACCACCCTAGAGATTAGTTTCTCTCTTCTTTCATTTTTTGAGTACTCTCTTATGTTTTCCTCTAGATACAGCTTAAGTTGTTTACAATGTGAATGTGATGGACTCCTAGCATAATATAAGTAACCAGCGCCCGGCAAGACAAAACAAAAGTTACATGCTATTCCTATAATGCCTTCCATCAGTGTAAAACCTCATATATTCTTCTTTTCTTTTCTTTTCCTTAACTTTTATCTTTTTAAATTTGTGGTGCTCTTTTTTTTGGTACAATGGCACCTCATACACGGCAGGTATGGGTGCAACGAACAAAATCAGAAAAAAAGAGTTGGCTAAAAAGAAAAGGAGCAGATACGTGGTTCTTTCAGAGAAAATTGTGATGCATTTGATAGGCTGCCTTTTTTTCAGGTTTAGCATGATGGCGATAATTGGCACTCAGGGACCGAACTAATTGACTCAAGCTCGACTTGGGTCAAACCTAGGTCAGGTTGGTCCTAAAGACCATTAATTTTAGGAAACGTGTCGAGTACCCCTTCCATTTTCTTTTTTTGTGTGTTTTTGTATTTTAGGTAAAGGTAACGAAGAGCAAATCCTCTCCCCATATACAAAGTGAAAAAGAAACAAAACTATAAACCTCGAGGGATGGCGAGCTACACCAAATATACTGTAACTACATTGTGGGATTATTCTGCTAGTCTTCTTGTTTAATTTTTGAAATTTTTATTAATTAATTCATCCAAATTACTAAAAAAAACAGACAGCCTCTGGGATTAGCATCGCTAAGGAACAAAAGCTGTGGTCGGAAATCATTAAACCAAACTCGAGGATCTGGAGATGAGTAGCCCTGGAACATGGAATCGACCCCACCATCATCTTAATTTGTTGGAGTTAAGGATAACAAGTAGATATGGTTCCATTGATCCAGGGGATTACTTGTCTCATTTGGAGGATGTTAAAAGTAAATGTAGAAAAGGGTTTTTCTCCAAATGTTCGACCAGTTTAATTATCCCATGGCTTCTTTTAAATAATAGGTGGTGCCTTCGCTGTTACATTATAATGATGACAATAAACTTGTCTAAACCTAGCGACGACCTGTACATATCATAACTAATTCTTATATTCAGTTAGGCTTTCCCAAACAAGATCTTGTATCTCAGTTTTGCATGCATATATTGTGCATACTTGAATAAGCTATAAAAAAAGAGCAGTCTGAATAGATACATACAGAGATTGTAAAGTGCTAAAACATATATTGCACGAATCTAATAATAAATTATGACACAATCAGAAGTTGACTTCTCGTACTGCATATGCTCATATCAAAGAACATCACCTTTAATGTCTCATTTTCTTCATAATTTCTTTTCTGAGAAAACATTTTGTCCATAACTATATTATCCCTTTTTCTGAGGAATGATGGAGGAACTGAGACACTTCAGTAATTTATCCATCAAATTATGAAATCTACATGAAGGTGAGAGTTTTAGGAGTTACAAAGGGAGGAGGGATAGGAAAGTACGAAAACAACATCAAAATTTAATGTTCTCCTGTAGGTAACAGTAAAGAAAACAATATCATCACTTTCTTAAAGACATCAGTATGCTCCATCCATTGGAGAAAGCCAATAACACCAGCCACTTTTTTTTAATAAGACAAAGCGTAAGGTTGCTTGATCTGCTACAGGCTTTGGACGAGAGAATCCTATGACCATAAAGTTAATAATTGTAAGGTATAGAATCAAATTACTGTTGGAGAAAGATGAAGTGTAGAATAATACTGATACCTTTTTGTCTGAGAAAAGGATGGAAAAAACCATCCAAATTCATTCTATTGACAAATTGAAATGAAAAGCATAGCTAAATAATTTAGATGTAAATGTTCTTACAAAATCAGAAATCCGAATCTTACATTCTCTGTGCTTACAGATTGACACAGTAGCATTGAACTTGTAAATTTGAGAAAAGAATTGAAATGCTAATCAAAAAGCAACATAAGAAGAGGAGAACAGAAGGTAATATCCCGCTGATTAGAGAGAAGGAAGATGCAAATCACGGGAGGAATTAGCTAACAAACTATGGCTCGTTATTCAAATAATCTTTGGATGCTTCATATCCATAGAAGAAGCTATGCAGCATGCAAAATAGGCCGTAGCCCAAAGTTGTCATTCTCCTCCTTATGAGAGGAAATTCTGGTTTGGAACCCTGGAGGTATTTTGCTATACATTTGTCCCACTTAATTCTTTTTTTGGCAGTGCGTCCACTGTTTAAGCAAATGTTACTTAATAGTATCTCTTTAAGCAAATGTGGAAATGCCGAACTACCTTTTTGGGGAATCCCGAAGTTTAACTATTATATCATAACCATTTTGATAACCAAACCATGTTTTTCATTCTTGATCTCAAAAATGCAGAGATCTTTTATTTCTTTTTTCTTTTTTCATTCTATTTTGTTCTTTTTTTCATAACTTATAATTATTTATTTATCAACAACTGTTAGCTTAGCTGGTTGGTAGCTGGACTCAAAAGTTCAAACTTGAATGATGGACAATAACTACTGTACCCTCAAAAAAATGGTTTATGATTACTTTACCAAATAAATGAGATAAAAGATGTTATGAAGATGTCCAGTTCTTTCTTCTTATTTATTTATTTATTTATTTTTATCTTGTTCCATATAGCAGCTGTAATATAACTTTGCCCAGCATGGCTCCTCATCCAGATATACATCTCTATTGCTAGTGATGACTTAGAAAGCGCCCACTCTGTTTTCCAAGCGACTACAGGTCTGCACCGATGCGGGATGAGCTGCCGGCTCCGGTGGACCAACTACCTCTAATCTGAGCAGACAATCGTCAAGCTCCATATCGTCATTGGAAACAGGTGGGGAGCACAGCATGGCCTACAATCCTGCTGTGAATCCCAATGATGACAAAGAAGCTATACAGAAATCAAATTAGGCCTGTCCAGGGCCAACAATGACAAGGCTTCGGTCATTATTATGGGCCCAACAAGCGAGCCATGTGATGGCGGTATGCGCAGCATGCACCCAATAGCGGCAGAGGCTTTCGATATGGTGGGACAACCTTGGTTAATGATGACGAGGGATCAACATGGAGCCAGAGCTTGTCCACTGGGAGCATCTGCACTGGCGATGCAGCAGAGCAGCTAGATGCATGAGAAAGGCGAGGATGATGATCAGGAAGAGGCTTAGGGTGAAAACGATGCAACAGCATGTTTGGTTCAGACTGCGTTGTGTGAGACTTAATCTGATCATTTGATGAATCCCATTGTGTAAAAAAGTGTGGCAGAACTCAAGATCACTTAATTGAAATGAATTATTGGTACAGGAACTCTAGTCTGTAAGAGAGTATTACAACAGAAAGCTTTAGTCTGTAATGAATATTGATGCTCTCTTTTCCCTTTAATAACAATTTGTAACGTAATGTCTACCAGGTACAATAAAATTAAGCAAAGTATGAAGAAGAACATGATGTGTCAGAGAGAACCTGCAAATGTACCATAGTCAAAAATTGTGTGTGTGTGTGTGTGTGTGTGTGTGTGTGTAGGTATGAGTATATATGTATGTGTGTATATATATATGTGTGTCTATATGTATATATGTGTATATATGTATGTGTGTGTATATATATGTATGTATATATATATATATATGTATATATGTGTCTGTGGGCGCATGCATGCGGTAACATAAATAAAACTAAATTTGCTTGCCTCCAGTTGCTCTTCAGTAAAAGCATCCTTCTGGATGCTCCAAGTATCTGCATGAGTACGGCGGAACTCTGCAACTGCTTTTGTAACCGTAGATTTGACCGGTGAAGGCTCCCCAATGAACTCAGCAAGCAATGTTACATGATCCGGAAGCCAGCTGCAAAAGTATGGAAAAAAAGCATAAAGAAACTGTGATGCAACTTTTTCTTAAAAAAAAGGACTAATAGGATATCCTCAACAGCGCAATGAAAAAGAGCCAATGACAGATCAAGGGCAACTCTAGTTCCATACAAGCTTCAAGAATTTCTTAGGGTTTTGTTGGCTAGGGCATTTCTTTTTTGTTTGTTTCTTTCTTTTTTGGGAAGGGAAGGGTGGTGAAGAATGCACCAGTCTGATGTAGATGGCATCAGAAGAATATCCGATTCATGACTGCCTTGAGCACCTAGTAAAGATTAGAAAACTCTGCAATATTTCCCAATTTCCATCATTAATACAATTTGCTATCCCCCTGCTCCTTTGCTATCACCACCTGTTCTTGTCGAGATGACAGGACACTTGAAATCTTGTTTCATGCAATCAATTTAACCCAGGGGTATATATCCCAGCATGACAAGGGTTGTCTTCCTTTGAGAAAACAGAACCGGCATGGAGGCAGAACTTTGAAACCCATCCACATGGGGAAAGAAGAAGAAAGAGGAAAAAAGGAAAGGAAGGAAAGAAGAAGAAAACGGAAAAAAAGAAGAAAATAAGAAGAAAAAAGAAAGAAAGAAAGGAAGGAAGGAAGATGAAAAAGAAAGAAAGAAGAAGAAAAAAAAGGAAAGAAACAAAGGAAGGAAGAAGAAACAGAAAGAAATGACGGAAGGAAGAAAGAATGGAAAGAAGAAAGAATGGAAAGAAGAAAAATTAATGGAATGAAAGAAGGAAGAAAGGAAAGAAATAAGCAAAAGGAAAGAATAAAGAAAGGAAGAGCAAAGAAAACAAGAGGAAGGAAGGAAGATGAAAAAGAAAGGAAGAAAAGAAGGGAAAAAGGGAAAGAGAAGAATAGAAACAAAAAAAAGGAAAAAAGAAAGGAGAGAAGAAGAGGAGAGAAATGGAGGGTAACTACTAGGACACTTGACTGAGACAGCCATCGGGACTGGACTTCTGTAGAAAAAACGGGACACTTCCATCCCACAGGATTTAAAACCTTAGTTTAAACTTTAAAGTATTAACTTTCTACCATCAAATAATTAATCAAAATAGATGATGCAGCCACAATTAGGAAAATAATCCATAAAGTACCCATTGTATATGTGAATGAAACTCAAATTAGCACTGTGGCTGGAGTAGCTGTCTTTACTTATCCTCATGATGTGTGGGCTTGAACCTGGTTTAGCATGAGACTAACAACGAAAAGAACCCTATCCTCATGATGTGTGGGCTTGAACCTGGTTTGGAATTGAATCTAGTTGAGCAGACTGACCAAAGTGAGACTGACAATGAAAAGAACTTATATTTTTCCAATGGTATTTTCATTAGAGCCACCAGTCTGGCCCTGCATAAGGATAGTTTTGACACATAATACTTCCATGTTAAAGGTAGCCTGAAAAAAGATGGCATGCACCTTATCTGAAACACATACCTGGGCATGTCATAAGGAACAGAAAGAACTGAAGCAACCAAAGAAAGGACAGCTCCATGTGTAGAAGCTATAGATTGACCAGAAGCCAAACTTCTGCAGTTACAACCTTTAAGTCAGCTCAGCATCAAACAATATAGCGATTTTAATGAAATAAATCTACATATGTTTTTTACTGTAGCAGTTGAACAACATAAATATTAGCATGCAACCGGTGTGTTTCTTTGTGCAAATATTTACAAACATGAAATTTTGTCCTTGTCTGTAATCTGCATCAAGTTATAGCAAAATTGGAAAGCTGAGACTCATACACTCAAATTTTGTTTAAAAGCATGATCAAAGACCTTTGCTTTCGTTTCCTGAGAATTGATTGTGCTTCTGAATATGATTGGTCACGGAAAGTCCTTGACAAATCTTCATCTCCACCATTCATTAAGCTTGCAAGAACCCTGGCAGCATGCTCCCTAACCTAAACTTGTACAGAATTAGTTAAGTCAAATCACAGTAATAGGAAAAATTGTTTTTAAAATAAACAAATAACTAAATCAACAGAAAATAGAAGTTTCTCTTGTATCAAACAAGCATGCAAGCTCCTCTCTTGCAATGCCGCCAAGGTCACCAAATCATTCTTTCTGGAATATGGAACTACATAAAATATAGGATCACAAAAGAAGGTAGTCTATAGATTAATAGCGCAAGAGATGGCTACAATATTTGAATATATATGTGTTTCTTTATCAACCATAAGGTCTTATATAGCAATAGTCATCTAAAAGAACGTCAATGTATTTAACATCCTATCCTTAAAAACATGTTGCCATCTTTCTATTTGAGAATTGATGACGACAGGAAATTAAAGACCACACCTAATAAATTTCTAAAGGTGGTGTTTGCCTATCAGAAGGCACTAATATGTTAATTTTAAAATCAGATACATGGACTTGCCTCAACTTGGCTGTCAACAAGTAGCTTCTTGATACTTTTCCAGATTTGTAATTTCTCGGAAGCTGAGAGAGTGAATGTGTGCCTGTTACAAAAGCCAAAACAATGTTTTGCCTTAACAGCAAGGTAATTGGTCTTCTTTGCATATAGAGTCCAGCTTTAGAAAATATAGACAATAATAGTTAAGGACTCTGATCTAAAGAGGCCTGTCAAGCTGACCACCAAATGTGAAATCTGCAGATACAATAAACACATCTCGACAAGCATATATTACGCTGTCCAAGGAGATAGAAATTAGAGGCACAGTTAATAAAAACATGAGTAGGCATAAATATTCCCTTAGAATATTTTTTTCAAAAAAAAATTGACAACAAAAAGCCTTTAGTGAAAGAGATCGATGTGTTACAAGGCCATGTCTACAAGAGTTTGAGAACGGAACCGAAAACAATAGTACACATTACAAACACACACAAATAAATAATCTCAAATGGTTTGAGGAAACAATTTCATACCTGTACATAAAGGTATGAAGATATGTGAGAGCTGCAGATCTGGTTCGCCAATTAGGATCATTGACTGAAGAAAGGATCACTGAGACAGCATTTTCTCAAAAGGGCCGAGGTAATATCCTCCATTTTAGTAATCTAAAAGCAGCCTTAGCTAACGTTGACAGGTCTTTATTTGACGTTTCCTGTAAACACATGATAGCAATCTCGTGGAATAGGTACCAAGCAATGATGTAACATGCAACATAACTTTTAGGAACCAAGGACTCAAAAAGAAAAAGAGTAAATTACATGTAAGCTAATAAAAGAGTAAATTCAAGTTCGACGTCTCCAATATGTGATTGAACTTGTAATAAATATGTGCAACTTGTTCATGCAGTAAGGAATGATAGCTTCTTAAAATCAAAGAAAAGCATTATGCCATCAAGTCTGACATTAAGGGTTTCTGGATTTCGTGCAACCAGACCTTAGCATATGAATTTCTGACTGATTTGATGAGGTGTGACAAAAATTTTCACCTGGAAAATAGGGGCATATTGATAGTTCGGCCTCAAAGTGTTGCTGTCCTATTGTAAACGAAGAGAAGATTTTCTGCCACTGACCAGAACATACCCTGCCTACCCTCACTCCTTCCTTTATTTCTTTTTTCCCTTTTGGTCCTCTTCTACCTTCTATCACAATCTATCATTCAGCCCTTCTTTCTTTACTTTTATTATCTTGTAGCTTTCCTTTTAGGTCCTCTATGGAAGAAAACCTCATTACATACTTGCAGGACTGCTTACATATATAGGGCTGACTTTAGCCTTGAAGAACATTAAGTGTCAAATCCTTTTAAAGAACATTGTCAAATCCTTTTACCGCATACTGTTAAGACCTTGAGCTCTTGCAAGGTATCAGAGAAATCATGAGCCAGCAGCAGAATATATCTTATCTTGTCTCAAGTGTGTAATCCTTTTCTGGTCAGCCTGATCCGAAAAACTCTTCACTTCGATTTCCTTTTTCTTTTCCAAACTATGTTCATGTGCGAGGCCTTTCAACTATACGAGCAGAGGCAGCCATGCTTGTATAAATGTAGTCCTGAAAGTGGTCAGCTATGCTCCCCTATGCTCTAAGGCCCGAACATCATGTCCGCAAAAGCAGTATTCTTGATGGTTCAAAAATAAAGAACAGGTGGCTGTTTATTTGCTGAATAGACTTCTGCATATACTACTTCTAGAATGACTTAGGACACAATGGTGCTGTCTAACTCTTCAACATAAGGCAACAATCAACAATAGTCAATTCATTTTCCTAGTGAAGGGAACAAAAAATATCTGATTGCTTTTTCCCCAAGTGAAAGTGTCCAATTTGGAATGGAATAGAGCCTTATATTAGCACCAATATTATGTTCCTTAACAGCTAAAAGATCTGGGATATGCTAAAATGGTTTTCTTCAGCATGAACCTGATGATCTCTATAGTTCTTATCAGGAATACTCATATCATCCACCAAACAGAACTCATGGAATATTTTGCTAGTTGATTGATGTTGTTTAAGGAGCTCAATCTTTTAGTTCCTAACAAGACTCGGAACAACAAGAGCTTGGAGAAGCTTAAAGCACAATATCAGAGTCCAAGATCCTATTCTTTCTAGTAGTGAAATGCATCTATGAGGTATACAATTGAGAATTACAATCTCTATAAATGCAGCAGCACCTTGAAGTAAAAGAATCTCTTTTACATCCAGTAGCCACAGCTATTCAATCAGGAACCAGGCATGGTGCCCATGGTGGTCGTGTGAGTGGTTGTGATGTAAGTGTTAATTGTGGCAAAGGCTGCAAAGACCAGTCTATGCAATATAGGCTTTCTGTATAAAAAATAGATACATGTGGCTGCCCACATGAGGTCTTTTGTCACGATCAATCAGATCTAGCAGCAATCTCTAATTGATGCTTGCCAAGCAAGTCCCTAAAGTGAAGAAATAATAATCTTATCAACAGACCACTGAACTCCAAGATTGATGAAAAGTCATCTTCTCATGTTAGACACAAACCATCTATGGGGTACCCAGCTAACTCATTTAGGCAAACTGTCTCTTATCATCTGCTCCCTTCTCTTGGACCATTGTCCTGCATCAGATCACGATGAGAGATCACCTAGTTTCTCATCTCCTAGTATTTCCTGCTTTCATGCATGATTTTAGCAGACTGGTGATATACCAAGATTGCTGGTGTTAGTAGGTTTTTTCCTAGTTTAGAAATCAAAATTTCTTCTTGTCCTTTTTTCTTTGATAACAAGTTGATCAAGACCTTAAAATATTTTTTCCCCTTCTTTCCCACATGCTATGTATCTCATGTCTTCACGATGAAGAGAACACATCTGGTGGCAGATGTAGGCTGGAAGGACTATTGTCATAGTTAAGGTTAGACAAGAACTGGTTACACCACATCAATGTGCCAATATAAATGTGAATACCAACCTTTGGGGCATCATTCACTTGGAAAGTTGAAACATCTTGCTCCAGGTTTGTCTTCACGGTCATATATGTAAGGTACATGAGCTTGGAAAAACATTAGACCTCGTTTGGAGGAGCTTTTGGAGGGCCAAAAAGTACTTTCTGACCCTCCAAAAGCACTTTTAGATAAAATAGGGATGTTGGTAAAAATTTCGGAAAGCTATTTTAGCTTTTTTTAGAAAGCTAAAAATAGCTTTTTGGAAGAAGCTTCATTTTGTAGTTTTCCGAAAAAACACTTTTAGGCCCAATCGGGAAGCTTTTTTTGGACCAAAATACCTGTGATAAAATATAATAATTACACAAAATGTCCCTTTAATAATTGTTTAACCAATTTTATCACTTACCTAAGAAATTTGTTATATTATGAAAAATTAATATACGCTACTAATTATAATATTTTATATATTTATTATTGTATTATACTATAAATATAATATTATATTACATTATATCATAATACATTGATATGTTATGTTAAATAATTTAATATTATATTAAATTATTATGCTATAGTATACAATATTATATTACTATATTATAATAATATTATATTACTTTATAGTAATATTATACTATATCATATATTTATGTATTAATACATATTATATTTTATTATGCTCTATTGTATAGTACTATGCAATGTCCTTTATGGTCATTTTGTCATACCAAAAGTACTTTCTTAGTTTATTTACCAAACACATGTTAAAGTGCTACAACACTTTAAAAATATAATTACGAAATAGCAAACAACTTTTTATAAAAGCTCTACTTCGGAAAGCTCTACTTTCCAAAGCTCTATTTCCAAAAGTTCTACTGCCAACAACTCTTCCAAATGGGGCCTAAAACCAATTCTAAGAATTAGATGAATACAAGTCCGAAAAATACAAGAAAATACACACTTTTTTTTTAAAAAAAAATCCATTTTGTGATCTGAAATGGAAGCTCTTGACTTTATGAATTATGTATTCCTTCCTTGGAAGGAGTGCCAATGTTTGAAGAACGTCGAATTGTTTGCATTGTGTACCTTTTGAGACATACTTGTTTTATGTAATGGCTTCTTTCTATGACTTTATAAAAGGTAAACATTTGATTAACTAATCTTTTTTTTTGAATATATTTTGTTTTCCATCACTAAAAGTTAAGGCCTACTATTGATTCTTCTAGGCTAAGATGCATGTTGCTTCAAGTAGGGATGGCAATGGGTCAAGTTTGGGTTGGGTAGGCCATCATCTGTACCTGCCTCGTACTTTCCTTGGGGTAGGGTGGATAGATTTAGACTGTGTGGGTTGGATGGATCTAGGTCAAATAATGCTACAAAAATCTTTTTTTTGATACAAATCAAACAAATAAAAAAGAATATAAATATAAATGGTAGTACTTCACATAATATTCAACAAAATAAGAGTCAAAGACAGAGACCATAACAAACCAAATTTTCAATAATAATAGAAATATAACAAATAAAAATATTATTCTTTAGGAAGTCAGATGTCTCTTAAACTAAGAAAAACAATCAACTAAAAATTGAAAAACTAAGCATCATGGCATGCAACCTTTTACATGTTCGATCTTTCTTATGAGTTGAGTGACTAGACAAAGGGTTGGTAGGGTATTTGTGAAGAGTTATATATATCTGGATTGGATTTGAGGCGGGTTTTACCATTACCCACACTCACCCTTGATCTACTCCGGATTGGGTAAAACTTGCCCCATTAGGGTTGGGTCGGTCAGGTACCCAATGCAGTAGAGTAAATTGCCACTCCTAGCTTTAGGCACATAGCTCAGCTATCAACTTGATAGAGGACCGTCCATTAAGAAGGAATTTATGCACACTTATGTAAGGCACAAATATAGAAATTAGGGAATTTTATTTTTATGTGGATTCTGGAATTTTATTTGAACTCTAGAATTTCATTTTTATGTGGACTCTAGGATTTATCTTATTAAGGTTTTGGGATGGCTATATAAATCCATTCCTTTGGTAATTGAGAACACAATTTGCATTATTGAGAAGATAGATTATTGAGTTGTCTTCTTTCTCTCCCTCTTTTCTTTTCTCCCATATTCTTCTTCTTCTCCACCCTCTCTCTCTCTCATTCTTCTTCTGTCCTGAAACTAGGAGGTTGGCTAATTAAACCAGCTTGTAAATGTGGAGGAATAGATAACTCTTCATTAGTTATATTCCATCAATTGACAGATGCAGAGAAGTGCATTTTCTAAGCCTTACTCGAGGTTTCTTTTCCTCTTCTTGGAGTCTGAAGGACACAAGAAACCTGATTTTTTTCCCCCACCAAACTTCTTCATTATATTTCTTACTGCCATTAGTTGGGATTAGGCTTGCTTTTCATTTTCATGAGATTTATTTGTGAAGCAAGATCTAGTAGTCAAGACTAATGTTTTTCAGCAAATTTAAGCAATTACAAACTGGAATATTCATCAACTTCTGTCATGATATAGCAGCGGAGTGGTGCCTATGCTTTATTTGCTTGGATTACTCCTGTTAACTGTCGTGATGAAAGGTTTGAAAATTGCCGAACTTTTTAGTTTTAATAGCCCGTCTGGCTTCTGTCAATGTAATCACCTTTAATTCGAGGATTGGCAGTCTTATGAAGACATGCTGATCAATTACTGAATTACTTTGTTTTATGCCTGAAGAAGGTTCTTTATTATTTTCTCAATACAAGTCAAATCCTTCTTCAGAACAGATATGTATCTGTGTGTGCTGCTTTTCTCAGGATTCCAGTTTTCTCTTTTCCTTCATTTGTGTTCTTGTTCCACTCTACTATTTCATTATGTTTATTTAGCTTGTTGTATGTCTTTCTTCTGAAAATCCACTATTGTAGCAAACAAATTGGTCAACTGAACTGGCATTGTAATGCAGCAGTGGACCTGGGAGTGGCAGCTCTACAGGATGGCCACGAGGTGGTGGTGGTGGCCGCAGACGGGCAAGGGGCCGTGGACGAGGTAGAGGCCGTGGTAGTCAGGTTACTGCTTCAGATCTTGATGCTGACTTGGAGAAGTACCACACAGAGGCAATGCAAATCAACTGAAAGCTTGCGCCATGGTGCTTTGTGTGTTTTCCTCCACTTGGTTAATTCTGCCCAAAATTTGCATATTTCTATAAATGTGTGACTATAGGTACTTATGGAGTGGGGGGATCACGACTCTTTAGTATTATTACTGGTATGTGGGACTCGGGATTTAGCTGTGGTTGACTCGTTTGGATTTCAACATGATACCTCTGTTAAATGGACTAGTGATTGCCTCTTACGCAATCATGTAGTTTAGTCAGATTTCTGCCACAGATCTTGAAGCTGACTTGGAGAAGTACCACGCACAGGCAATGCAAGTCAACTGAAAGCTCTCATCTTGGTGTGCTGCATGTTTCATCCACTTGCTCAAAAGTAGTCTATTTCTATAGTTGTGTGACATTAGGAAGTGGATCACGACTCCTTGGTCTTATTACTGGTTTGTGGGCCTTGGGTTTTACTGTTATTGGCTCCTTTTAGTTTCAACATGATACATCTGTTTAAGGGACAACGGGTGATTGCCCCTTACGCAATCATGTAGTTTAGTTGGTCTTGCTTTCTTTAGATCCAACCCTTGCAGAATGCAGCCGAGAAGTCATTTGGTGGAGGTGATCACTCTTCAAAGTCATTATCAGGAGTAATCTGATACATGTGAATCTGTAGTTTCTTCTTTTACTTTGCAGGCCATAATATCTTTATGTTCTCTTTTGACACATTGATGATGTATCTTGAGTTTGGTGTTTTAAGTCTGAAAGCTGACGCTTCTGAATTATAGCATTTTAATCCCTTTGTAGTATGTTGAGGACCGGTGCACCCTGATGTTGGAGTTGCATGCTGGATTACACCCTTTTTTATTGCATAATTTATGAGGTTAATCAATTCATATGGATGATTTTGATTTTTAAGGTGATTTGCCCTGGAAAGCCAACTACCATAATGCTGTGGTTTTTCTCTACTTAAAAGCCAAAAGCTTAGAAACAATTTTCATCACACATTTTTTACAATGTTAATGCTATCTGGGGCAACAATCAAATGGTGTTGATGATTTCTAGTTTACTCAAACTTGGATGATAGTTTATTTATGGTTGCAGCAGCTGGCAGTTTGCTTAAGCTGAATTCGGTGCCCATGTCAATGCACAGGTACAGGTTGGAGTATCTAATTGTTGTTCAACCACGTTCAGGAAGTATTATGATTTCTTAAGTTTCCTGCAGTATCCAGGCATGGTTGTGGAAATGCATTTGAGAAATGGAAAAAACATGGTTTTTCTACAGAACTTGATGTTTTTGTAGTATCATTGCATTGTCATGCTATTGCATCTTCCCGTGAAAGGATATTTGAGCAGGAGAGATTGTCAGGGTTCTGCAGGTTATTTGATGGATTAATCCAGGCATAGTTTCCCTTGCTTCTGCTTATGTTTTTCTGGGAACAAAATGAAAACCAGGAAAATAATAACTTGGGGCGGAGGGGACCATAAAATCCAACTGCCCTCCTTGAAGTGCAGCTTGTGCATGTTATGACATTGCCCCTCAATGATTTTGGCAATGGTAACTCAAAACTGGCGATCCAACGAGGCTAACAACTTGCGGTTCGGTAGTTGTTATTTATATCCTAAGGGAGAAATTATACCGTGCGAGTGGGGCTTACAGGATTTTAAGGTGCACGATTGGCGTGATGCAGGGTATTTCTTCTTATCGAAAGGGCTTGGGAGAGGTCCATGGTTTTAGAGGTGGCAGATTACTTAAAAAAAGTGAAAAAAGTTAGAGAAAAAAATGAAGTATAAAGGCACGTCCATGTGCTAACCGGGCTTCTGCTCAAGTGCATATGATATACAGTATAACCAATTAACCGGCCGGTGATTTTTATTTTCCCTCTAGTCTTTGGTTTTCTACACAAAAGACCACAATGATGAGCCCAGTGGTCTTACGTCTTAGCCGGTTAGGCTGTTATATAAATTTCAAATAATTTGGCAGTCTTTATGTTATCATCACAGTCGATTAACCCAATACACGTCGACAAACACCCAAAAGACATGAAGATTGTCAATCGTATCTAGGTTTGGGATTTATCCTCAAGTCAGAGAGAAGTTGAAATTAGCCTCTGTGGCGGAAATATGGAGGTGAACTGGAGACAAAGGGGGGCCCAATTTTGTTGGACACTGCTAGAAAATAGTTACTGTAACAAGTTTTGAAGCAAGCATGAGCCCTGATACCTGTATAACATCCAAGTATATTTTTCTTTTTTTGATGTAAATAACAAAATATTTTTGATGTAAGTATAACATCAAGTATAATTGTGGGGCTACCATGACATATTCTGCACAAATCATCTTCCAGGACCTGGAAGGTAACTGAAACTGGAAAAGGCACCATACAGGTGAGGCATACATGACTACCAATAAAGCACATCAGCAGCAAGCTCTAATCCATAGGGCTTTGGAATGGATAAAGAGAATCCACAGAAACTGCCTGTACTTGGTTGTGGGTTAACAATGCAACGCAGCAACAATTTAGCGGGAACAATGTGGTGTGTAACAATGCGATGTACCAACAATTTAGCACTCATTCTCACCATTTGGTGGTGTGTTAACAATGAGATGCAGCAATCATTTAGCACTCATTCGCTGGTTTCTAGCTTCACAGCAACTAAAACCATGCAGACCGCAGGAGCACGAGATGAAAGAGAAGAAATGCATAAAAATGTCATGGAAGAATGTATATCAGCTGAAGTCAAAGAAAATAGGATTCAATCTTCAATTCCGGCCTCCATAAGTGCCCACCAGAGCAAACACTTCCATTAGAAAGTGAACCCACAATTTGGGAAAAAACATTGGCTAGCATAGTTGGAATAGCCCAAGCTCACCTGCAGTACAAGATATCCAATGTTGAAACCAAGATTACCATGAGTATCTTTGGAGAACACGACCAAAAATCCTGCCCGAGGGGCACTCATAAGACAGATGGCCATGCCCACCACAGTTGCTGCAGATAACAATACCAACCCAGCCATGGCTGATGCGACCTGGCTGGTCGCACATGCCGCGGAAGGGCCCTCCTAGGATCTCCAATGCCAAGCTTGCCTTGGGACAGTCACGTGCCACATGGCCTGAAACATTGCAGAGATTGCATACTGGTTGGTTAGGGCATTCACGAGCCAGGTGACCAGTCTTGTGGCAGTTGTTGCAAGCCTTGTCATTGGTACAGTCTGCGGCAATATGACCTGGCTTGTAGCAGTTGTTGCAAAGCCTGGTGTCAAAGGGGGCTAGTCCTGAGCCAGGGCAATCACGAGCCAGGTGGCCTGTTTTGTTACACGTGTGGCAGACAGCTTCATTTTTGCATTCACTGGCAACATGTCCAGACTCCTTGCAATTCCAGCACAGGGTCATTGCAGTGCACTCTGCTGCAATGTGCCTGCAGGCAAAGAGTTGAGAGCAAATATTTATGGTCAGGTTGGAAATAATCAAATAACTGACAGTTGCTATACTGTATTACTGTATAAGCCAACAGCTCAAAAGAAGGCTCCTCACTTTCCGCACCTGTTTTAGTTTTCGATGATTTAATCCATTAAAATGTCGAATATCATATTTATTTTTGAAACCAAATACAATGACTTACCCTGGGAGTGCACAATTGTTGCAGACAGCTACATTTGGACAGCCTCTAGCGTAATGTCCAGGACGCTTACAGTTCTTGCAGAGAGAATCCCTGGAAGAAAACAAACAAATTAAGAACATAGAAACAACAACTTTAAAAATGTGTACAAGAAAGCATAGTGCAAATAAGTTGGTAAAATATCATTGCTAATAACAGCTTGACATGTTCCATGCCACTAAGAAATGTACCATCTCTCCAAGTCATGTAACTTACCAGAGATGCATAATCCATTACCATCTTATCAGGGAAAAATATAAAGGCAACTGCAATAACTAAAGGTTATTATAAATTAGTTGAACGGTGCAAACTTATGTTTTTTTTTAAATATGGCAAAATCAAATTGCTTATAGACGAAAAGAACCCAAATATATCTTACTATTCATTAAACAAAGTGGATTCTCTTTCTAAATTTACTCATAAAATTTCTAGTCCAATGAAAAGTCCTCTATTTCTTGCAGAGTTAATTTTTGTCAAAAAATATTGTATAATTTGAGCTTCTTTCCACAAATGGTGCCAATTTAATGTACATACTCTACGTCCTCCTATAAATAGTTAGCTGAACAGAAGAACAAGTGCAGAACATATAACTAGAATTTAGGGATAAAAGAGAATTCTCGCCCATTTTCCCAATCAAGATAAAAGTGTTGAACTTAGCTCTCAAGCAAGGCATCCATGCACTTGTACCACCAAAATGACAAAGTTGCAACATTATGGGGGAAAAAAATAGAGAAAACAAATGTTCATGGTACATAAGCAATTCCTCCAGAGACTAGACTTGAGCCTTAAGGCAATCCAAACCAGCACCTTTTAGACTAAATTCTAGCCATCTAGAAACAAACAAGATGTGAGAAGGGAAAAAAGAACAAAAGAAAAAGGCTAGTTATATTACCATGCTTGACTATGTAGGGCCTGATAACTCTCTCAAGGCAGACTCTTCTGGTTAATTGACGCTTCCACCTTCTTCTTTTTTTGAACATATACAAAAAAGTGAAAATTGACTAATGGATTTCAAACCTATGCCCCTTTGAAGTATATTACAAACTCCTTATTAAAACTGAGGTGGCAATGGAATTTAGAATCAGACTTTCACAACTATGCATGTAACAAATCCAATCGAGCCTGTGAAAAACTAGCCAAATTAAAAATAAGCATAACATTAGACCTAATGTTATAAATCCATAAGCAGATTATGATTTTGAATTCCTCCCTCCCCTTCCATCTCCCTTCTTTTTCTTCTCATTCTTGTCCTCGTGTTAGGTAAGAAAGAAATCCACACAATATCAGTTCCCTATTGTAGATGAGCTTCTTTGCCTGATATCCAACATGTTTGCTGCCACTGGGACCTGATGCAGCAAACACCATCACCATGGTGACAATAATCATCAATGATGGGGGAAGGAGGAGGGGGAAGAAGGCGAAGGTGGAGAGAACAAAAACGAAAGAAGAAGAAGAAGAAGTGGAGGGAATGA
>JAOXJJ010000001.1:16310865-16331553 GCA_025769935.1 Phoenix roebelenii | reverse complement strand
TCACTGTAGGAGTAGGGTATGCACTTACATGGAATCTATCGATCTTGATAGAAGAGGAGTGATCCTATGTGATTTATAAGACTGAGTTCTAAGACCTTGGCCAGAGCAGTATATACAGTGGAGAAAGAGTTTTCCACTATCGAACTTGAGTCGAATAAATCTAGACATATGATAGACGACGGGATTTGACGAGTTATCCATGACCTCCGGTCTGTAGGGATCCACGATAGAAGGACGGTATCATACGATAACTGCACCTAGAGGTTTATCATTCTATTCTGCTAGGTAGCCACTACATACTGCTAGGTGTCACTGGTGGATGGTGAGACTCATAGGAATCATCTTGATGATCAATGGTGAGTTGAGTTGGAATTGTTTCAACCCATTGAAAGGAGTTTTCAATGATATTATGATAGAGTTCTTGATAGCACAAAGAGATAAAAAATTGAAAGCACTATGTCATGTCCTTTGTTGTTATTTGTTTATACTAAAAGCACTTTCTCAATTTGGTAACTAAACAGATGTTAACGGTTAAAGTTCTACAGTGCTTTAGAAATATATTTACCCAACAGCAAACAGCTTTTTGTTGAAAGTTCTACTAGCAAAAGCTCTAGTTCCAAAGCTCTACTAGTAAAAGCTCTAGCTTCAAAAGCTCTACTACCAACAGCAATCCCAAATAAGGCCCAAGTTTGCTATCCTATTAGAATGGCATTTTAAGTTTAGCCACTGTTTCATTTTAGTTTCTTTATTGTCTCAGATACTACATAAAGATAGACCTTGACACAACAATAAGATTGCTTCATTGTGACCAGGATGTCATGAGTTCAAAACACCAAAACAACCTCTCCACATGAGCATATAAGCATCTGATCCACTACATACCCCATAGTGGAGGGAGCCTCATGCATAGGACACTCTTTATGTTGTCTCGGATACTACATAAAGAAGTAAACTAACTAAAAATCATGTTAAAAAGTTGACCAGTTAGGCATAATCTTTTTCCCTTTTTCTATTGCCTATCTCAGCTAGTATGCCACACAGTTATCAGGAAAACATCTTGCCTCACCTCAAACATGTTTAAGAATCATGTAAAAAGTGCTGGCAAAAAACCTTCCCAATCAATTGACTTGCAACTCTTTGTACAACACGCAATGACAGAAGCCCACTGAATATCCCAAAATTGGCAATTTGGTACAGAATCCTAGAGATCAAGACACTGCTTAAGCCAAATGCTGCAGCCAGAAGTAACAATGGAAGGCAAACAAATAGTTGCATAGGGTGGAGAAAAATAAATCATCTAGCTCTTATGTATGTTTTTCATGTACCTTGTAAAGTAGTTCCGATTCTCCAAGTTCATGGGTAGAAAGAGTCTCACAAATCCAGCACCTTCGAAGGCTGAATTATGCCATGGATTTTCCATTAAAGCGCCGCTAATTTTAAGTGACACAGAGAAGTGCAACCAAGAGGAAAGCTAGTGAGCAAAATTACAACTTTATAATGTTCAAATTCAAGTAGAATCCCCACAATTGATTGCAACTTGTAATTTCTACAGACACATGGTGTTGTTTGTCTGCATGGATCTAACTTCTAATGATGAAAAGACAACATTATTAGAGCCAGAAAGAAATGCATGCCTCTGGAACACTAATTAATCACACATACAAAGGGGAAGTAAAGTAAAATGCAATATCAACACTGATTAACTGAATAACATGGCAAGTGAATGGCATAATAAATGATTGTCGATCTAACACTATAAAATACAGATTTGAAGAGATGCATATGAAATATTTATTCATTGCTTGTATCAAGAAACAAAGGTAAACATTGCCAACAGGGACTGCTGACATCTCTTGAGCCAAAAAGATGCTTGCTCGAATGATTCTTCTAAATGTTGAAACAAGGGCTTATAGGTCAATTACGTATCACATTAATGTGGACCTAGCCACATTAATTATCTGACTTCCTTTTTTAGGCTCCTAGTAATCAGCCCAAAGTTGGGCTGGCCCAGTTGGGTAAATGACTCGGGTTTGCATCAAGTAAACTGACCCACTACTAGTGTTGGTTAATCCTTGTCCAACATGCTGGCAGGTTGGGTTGGACTTGTGTCAATCCAATGCTGAACTGCCACACCTAGTAGAAGTCTACCTGACCCACTGGCACATATATTTAATCATCTACTGCATGAGAATTGTGCATTGGGGGCCCATCATTGATTTCCATCAATTCTAAATTTTAATTGGAATCATTGGTGGGATTCTAGTATTTTCATCATAGCCTTGTATCTCTCTGGTTGTTGGAAATGACATTGGTATTATTTTTTCCCGGGCAACTCAAGTTCCTGAACACAAGCCACATCGTTAAAATTATGGTGTAACAGAGATTTAAGGGCCCACCTGAGCAAATTGTTAGAACCTGATACAGTCAACAAAAATTAGAAAGATTCTAGAACATCTAGTTTCTACATATATATAAGATGGCCTTGGGCTAGTTGGAAAGATCCCTTCGAGATCTATAATCATAAAGTCGATATTTTCATCCCTTGGTCAAATTCACTTGTTTTGAGGACCAAGACTGGCTAAAGACTTCAGCTGTAACTTAGTGGCAAATTTGTTCCACTTTATGTGACATTAGTCATCCACTAGGCATTGTTTAGTTAAAAGCTGGAGATACAGTCAAGATTAGAAATTCTCTAGGGTTACTATTGTTGGCAATCTATTTAAAAAGCTATCAGAAGGTTTGCAAGCAGATTGGTTCTTTTGAGATTTAACAATTATGAGATTTAAGGATATATATACCATGGTCTACCCTGCATTTTCTTTTCTCCTCCTCTTGACCCTCTTCCTATTCTTCTCCTTCTATAATTAATATTCACTTCTTCCTAAAGATTCTAAGGGTTCTCCAAGTTCACATTCCACATCACATTGCAATGATTTAGATCCTTCTTTCTTGATGATCAATTAACTATTGCATCAAACCATGCAATGTGCTTCATATTATGATAAAAAAACCAAGGCAGTCAAGCAAATACAGCTGTTTAACATAGGAATAGTGTAATAAAGTACCTAGTCCTTGCCATAAACAATAAATAATTACTCTATTGATTGCCTAATAAGATAGGCACTACAACTCAACAATTGTTTATAATTCTAGCCACTACAAGTCAACAATTGCCTTTAATCTGTTGTTCACCAATATAAATTCACCTTGCTTATGAGTCATCAAGACAGATATCTTGCACCTAGCATGCCTTATAATCCTAGCCACTACAATTCAACAATTGCCTCTACTTCGTTGTTCACCAATATAAATTCATTTATCTTATGAGTCCTCAAGACAGATATTGCATCTAGCATGCCGGATGATTTTCCCCTAGATCTAGATAAATTCATTTATTTTATGAGCCCTCAAGATAGATATTTTGCATCTAGCAT
This sequence comes from Phoenix roebelenii, assembly GCA_025769935.1. NCBI lineage: Eukaryota > Viridiplantae > Streptophyta > Magnoliopsida > Arecales > Arecaceae > Phoenix > Phoenix roebelenii. The sequence continues at coordinate 16,328,119 of JAOXJJ010000001.1, read as the reverse complement.
GCCTTATAATTCTAGCTTTAATCCGTTGTTCACCAATAATTTCATTTATCTTATAAGTCCTCAAGAAAGATATCCTGCATCTAGCATGCCAGGTGACTTTACCCTAGATCTAGATTGACTTTTCCTCTTCTTATGAGTCCTCAAGATAGATATCTTGCATCTAGCATGCCTTATAATTCTAGCCACTACAACTCAACAATTGCCTTTAATCTGTTGCTCACCAATATAAATTCATTTATCTTCTGAGTCCTCAAGATAGATATCTTGCGTCTAGCATGCCGGGTGATTTTCGCCTAGATCTAGATTGACTTGTCCTCTTCTTCTTCTTTGTTCGAGGAGGTTCAGACTTCTGCTCAATGATTATGAATTATTATTTTGCTGATTTCCGCTTTGATCATGATTAATTCTGATGATTGGCTGTTGCAAGCCAAGTTAATGAGAATTCCCCTGCTGGTGTTGTTATTTATATTAATTTAACCATCACGTTCAGAGTAAAACTCAGATTTTTCACCAGAGAATTCAAAATCAACATTGATAAATGTTCCAAAACCCCAGGGTTCACCTAAAACCAACAAGACACGGCACCAATTCAAAAGATTATGCAATGTAAAGACTCAAACATGAAGTCTAAAGACCTTAGATGTTTTATATGAGTCTCATAAGATGATCATGATATAGATAGGATTAGGCTCATTGGTACTTGGTCAATATTTGTGTTTGAGTTGTCAGCTAAAATGTTTCCAACAATCAAAAGTTCAAAACCTAGTTTTTTTTTTTCTGAGACATTCAAAACCTAGTTTACAGCATTACACTGATTAAAGCTAACCTCCCACAACCTAAAGGTTCTAATTCAATTCTTTCAGGAGTTTTTGATCTTTCAAGACTTTTTGTTGTCCTTACTAGTCTTTAAATGTCATATGCCTAACCATCTACCTTCCACTTAAAGTGGCTACTGATCCCACTGTAACCTTCCATTGACCTATGGAATACCACCGACATTAGGAACTCCTAAACATAAGAATGCTGACAAGTTTTGCAATCAAATTTCGTAAAACAAAGAAAATGGATGGGCTACACTTGCAAAAAAAAATAATAATTTGTAGCATGGTTTCTCCAAAAGAACCACCCCACCTGGATTTCATATCAGCAAGGTGAGGTGATAACTAGTTCTGTTCTCTTTTTCATTATCAAAGGCCAGCCCAGCAATATCATTGATTGTGATGTTTCTGGTTGACAAGAAATTTCCCAACCACCCAGTCATGCATGACAATAAACTTAAAACCAATGAAGAAAAAAGCAGGTACCTGAACTCTGACCATATTTCAGAAGCAGAACCTGCAGGAAAGAACATCCGGCAGGATTGGATAAGACGTGTGACAGTTTCAAAATGCCGCTGCCTCAATCTCCATCCCTCAGGGCCTGTATTTCTGCTTAACATAAACATACTCAAGTTTTGAAAAAAAGGTGATCCAAATTTGAACCAAAAATTCAGTTAGTGAGATAACTCTGCCATTATAAAGACCAGCTACATTCTTAAAACAGTAGGTCACCCAAGAAATTCACAAGTCAACAATGAAAGAAAATGATGATACAAAGGCAAAGCTTCAGACAAGAAATAAGAGAAAAATAGATTTATGATCTCTGCAATTTGATTTTGCCAAGACAGCAAAAGTTCATTCAAAGAATAAGGTCGCTATGTACATGAAAACATTTGGATTGCATCCACATGAGAATTGTTATGACTACATAATTCTATAAGAAAATTTTAACCTGATACTAACCCTCTTAGTGGTTTCGAGTTCCTAACTGAAATGCCTCGGGATGCAAAAAGGACCTGTCATCAAATCTAGACACCAAGATGGTGGATCAGGAGATAGCTAGGCAGATTAAACAAGCATCCACGAAGTAACCTCCAACACTAAGTTTCCTTAATCTTGTAGAGAGTCTAGAAGAAGAGAAAAAAAGACACATTTTATGCACAATGTTAGATTTACCATGGGACAGTTACATGCTAAAATACCTTCCTAGTGTGCAAATTGTGTCTTAACTTAATAACACCTCCAAGCGACAGTATTATACAACTAAATCTAATTTGACATAGGGAAGCATAGTGCATAAGGCTCCAGTCATTGCAGCATACATAGAGGTTATTTTCATGTTTCGAACCCATGACACCTATGTTGCAATGGAGCAACCTTACCATTGCGCTAAGGCACACCCTCATATAACTAAATCTAATTTCAAACAACTAAAAATATATAAAAATTCTTAAAATAGTCTAAGAATTTTTATGATAATGTCTTGTATATCTTCCCTTAATCAAAAAGCTTCATCACACTTGGATCATCATAATGAAGAGAATCACTATATTGATATTGGATAAGATTTCATGCACTCTCAATCACATGTTATATCATGTTGACATTTGCAAACATCAACACAGAAAAATATGGAACATTGTAAGGTGTATAGCTGATACTACACCATGATACACTGGGAAATCCTACCATTTTTCTAATGTAGATTTTTTATGATGGCTCTTTGTTAATGGACAGATGAGTATTTTGACCTTTGAGATTATGCATTTCATTCCTGTAACACAAAAACACTATCAATCCCCTCCCTAGTTACTAGTTTTCCATATAGCAAAGAAATACTATGCCATGTTAATAACTTCAAATAATAAACTAACATAAAATAACATAAATCAGTAAAACTTACAAAACAAATAGAATTTCTAGATAAGCTTGGCCAAATGACAGCAGGTCAATATGTACATTTTAAAATGTAATGAGTGTGAATCATGTTAGCATAGCTTTGGTGCAGTAGGTCTTCCGGAAGTCAGCAGCTTGCAATGAAAGAAGACTGTTTGGAGATATATTAAATTCACTCAAGACAACCAAACCCCATAAAGACTTAAAACTTCTCATAAATTACATACATGAATTGGTCTCAGTGCCTGTTACAGTTTTTACTTTTTAGTTACTCAAGCATTTAAGGAGGCTACTTTACTTTTCCATTCTCTGATGACCATCGCCCAAAGATCTTCCATTGTTCTCCTTGACTACACTGTCATTCCTTTTTCTCTAATCAGATCTCTTGTTTCCAGGAGAAGGTTGCTTTAAATTTCCCAACTTCCCACTACCACATACAAGTAAGGTTTCATCTAAGTGATAGTCATGATCAGCAGCTAAACGAGAGAGATGAATAGGCATGAGGATTCATAACTATATATTATGGGCTCTTGAACATTTCAAAGTTAAAAAATCCAAGGATGACTTACTCCTGGATCGTGAACCACATGAGAATACACCATGAAGATCTGAACAAACTGGAAGCGTTAAATGCCTGTATTACTAAGTTGACAGTGACTTACATAACTACAAGATGTGCGCATGCTACACAATATACAAGAACAGCTTTGATGATGCGTTTGCTTTGAGGATATGAAGCAGTAGGACCGGAAGGTTAAACAGGAAAAAATCACCTTTTAAAGTGCGTGTGCATCATAGTGTCGTAGAAAGGTCTCCACTGAATGCTAATTGTCTTCGTTAATTTCTTTCCATGGTTCTTCAGAAGCTTGACTAAGATATTTCCCCATCTAACCTAAATAACATAAACGAAATCCAGAATCACACTACAACAATAAAGCAAAATTTCATCAAAAGCAGAACATACCAGTTGAATCCCATTCATATTATAATGGCATAAGTATCATGCTTACCTGATCATAAAGCTTGTTCTCTGATGCATGAAACACCTCCAAACCAAACTCCACAATCTCCTTTACATCAGCCGGAGAAACTTCACTTTTTGCTTTTAAGAAACTAGAAAAGATTGCAAAAACAAAAGGCGTAACCACACGACAACAATGAACAGTTAAAAAGTTAATTAGAATAACAAAAAGGATAAACAGGAGGAAAAAGGAAAGATGGAGTGATAGAGCAAAACAACGAGGGCATCCATCCTCACATTCCATGAAAAAACAAAACATGAGTCAAGAACAATTAAAACACCAAGAAACGAACTAGAACTTGAAAATTGAAACTATGAAATCCAACGTCATCAAATCTTAAAAAAAAACAATCTTTAGCATTTAGTATTAACCGTCACAAATTTTCGCTCACTGAGACCGTCAACAAAACCAACACTGAGCCCAATATCAAACAAATTTATCAATTTGAAGCGCCTGAGACGACAGAAAACAATCAAAGATCAACCCTAGAAATCAAGAACGGGGACAAATCAAGAAACGAGTGAAAGAGGTGGGGAGGATAGAAGAAAAAAGAGATAAACAAAGGATCGACTCACAGGCCGATGATGGAGATCCACTCGAGGGTGGAGTAGACGGAGTCAGGATCATCCGGCCGCCACGAATCCTTCACGGATCTCACCACGGCGGCGAACGACTCCGCCTCCCTCTTCGTCTCCTCCGCCACCGGCGGCGGAAGCCATGCGTTGTACAGATGCATCCCTCCCCTTCCCTCACTCTCTCCTCTCTCGCCGTGAGCTTCTTGCTCGGGGGAGGGGATTTCTTGATTTCGTGCCCTGGGGACCGGTCACACATTTATACTCTTCTCCACTGTCCTCGTCCCCAAGGCGAGAAGCGCGGTGCAATATTTCGCTCGTTTCGTGTTTCCCCGAGGGAAGACGCGCAGGCTTGACTGCCTGTACGAACACGGCCGGTCACCGGCGTTGACCACGTGTCTTATTTTGATTGGTGTGAGAGAAATAAACCACGTGTCTTATTTTGATTGGTGGGCTTTTGTCTTTTGTAGACCGTCCTATTTTTTTTTTACCGTCTGGCGTTGGTAGCAAGTAACTGGGAATATAGTGCGATTTGGGTAAAAAAAGTTCGCCAATTTACCCGTGTTCTAAATAGTTTCCAATTTAGTCAAGTCGAAAAAACTTTGTTGCTAAGTTGATTTTAACGATCTAAGAGATAGGTGAGTTGGTTTTCCATTAGCCAGGTAAAATGATTCCATATTTTTTGTTCCCAAAATACATCATTATATGCTAATACACTAATAAATCCTAATCGCTCGCTTACTTTCTTTGTCTCCAACGAACTCTAACCTAGGTGGTATAGTTGTAATCCCGGTCAATTTTGAGCCACAAGATTGACGAATTCTGGTTGGTCTTTCATATTTTTCACTTAAAATCTTCTTCTGTTTCTTTTAGCTGGTGAGTTTTACGTTCTTTCTCACCAGCAATTCTGGATATCTTGATCTATATTTCTCAAGATACATTTCATATTTTTTTGGATATTAAAATTTTCATCTTTTTTTATTTTAACAATACTTGACTATGTAAATCTTGTATTGATCTCTGAATATGTTGTTGCAGTTCGTACAAATTTGGGTGATATAACTTCTTTTTTTCTAATATTTTGGTGATCAAAATTTAGTTGTATCAATTTGGGTTTTTGGATTAATGTATTCAATATTGCTGCCTCTTGTGCAACTGTATCGATCTTCGAATGGTTTAGAGATAATAGATTTCAGAGCTACTTTGTAATGCTTAAAAGAATATGGATGAATTATTTTCTCATCCACATGTAAAAAAAGATAATACTTATCCAGAAAATGCATATTCCCGAGTAAGTTTCATGCTTCCCAAAGAACGGGCTCTTAAGTTATTATGCTGGAAGTTAGCATGCCTAATGATTTGGCCACCATCCAATATTTAGGCTTGTTTAGGCAACCAAATAGAATTGGACTAAATTTTATGTTGCGCTCATGAATTGAGCAAGCTATTTGGGTACGGCCAATGTTAATCCAACACCTCTATTCCGAATCATCTAGAGGAAAAAATTTTAAGACCCTGCTATTCTTGGAGTTTAAAACAGGATTTTTTTTATCACAGAATATGAAGCTAAGCCCAATCCATGTCACCTGGACCTTTCCCCACCCATTTTCCTAGAAGAAAAAAAAAAAACCTATTTCCCTCCCTATTAAGGATATGTTTGGGGGATTGGGCTGAAAATCCTATACCATTCTTAGGTTGGGCCAGTACAACTAACAAAATTATAGGATTCTAGGTTGAACTAGGCTTATATTTATAAATATCTAGGAGTAGCTTTAGAGTAGACCAGTCTGAATATAAGGAGGAAAAAAAAAAAAAAGGATATGCCAATCTTTTTGCTTGTTATACTATTCCAATCTATAAATTTTATAGAATTTTCAGCCTAATCATCCACTCCAAAAAAAATATATGTGAATCCTGTTGGATCGTACATGATTATCAAAGCAAGGTCTTTCTTTCTTCCTTTCAACAAGGCATACCAACTTGATAGTATCCGACCTGCCAGGATCCCGGCCGATACTAATTTTTTCAGTTATACCGTGGAATGGGACTTGGACGGACCAACAGGCCAATTTCTGAAAGATATTGCTACATAAATACGCAAACAGATCCTTCAAAATAAAAAGGAAAAAAATCCTATTATCCTACTAGCCATGGTCCGCTCTGTCTGGACCATATACGTAAATAACATGTCCAATTCTTGCGTCCAGTTCTCCTCTGTTGAATCATGCTCCGCAAGCTACAATGCCCAATTTCTATTAGAAAATTCTGCCGATTCTCACTGGATTTTTCAAACACGAAAAAGCACGTGCTCACAGATATAATCAGAATTTGTTTCACCTTCAAGAACTCCAGGTCAGCCCGGGCGGACCTGACCCTGGACTGACCTCACAGATATAATCAATACATATAAAAGTCTAAAAGTAAATCATAAGAAAAATTAGTACTTGTAAGGAATGAAGCATGCTATTCATTCCCGGGGGAATAAATTTTAACCGTTCTGCAATTATGACAAAACTTGGCATTTGACCATAAGATTTAATGTTGTATGCTTGTTCTCAGAGACAATAAGATGCATTGCAATGCATGGTGACCAGGTTAATTCCTTCACTTAATATCAATCATCGGAGCATAACACTGGAAAACTTGTCAACCTCACATAGGTCCTTTTAATCCAATGTCTTCCGCCCTTTGTTCATTGATCATGAACAGAAATTCTCATGCAAGTCATGAAATCTATATACATTATTGACCCTTTTCCTACCAACTTGAGCTTTTGAGGTCAATTGATTAGTCATGCTATCAAAAAGCTCGGTTTTTAGTGAAATACAGCACCATGCTCCCCTTGAAGACCATTTGTAAAGAGACTGAAACGAGGCCTTGCCCTGCCATTCTTAATCAGGTGACTAACTAACTTGACGGTTAGTGAATATTTGGCTGATAATGCTTCTACCTTTAAGACACCTAAGTTCACTAAACGCTGCATGTTGAATTATAATCCATACAAAAAATATATTTAATTAATCACCAAGAAATATATAATAACATTGAGGTTGCCTGCTAATAAAATAAACCTAACAAGGCTATTAAATACAAACTAATGAATGTATATACTGGCAAATCAAAATACAAAATATTAAAAGTTTATGCATCCAAAGGGATCCATTCCAATTCAAGTTCCATCTCTCCAGACTCCACATTTTGCAGCTTTAGAAACACCTCTTGTTTTACATTCCCATTAATGATGTTTACAGTGCTATCTTTGATTAGTGCATTATCACTTGTTTTAAACCACTTCCCAATCTGCATGTCGCCAAGAAGCTTGGCATCCCCAAATGCCATGGCAGCTGTTACCATTGGTTGGAGATCGACCTCAGCTTCACCCATTATATCATCAGCAGAGAACACATCATGATCAAACACTTGCTGCTTAGACGAGAGAGAACCAGATGTCATATTCCAACACAATTCTTTATTAGATTAAAGTTGAGAAATGCCTGATTCTGTAGGCAGAAATATGTTTTTCCAGAAAAAATGAGTGTGAGTTATGCGATTACTGGGTATATTTTGAATTTTCCCAGAAAAAAAGGAGTATGAGTTGGGCAACTAGTGGGTATACTTCGAAGCATAGAAAACTCATTTATATAAACTAACCAGTTTCAAAGCCCCATAGCGTCGAGGAATTGATAGCGTAAGTTCCTCATTCCATATTGGGTTTAAATTGCTATTTTTTACTGTTGTCTGCACCCTCTGCAAGAATCCATCATCTAATTAGCATCCAGATTCCCCATTTTTAGTAAAGACTGTATAGCATGAAATAAAGGTGAAGAACATAAATTGTTGATATATTCTTCTAAATAAGTAAGACTTTCATGCACCAGAGAAATAACTCACCTGCTGCCCAAGGGTTAAAACAACATATGGGTCACTAGTTAGCATATCTCGAACAGCTAAATTTGTGCCTCTTATCACCTTTACCCTTAAAACTCCAATGAATTCCCCCATGTCTGCCTGTGATCATTTGACAACCTCATGACTAAGTTATCGTAAGGTATATTAATTAGCCAATAAACCCCATCACACAAGTGTGACAAGTGATATGCTAATAATAAGAAACAGCAAATACATGTATCCGTAGATGCATAGAACAGAGCCTCAAATAGTTCCTAAAACTATAAAATACAAGTATATGAAAGATGACTCATGACTTACTGCCTTCCTTGAGTTGTTTGAATTGAAACTGCTGTCAAAATTCTTTCCAGAATCACAAGATTTGAAAGACATCTTTGAGGAGACAATGCGCAAGCTTGGTTTCAAAAATTCTTGCAACTCATACTTGGACCTACAGAAGAATAAAAGGGTGCTTTAGAATGAGCAATCATCACTGAAATATGAAACAATTGACCTTATGGTATACTCCACCTAATGAACTTGGTCCGGTCCTCGTTACTTGAGTGTGGTTTTGGTTTTGGATATTCTTTAGGAAGGAAAGCCTCATAAATTGAATTGGCATAAGAATTTCCACCAACCTCGACCACAGAGTCAATGTCACCATCAGACCACTCATCTAATGTCACTGACAAAACCTGAATGTGAAAAAAAGGCAAAAAAGAACCATGAGCTAAACAATGATAAATAATCAAATACAGTTTTTTTTTTTGGTAGACAATCAAATACAGTTCATGATGAGAATTTTGACCATTTTGCAGCAATAAAGATGCACCAAGGTTGCCTTCCCCCAGGAACGCAGAGAGAGAGAGAGAGAAACTCCTAACAACGGTGCAAATGGGTGGGGTTGGATATGGGACTGTGACAACCCAATTAAATCCAAATTGTTTTCAGTACAGGATCTGGGGTCTTGAGACAAATCCACACACATGTACTCAAGAGGTTCAGAATGAATTAACTTCGAATTTGTGTTAATCCAAGCTCATATGTTGCATCCTACCATGGAGATCGTTATGATGAGATATAGTCAGGTGATGTCTTATTTTGTGAAGACATCAACTCAGTTTGAGAGCAAGGTTTTGGTTCAGGATCCAAACCTAAGGCCAGATTTTTGGGTCCAAGTTGGGCCAAAACAAGAATGAGTTTAGATTTGATCTGGGCCAAGAAGACTTGTTTGCACCTCTTGCATCTTGGAAGTCCACATTTCTAAATAACTAAATTCTTCGATTTGCATCTCACCAATACAAAAAGGACGTGACCTGAGGCTTACAGATCCATTTTAAGTCAAGCTTATCTCTCACAAAAAAGTTGACTGCCGCTCGGTTACTTTCTTGGCATCTTAAACATGCTGCAAACAGGCATATGGAACCCATCTCGCGCATCTAGCAAGCTATGATTTAAGTGATTTGCACCAATCCAATGCATGCATGGAAATGTTGAGTGCTCACATCAGAAATGAAAATAAAAACAGAATGCTTGTGAATGATATCAAGCAGCCTAAGAAAACCATGATATCAATCACCACTTATATGACCTTTGATATATCTGAACCAAGCCTCCTGTGAACATCACTACATTTTAAGCATATAAAGACTCCAATGTTAGCTGACCTGTAAAGACAAGCAAAGAATTGTTCAAATAACAGGTTTTAAATGCCAACTCATACTCTAGCACATCAAACACCATTTTCGTAATTGCATATAAACTACAGCTACCAAAATTAAGCCTACCTAACGTTTAATCTAATGAACTAGTGCAAGATAAGAAATTCTCATAAGAAAAGTAGAAAGCAACCCATCATGTCATTAGTGATAATTAAGTTAAAGAACACTATCGTACAACTAATGCCCAAGAACATATAAGATTGATTTGTTATAAAATTCAAGATGAGTAGATATTTAAATGCAGAAGTGTACCTGCAATTTGGGACCTTGGGAGATGTTTACTTTTTGTAAGTTTTGTTGTTTTGAGCATATGCAAATATTTAATAATCTTATCTCTATTGCTTTCTACACCATTTAACAACTGAAACAGCAGATAATGAGATATTTCTAACTCGAAAGGCATAAGAAATAAATATGGTTATCCATAATATGGATCCTGATTCACCGCTTTTCAAAATTAACGGAAGTACAACAATATTGAATTCTCATGTACAAACTCAGTGTCTTGCCTCTATTTAAACCAACATTTCTTCTTCCTCATTACTGTATGACAATTCTATTGTGAAAATACTAATCAGTGACTCCTCTTTATTTTCATTTTGGCACAAGAGAGTGAATTTTCCTAACTACACAATTGATCACCATGACTTTCTTCATCAGTTAAGTTTATGTTGCTTTCCAACATACAATGAGGTGCCCCATTTAAGAACACTCCCAATGACCAGATTATTGAAGTTGGCACAATGGCATACATGACTATGACTACATAACATTCTAACTATACCAGAATCTTAGACTCATCTGTTTCTTCCAGAACCTTAAAATAGCGTTTCATTGGAGTTCTTTTGTTGAGCCTTGTGAGCACTCACTTTGCTTCACAACAGAACTTAAAGGGCTGGGAGGGGGAAGAATGCAGATATTAACTACAAGGGACTAATGGAGTTAAGAAAGGCTAACATGATCCAGATTTCAGCCCCATAAAGGAATTCAAAAAATTCTACTATAAAGGAAAATGTAAGATTTGCTGTGCATAAAAAGGACAAAAGTTTTTAATATGGTTAAGATGACCCTTCTAAATGAAGTTCAAATTGTCCTAACTAGAAGGAATCACTGGCATAGGTCAACAGTAGAATTATAGGTGCTAATAATCGATAGAGAGGGCAATAAAATGGGGAAAAAAATTGATTTCTCTTTCCGACATGCGTGCAACTAACCAATGCTTTCTTTCCTTATTGTGGGTCATGAGTACTTTTCTAAAGTGTAAATCATTTATTGGGGAGGAAGGAAACATTAAAGCATGACAAGAGGAAAAAGAAGAAATGATGCCACAGATAAATAAGGACAAGAAAGATCAACCTGCTAATGAGCATTTCAAAGCTTTCTCAACTCAATAACACTAACTGGGGAGAAGGGATTGATAAGGAAGTTAAACTAACATGGAAGAGAGTTAGGAGAAGAGGATTTTCAAAAGCTTCTAGCAATACCAAATGTATCGTTTAATAGGAATTACGGATTAAGGATCCATAAATCTGCCTCCAAATAATTGGGACCAGGCTTGATAAATACAGCATGGTACTAGTCACGGAAAATGGGCCCTTCTCAAAAACAGATTAAAGATCCAAGCCTTTGCCATCAAAAAGGGGTCAGACATGTTGCATAATCCTAAGTATAAACTTGATGGCAGGATTATTATTTCTGCGAATAAGTAGGATTCATAAGATTTTTGTCATTCAGCCCTTTGAAAATTGGAGCAAAATTCCTAGACAAGGGAACTCTACGCAAGAGGGGCCTTTTATGGAGTATAAGGCACATTAGCAGGTAAGGGACCTACCTTATCGATTGCAGTTTCAGCTTGTGCTTCTTGTCATGGAGGGTGGGGGGGGCCTTAAAGATAATATTGTCTTAATCATATGAAAAAGTTGACCATATAATTTCAAATGGATAAATCAGAGTAATCAAGGTATAGAAAGTCATAATGTTTTTTTTTTTACAAAATTAAGAAGTAATGTCCATTAAACATATGTTATTGAGAATTTAGTTATTTTTAATTTTCTTGAATTTCAGAAAATCTCAGGCAGCAAATAATGAACCAACATTGACCAAAATACAATTTAAAAAATCAGAGATGCACAAGATAATATATTTTTGCATGAGGGATATCTTCTATAAGAAAGGATTGAAATTAAATATTGGATGAATCTAAATAACCAAGTAAATTAGTCACTACCAGCCAAATATATCTTTGCAAACATGAAGATGAATGGTATTGCAAGATACTAGGACTTACACCCATTTGGGATCTGGAGCACCACAATCTGCACAAATACGATTATCACTTTTAAGCATAAGCTCCTTTAGTTTCCTTGGTGTGCCTGTCACAGAAATGAGGGAAAATTAGTTGAAAACAACCTTTTAACCGGATGTGTATTCACTTCTTGTGAAGATCTGCATACTTGTTCTCGTTAAATCATTACAAATAAGCACATATGTCATCTCAATATAAAGTATAAAAGTATTCTGCATAGTATCACACCATCTTCTATGTGCAGCATAATTCTACGAAGACGAGCAGATCTAGCAAACAATATCACAAACATTTTACCTAAAGCTGCACAAGATATCCTAAGTATATATTTGAAAGAAAATTGTATCATAAATGGCCAAAGGCCTCATACCACAAGAAGTGAAGGGTTCTATATTTCTCTTCATCAACGATTCCTGTAAAGGTAATGTATTTGTAGATGTAATAAACTTCCATAAAAATCTATTCACCACACTTTGTTAATCCTCTTAGTTACAAATATGAGCCCTCTTCTTAACAGGTATTAGTATGCTGACAATATAATAGATGACCAAAACAGCATCAGAAGCTCTTTTTAACTTGGTAATGTAAATAGACTCACAAACCCCTTGATCTAAAAGATAATGTGCTTATCCAAAAGGCTTGGGATCAAACTTGATAAGCCATTTACACACATGTATGACATGAGAAAGACCGAGAACTACATATTATTGATAAATAACATAGTGCTCTAATGAGTGCCAGTGAAGATGGATGATGATGGCAATGACAATAGCAAGCAAACAAGCACACACGCACACACTTATATATAATAAACATCAAGTATTTAGTTATATGTCAAGGATATATAACTGTACCTGAGACAGGCTTGTCATTCTTGGAGTAACGATTACTCATCTCTTCACTTGGCAAACCTTGATCAACCACCAGATTATATCTCGATCTACATCACCAAAACACCAGCCACGGTAAAAGCCTCATGAATCAATATAGCCAATTACAAGTGAAAATTAAGCTTTCCATGACATGCACTTTTTATTAGTCTTCCAACACTATAGCAGTTCTATCAAAGAGAGACCAAGAATTGAAAACAGAAAAAGGATCAACTTTTACAGACCACATTTAGAACAATAACACTACGAGTTCCCGATTTTCTTTTGTTTTTTAAAAAAAAGCACCACCAAATCAATTATTAGAAATTTAGGAATGCTAACAATATGAATCCTATATAAGTGAACAGAAAGCAACCAACTTAAAAAGATAGATCAGATTCAAGGTTTGCAATATCCATGCTTCTGAAAACAGTTACGAATTCCTGTAATTGTTCATCAAAATAATAAAACGCACTTCCTCAAACTCTCAAACCAGGAATTAAAAAGGCACGCCATAATTAACATCGATCTCTTCCTATCCAAATAAAACAACGCGATCACGATTTCATTATGACTTTCCTCTCGCAAAATAGAATCTTTCTCGATCCATAAACATAAGGGAGCGACATTTATGAAACCAGATCGAACACAAACCAGAATAAACTTCAAGAAAACGATCAGATCTCTAAAAATATAATCTTTCATAGAAACGGAGACAGAAGAGCATATTCTCCGAAAAAAATAGGGGAAAATTTTTGCATCACATCAGTAAACAAAAGTACCAAGTTTGGAATCGAAATTGATGGCTTGTATTGGGATCGATCATACGGGAGAATGTGAAGGGCGATACGATCGAAATCCTTCGGCTTCCCACAGCCGTGTGGGGCTTGGACTCTCGGCCTTCTCCGAAGGCTATCCTATCTGTTCTTCGAATTTAAAACTTGAGAAACCTCTCCCATCGAGGCCTCCAAATAACGAGCAATTCTATCACACCGAGTCCGTTTTGTATCAACTGTAAACCGGCACCGGCCGGTCCAGGAGTATCACCCCAACCACCCATCCGCTTCGGCCTTCGAGGCGGTTACCAATCCGGTTCACGTTTCACCCGGCCCGACTTTGTGTCAGGAAGCATTAGCTTTGTTCAATTACTGTGGGCAATATTTCAAACTCTAAGCCAAGTCAAACCGTGTGGTGAGCGTGTGAGGTTTGAACTTTGAAACCTAATGCCGGATGGGAGCCAATCCAAGTTGACCCGGCTCGTTTTAAACCATTATAGTTCGTTTCTTCGTTTTTTTTTTCCTCCTGTTTTTAGTAGCCTCTAGTTTGTTTCTCTTTGAAGCTATTCTTTTACATTGCATGGATGCAGAAGTTACTGCCAGTTTGTGGGTTGTAACTGACTCGATAGTTGATAAAGCCGCCATTTTTGGAATCTTATGGTTAGCATGTACGAGAGAGTAAAATTAGCTATGAAATAATGGATGTGCATACATGGGGTCCTTGTCCAATGATTGTTTAAATAATGGCCAAATCATTGAGGACCAGAAAAAGATCAGATTGGAGGTGCCATGCAACTTAGAAGTATATTCCATACAGAGCAGCAATCATCAATTATGTGATTAAACTTAATATAGTTGAATGGGATGGGGATTATCACAATGAAGGCAAATTTTTTACTTAGTTAGCTAGTGCCATGAGCATTATATAGTTGTGAAAGACTTATTACCGGGTGTCATTATCCTACGGAATGTGACTCCACGAAATGTATAAGGCCTCAAAATCTATACGAGAACATTGAAGGTAACTCTAGGTATGGGCCAAGACGAACTACTGCAGAAAATTAATTGAAACTTTGCAATGTGAAGCCATGCAGTATCGGACACACTTATAGTATTGATGACGCCATTTTCACTATTTTTAAACATTAGAATAAATTATGATTTTGAATTAAAATTACAAGTCTTCAAACCTAAATATAATATTCCAACTATATAGTTAAGGTAATAATCTCCATCATCAACATCTATGCCTAAAAGTACAACTAGCAAACTAAATCATTCTAGTTACAAAAATTTGAAAATATCTGAGAAACCTAAAACTTCTACTAGAATTTAATTTCTGCTAATCTCTCCACACTCGCAATGAGCAATCCCAAATAACTCTAGGTGTAATCTTGATGGCTCGGTAAATATCCCAACATGGATAATATGAATGCATATCATAATAGAGGCATAAGAAAATTAAAAATACACTATCATAACATATTTATGCTGCATACATAATTAATTAAATACTTTCATCAATATTCAAATATAACCATATTATCCTTGTATAATTTGCATGCAATTCTATTGGTTATGATTTTAGTTATGAGAATTATCTATTAGTTCAATTCCATGGTACAATTCTCCACTAATAAAATAACCCCAGTATATAATAGAAGATCATAAGCTATCTAATAATATACCTTAAATCTCTCCATTCAAATTATTGTTGTAATCTTTTCATTATTTTTCTCCTACTTTCTCTCTATTTGTTGCTGTAATTTTTTCCTAATTTTTCACCTATAATCACTCTTGTATATACTATATATATTCAATACAAACTCAAAGAAATACAACCAATCAAGTGAAATTTTAGCCATCACATTGTACTTCTTTGTTGGTATTAGAGCCCATCTTGGCATCACTGTCTTCCTTTTGCAAACCCAACCCTTCTTCTCATATCAAAAATTTCCATTCCAACAATATCAACAACATCATATTCTTCACCTAAACTTGAATTCTCTCAAACTACATCCCTTGTCATCTCCAATATCTCAAATATGGTCCCAATCAAGCTTGATGGCAGCAACTATCTTCTTTGGAAGTCTCTCTTTGAACCAATTTTATGGGACACAAACTTATATCCTTCATTGGCGGCTCATTTTCACCACCTTCTCCAATGTATCCAACCTATACTTTATGGTATGAACATGATTAGATGCTTCTTTCTTAGATCAATGCTATACTATCTGAATCAACGCTTCTTTATATAATGGGCATCACCTCAACTAAACAAGCTTGGGATGCTCTTTCTCATTGCTTTGCCTCCCTTGCTCCTTCTCATATTATGACTATGAAACAGTAGCTTCATCATATAAAAAAGGACCATATCTATGCAAGATTATTCCCAGCAATTTAAAGTTTTTGTTGATAAGCTAGTTGTATGTAGATCACTATTAAATGATGAATACCCTTCTAAATATTGGATTTTGCATGAATATCATTATAAAATTGATATGTGTATGTATACCCTCGTAAAACTCTGTTATTGTACACATACTCCTAATATAATGGTTATTCTAACAGTATTAAGAAAAATCAAATTTATATTAATTAAAAATAAAATAAAATTTTAAAATTACACTATTGTCCTTGTCTTCTTTCCTACTATCGGGATCATGATCTATTTGCATATCTACCCATTAAGGATATTTTAGTCATTTCAATTTGAAACCGTTAATTTTTTAACGTCATTAGATAGTATGGGTATATATGCAAAAACAAAAATGAAAAAAGGTAGAATAGTAAAACAAATGTTTTATGAGGGTATACATGCAAATATTAATTTTAGAAGAATATTCATGCAAAATCCAATATTTAGGAGAGTATTCATTCAAAAAACCTTATAAAAAAGGACCATTTTCTATGCAAGATTATTTCCAGCAATTTAAAATTCTTGCTGATAAGCTAGCTGCATGTGGATCACTAGTAAATGATGATGATTTGCTCATCTACATCTTGGATAGACTTTCTCCATCTTATCGCTCGTTCTCTTCTTCAATTCGGGTTTGTGCTCGTATATGTCCTCTTTCTCTTGAAAAACTCCATACTTTATTAATCTATAAAAAAATTAGTCTCACGGAAAAGGCCTCCATGCAACCTACTACCGCATTTATTGTCTCAAGATTTGCCAAAACATTTAATCTAGGTCGTGGTTCTCTCACCGTGGGAATAATCAATGTTATAACAATAGCCCACGTCCTAATCATCTTTTAAGTAATGGCATCCTCCCCTATTCTAATGAGTCTTCTCGTTTCTTTTTCTTTTATAGTCGTTCTTCACAGTCTACTTGGCCAACCTGTCAAATCTGTAATTAAGTTGGACATATTGCCATCGATTGCT
>JAOXJJ010000001.1:16295079-16305894 GCA_025769935.1 Phoenix roebelenii | reverse complement strand
CCGTACAGGTCCTCACATACTTCCTCATTTAAGCCCCAACGTCCTCGTCAGGTTAAGGATTCAAATCCATTCAAATCTAATCACGAGCACTACGATTGGTTCGTGGTCAGTTCTAATGGATCCATACTGCAGTATCCCTTAGTCTACATAAATTACGAGCCGAGTTCACTTTAATACTATTTGTCACAACTGAGGATCTTATCCAAAATAGCTAGCCGAAAGATATTTTTTTAAATTTTTTAATTATATATAAATACCCAAAATGTCCTCGATAAATAATTGATATGGGATTAAATACACATCTATACGAATCCTCATAGGAATTACTTTCTAACCATATCTGTGATGCCCTATAATGAAGAATGACTTTAGCGAGACCCGCACAAGATGCTACTAGCTCGGCATAAGGAACAAAGGCTTTTAATAGTTGCTTACCTCAACGCTATTATTGAAGTGAGATCAACAAAACACGGACAAAAATTATTCATATTCTGATAGGAGTGATACATGGAATGGCTCATAACAATAGCTATTAAAGAATTTTATTTTCTTTCAAGATCACGATTTGTGAGAATTTGTTACAATGACATCCATGTTCTTGCTCAATTGGTGGCCATAATTCAAGTTTGAAACCTCCTATTACGCCTCCTACTTCGCCGGAGGGGGCAGGATTGGAGGATGCAGGCGGCGTGGCGCGGTAACGGAGAAAGAAGGGGAAGAAACGGAAATAAAGCCTCATATTACGCTGTTTATTAAAATAAACTCTTGGAAGTCGCGCACAGGTAGGAGCATCCAACGTATTGGGACGCCTCGCCATCTAGCTTTTTTAATTAAGGTAAATTTCAATGCAGTATCTTGAAGGATCAATAGAAAAAAAATAGGCTTTATCATCAGAGACCACAACTTCAGATTCATAGTAGCTGACGGTCGATGCACATTCAATCATACTGTTACCGGAGTACAGTTGAAAGCGACATGAGAAGACATCACTCATGCGAGACATACAGACAACATTTGCTTGAAGGCGACTCAGTTATGGTGATCGACCGGATTCAGAGTCGATATACCAGTGGCGATCAACATCTAGTACTTTGGGATGTATGCAAGGCTTCAAGAAGGTTTGATGCTTTTCCAGCTACTCATATTTTTCGAGAAGTAGGTAGAGCCATTGTCTGAGTTGTGTTTTTTGCTCTGCGTTATTTAAAAGAGTTTTTTCAAAAGGGTTTTCTTTCCTCTGCATCAATTTTTTTTTTTTGGATTGTTTTGAGTGTACTCACGCTGGTCTAGTGTAGGGGGCATGATACGGAAATAAAGCCTCCTATTACGCTGTTTCTTAAAATAAACTCCTAGGAGTCGCGCAGGGGTAGGAGCATCCAACGCCCGTGAAACACAAGGTGAGGTTTCTGGACCCAGACTACTTAACAGCTGTTTAAAAAGCTTTTATTACTTACCTTCTTTCTTACCCTCTGTGGAGTGTAAATGGCCCGTCACTGTTTCCCTCGCTTCTCACGCTCCTTCCTACCTCCCTTATTTAGCCCTCGCTTTCTCTCTCTTTCTCTCTCTTTCTTTCTCCCATTCTCCAATTGCCGACGCTGGAAGCTCTCAGGGCATTGAGATCTCGCCGGAATTCTCCCCTCCGGCGGCCGGAACCTGGACGGAACCTGACGCCAACCTCGCCGGAACGATGGCTTCCGGCGGTTACATGGCCTACTCCCCTTCTCCCTCCACCGCCCCCCACTCTCCTCACCTTTCCGGCATCCGCTCCGCCACCAACGCCATCGTCGAGCAGAAGTACGGTTCCTTCCCCTCTCGAAATCTGTACCTCTGAATTCTAGAAAAAAGAGCGGCTTTGTCGCACTTAGTCTTGGATCTTCCCAATTTTCTAACCTTTACTCGGGCATCGATCTGGATTCTCCGATCTGCACTCATTTTCTTGTTTGTTGTTTTCTTTTATGGACTCGCGGCTCGTTGTTGTCGTTCTTCTTCTTTTTTTGGGCGACGAGATGCTTCTGGTTTGGATATGTTATTTTTTCTGTTAAAGGTTTTGTCATTTTTCCATGTCAATGTTGAGATCATTAGATGCTCTTCTGTTTCTTTTGGTATGCCCTTTTTCTCTCCTAGTCTTAGGGCTCGTTTGGTTCGCACATGCTTGGAATGTTTGGTTTTGAGCTTCTGTTCTTTTTCTTTAAGGTTTTGAAGGAGTTGATATTAGTTTCTTTTTGCACATGCTCGTTATTCTTTGACATCTTTTTGGCACAAGATCTGCTGCTTTCCGATCGAAAGGTTGATGGCTTTCGTCAGTATCAGTTTTCATATCTCCTTAGCAACATTCTTGTTATTCTTTTGATATCTTTTTTGGCACAAGATCTTCTGCTTTCCAATTGAAAGTTCGTGGCTTTCACCCGTATCAGTGTTTTAATATTTAGTGTGGGTAACTGGGAACGTCTGGACTGTCATTTGTGATTGATTGCATGGGGATCATATATGTCTTTGAGTTTCAGATATGCTAAGATAATAAAGGCAAATTAATTTTGCAGGTATTTATCAGAGTTGCTGGCAGAGCGTCACAAAATGAGCCCTTTTATGCCTGTGCTTCCACACAGTTATCGGCTGCTGAACCAGGGTGAGCTTCAGAAGCAAACTGGTATCCTGGTGTTCACCATTATGTATGCAGTGAGCCAAGATGCATGATTTTTATGTTTTTGGCATAATAATTATTGCAACCACATTGAATGCACTTCTTTTGTTGTGCTCCATTTTATGTGCTTGGATAAGTGGACTCTTTGCCAACGTTCTCATTGTGTATGGACTTTGAGTTTTCCCTCAATATTCCTCTTTCTTTGTTAATTTCTTTTATTGCTTCAGATTCTGGGGTAACAGGTGTGCTGTGGTATTGCTTCTGATTGAATATTTTAAGGGAAGTTTTCTTCCTCTTGGTTGTTTTAGATGAGATGTAGGGCTACCTGGAGAATTATCTTATTTTCGCCTACAAGGTCAAAACATGGTAACTGTATTTTATTGCTCCCAAGGAATCCCCACAACCCAACATCATAATTAACCTAGAAATTATTTTCTTATCTGCATTAATGTGTACTTATGGAGTGATCGAGATGCACTTAGGGTCAGAAGTGCTTGTACCTAATCAGTCAAGCTTCAATGGCTTTCATATTTATTATAACTGCAACAAAATTACATGAAGGTATGCTTTTCGGCTTATCTTGTTAGTTTAATGTGAATATAAGTTTTGTGCTAGAGCAACGACCTTTTTTATGCTGGAAGTAAAAAGAATCATGAATCCTTCTACGGGCTCTTTTGGTGTGGCAATTGCCCAACCGATAAGTTAGTCTAGAGCCCCAAAGTTCTCATTGATATTCAAGCATATGTGTGAATGACTTTTGAAGTAAAATCCTCATGGCATTTATTTTACTAAGGGGGAGTAAGTGCAGTAAATTGTTTCATTTTATGCGTGGAGGATGATGTTCATTCCCTACCCAATATATGGTCTAGGCTTTCTAGAGATAGTGATTGTGCGAATACATCGGCCCTTGCTCAAAGATGCATAACCTTGGTCCCTATGACAGTCTTTGCCTCTTCCCATTACTGATCATAGGGTGCCTGAAGCTCATCATGCATGCTATTTGATAGGAGATCTGAAGGAAACACATAGGAATACTTCCTAGATTTTATGCTAATGGTGATTGTGAAGGGTGTCAAGTTATAAGTTTGTGGCTTAGAAAGGAGGCTGCTTTTGGGATGGTGAGGAGACTTATTTCTGGATTTTTTCCCTATATCTACTTTCCTTTTCCACTTTTTCAGGAGATGCATTCAGCCCTGATTTTTTATTACCATTTTTTTTTTTGCTACCTCCTTCCCCTCTTCCTTCTCTCCCCTCCTCTTCCTCTCTCAGTAAAATCCCTCACAAGGTGTTTGGGAATTTTTTTTTACTGTGATTGTTTTCACAACTCCCATATTTTATTGTATATAAAATTCAAATTTCATCTCTCAATTTTCTCATATTATGTTTGTTCAATCATTCTGAATTACAAATCATTTAATTTTTGCTCCTTCCATACATTTTATATCAAATTTTGACCTTGCTTCTTAAATATTTTATGATGGAGTTTTCGTCATCATTCATTTTCTAAAACCCTGCTTTCTATGTTACTGAAATAAGGTATTTTTCTGAATCTTGTTTATACAAGTAGGTTTTGCAGTATGTGATTAGGCTTATATTTGCAATAAACATGTTTTTGATAGATTAACTGTGTTTCCATGCTTATCTTTATTTTCTATTCTGAACTTCCAAGGAACTTAGTTGCTCGACTGTTGCCCCTTTTAGGCATGCATATAGTGTGGAAACATGTAGCTATTTATCTATCATATTGGCGGTTTTTTCTGTGCTCTAAAGATCTGAAGATCTTCTAGGTTTGACCTCAAGTAATTAACAGGTGTTTATGCTGATGTTATTACTGATCTCAAACTAACCCATTCTGTTAACCAATGACTCTGTATTTACTGCTGACAAATTTCTTAACTGATTCTAACTGGTACATCTTATGCTTGAAATTGGCATTTTGAAGCAGAAATTTTGCGTGTTACCACACTGTTGGGGAATGCATCTCTTTTAGATCAAAGTGGGCTTGAACATGGTAGCCCTCTGATCACTGGAGGATTATTTTCTAATGGAGGAGCAGCTGATATGAGTGGGTGGGCATCAGCATTTCGATCAGAAGTATGGATACTAACCATTAACTTAACTCTTTGCATCTAATTTTACTGCTCACGGCGGCGTTTTTAAGGTTTCATGCTAACTTGAATTAACTTCAACTGTTTGCTTTCTTGACATTTAACACTTCATTGGTTCCTGTATTCTTGACCTAATTCTTAGTTCTGTAGTGAAGCAGCGCTTATTCTAATGTATATGACTGTTATTACTCTAATTGACACGTCAGCTGTAACATTACAAATTTGGAGAGGTATAACCCACCTGAAATCTTATCATGATGCTATAATGCCTTTCCTAATAAAAATTGTCAAATGAGGAAATTGTAAACCTTTCTGCATTCCTGATAGTTTTAACTTGTCTCTCTTTAGGTGCTGTCTTTTTTGGATGAATAATTTAAATTTTAATCTTTCTGTTGTTTCTAATTCTGTTTTTTCAATAACTATTTCCAGCTACTCTTGGTGCATCTTAGTTTGATTCTTCATGAACTCACAAGGTGAACCCAGTTACAAATAGTTTGTTTCTGCAACTCTTTTAGATGTCTGGGAAATATTATTTGTTCTGAATGTCAGTTGCATAATGCAAAATGAGATTGTGGTCCAACTAAGGTTCGCCGTACCGGTACCAATTGGCGTACCGGTGGCGGCCCGGACTGGTCCGAACCGGTCCCGTACCGGTTCTCCAACAATAAACTATCGGTACCGGATTCTACATTGATTCGGTACCGATCCCAGGCCGGACTGGTATGTACCAGCCCGTACCAGCCGGTACGGATCGGTATGGCAGACCATGGGTCCAACCATTATCTGTATGTTGCATTAGATGCACAAAATAAATGAAATTTCTGGATGGGAGAGCTAAAGCCTTAGGTTGTTTGTAGTGTGCAAAAACCTTGACAGAACATGAGTTTTGCTTTCTGCTGGACCATGTTGTTCTCTCATTTGAATGTGAACTACTTTTGCATCTGGTTTGCAGAAAACCAATTATCTTATTATCCATATTGGCTACTTTTTTGGTTAGATATTTCACCCACTCATTCAACCTCAAAGAAACTGTTTCTGATATTTTTCATTCATCTTCCAGAATCATTTTGTCATATATATACTGTAGATTTTTTTTACTTAATCAGAACACTAGGTGTAACATGCAGAGGTTGGGATTATTGCAGCCTTCATCAGCACATAGTTGGCTTGGGTCTCAAGGTAGCTCATCAAATCTTATTGTCACGAAAATGATCAGGATTGATATACCTGCGGACAAGTACCCGACTGTAAGTTGCGATCATTTTGCTTAGGTTTGGCCTCCATTTATTGTTAACTCAGAAAGCATTTTGTCATGAATATTTTGCTTCATTGTTTGTGTAGTTTAACTTTGTTGGGCGTCTCCTCGGTCCTAGAGGGAACTCTCTTAAGCGTGTAGAGGCAAGTACTGAATGTCGTGTTCTGATAAGAGGACGGGGCAGCATCAAAGATCTGGCTCGGGTATCAATTTTCTGATATTCACTTTTTGTGCATGCACGAATGCATACATATGTACACCTATCCACCTTTGCAGCACAAGTAAAGACTAGATGACATGGAACATTTATTACATGGAACTGCAAGTGCATAGTCAGAAATTTGACATGGATACCTAGGGGATAGCACATTCTGATGTTTGCATTAAGTTATATGTTATATACTAGATATATGGATGATATACTGCCAGGCTTAAAATCAAGTCCATTAACATAATTTGGAAAATAATAGATTATTCAAAATAAAGGAAATTTTGCATGAGTTCTTCCGAAAATTCTGTGACATATGCCAATCTTCCAATGTTCATCTTTTTTTATATGGAGAACTTAATGGTTGATTTTCATGCTTACAAGACAATATGGTCATGCTATGTGATACTTTATTTTGTTAAGAATGAAGTGTCTTCATCTGCTGGTTTACTATAAGGAAAGTTATTGAAAAAGGCAAACTGAAAGCAGTCCTTTGTGAAAACCTGGTCATTTCTGCATAGGGTGGTGGTTTAATGGTCTATGAGCAAGATTTCCTTGGCCATTTCTAGGAAGATAGGGTATTAACTATTCCATTCTACTGGACAATTATAATTTTTTTTGATATTTCACCAAACAAAAAATAATTGAGTGAAGGAGACGAAAGAGTCATGGCAATTTTGGGGAATTATATATGGAATTATGAAAGACATCATGAGGATAAATGAGGATATGAATGCTGATTTTTGTGTCTCTCTTATGATATGGATGAGTGGTCGACAGCTTATCCTAATAACTGCAGCAAGGCATAAAAGAGCTGGTGGACAACTTTATTTAAGGCCAAATCTTGTATTGAATAAAAGAGATTTGACATTAGCAAATCTTTGTTTATGCCTTTGCAGTATAATTGACTCCCATGCCCAACAAAACGTAAACTAAAAGTTGTTGCTCACTATTACAACCGACTGAATAGGTAATGTGGTCATTAAGAGAACTCAAATCCCCAATCCTATCTTGTAATCACTAATGTGGCATTCCATGTCAGAGATAATTTCTGATATCTGGAATTTCTAGCATATGAGCTTGAAGAATTTAGCTTATTGCCTTCTTAATCATCATTCTTCCCTCGCCTTCTACCTCTGGCCAGAAAGATGCTATAGCACACTGGTGTATCCAAAGTATAATCGTGCATTACTTGCTACTCTTGAATGACACATGCACATGAATTAAACTTGTGTAAATAGGACCTTTTACTGCAAAGGGACATTTCCTTGAAACTTACATTCTGATGAAGCTCATATTCACTAATGTTGCTTTTGCTGTTTCTGGTAGGAGGACATGATGAGAGGAAAACCAGGGTATGAACATTTAAATGAGCCCCTTCACGTGTTGGTAGAGGCAGAGCTGCCAGTTGAAATCATTGATGCTCGTCTTATGCAAGCTCGTGAGATCCTTGAAGATCTGCTCAAGCCCATGGTATTGCATTTTCCCAACATTCAGATTCCAGGCTTGGACTTTCTTAGTGGTTACCAATTGGTCTTTGTATTTATCTCTCTCTCTCTCTCCCTCTCCCCCTCTCTATTTTTATTTAGGATGAGTCACAGGATTTCTTCAAGAAGCAGCAGCTGCGAGAGCTTGCCATGCTTAATGGCACTCTCCGTGAGGAAGGGTCACACATGTCTGGTTCGGTGTCCCCCTTCCGCAATAACCTTGGCATGAAAAGAGCCAAGACAAGGGGGTAGAATGTGGTGGTTGTCTAATAGGCTCTCTGTGTGGCCGTATTGTCTGCCTGGGCAGCTAGTTCTATGTGGAGGTTTCCATGCCATTATATGCCCCTACATTCCATTGGGGCACTGGCACCAAGGCCAGTCATAAATTGGTGTTTTCTGCTATGGAGGGGGTTTGCTGATATAATGCTATAAGTTATCGGTTTTTGGTATTGTGAAGTTTCCCTCGCATGTCAACAAGTTGGGGACAAAATATATATCCACCTTGTTATAGTAATATGTGCTTGTGCCTATGCTTTGCAGTTTTGTAACAGGTATGTGGTGTGTATAGAATAATGTGTGTCAATTTTTTTTTGTACAATCAAGGCAACAATCGTCTTCCAAAGGTGGTCTTGATACTACTTGCAGATTTATCCTATTTTAAGGTTTTGGCAGTAACAAAGTTTTACTTGTGGTAATTTTGATTGCTTGAGTGCTCTCTTTCCATAAAAAAAAGTATGGATAGATAAAACTGTTAAGAAGGTTGCTTGAGAACTCTGGCCCTTTATTACAGAACCAATTGTGGCCTTTCAAATGCAGATTAGACATGCATGTATGTATTGGATGGATCAATGGATAGATAGTCAGAGGTTTGCTCGTCAAACATGGTGCAGGATGGTAAGGGAGAAAGTCCGCAGAAATTCCTGTATGTAACTTCATTAGAAAATAATGTGGAATGGTTACTTCTGCATCGATTCACTTCTGCAAGGAGGGCTAGAGATCATATTTGCTAAACCTGATTAGATGTTTGGTTGCAGATTCGTGCTTGATGATTTCCAGGTGCTGTGATGCCCCTGATATAAAGTACCATAGTACTTCCAAATGGGTAATACATTTCCCCTTATAATTATCCGATGAATATTGATGTGTTTTTATGGGGTAAAGTGTAGCATCCCAATTTAAATGCTACCATAGAAGGGACATATGATTAGGATGTAAGAGCAGCCTTCAGAGGAGTCTCTCTGCGTTGCTACTGTCAGGTCTAGTGGCCAGCTTCCCAGATTCTTCAGTGTGATTAATCCAACTTCTTCAAGGTTTGTGTAAACAATGCCATGTTAGAAATTGTAAGCTAGACATATATTTTGTCTCTTTGACTTATGTTTTTTGTCTCTTTGGTTTCTGTGGTTCATGAATTTTCTGATTCATGAACTTCGTTGGTTGGGAAGAATTTATGTTTTGTCTCTTTGGTTTCTATAGTTCTTAAATTTTCTGTTTCATGAACTTTGAGAAGAATTTATTATTACTTTGAATATGTTCTAGGAACTTGGTTCTTGTCTCTTAGAAAGTTGTGTCATTAATTAGTGTAAATTCATATGGAAATTTGCTTATAAATTTTCCAGCTTTGTAACTTCAGAATATACACTTGAATTAATGAAATTTGAGTCCATTTTCAAGTAGTAACATCCTAGCCTCATTTCTCCATTGTTCTTCATCAAGAATACACCTTTCTTGATCAGTTCTTTGTGCTGTTTATCTTCTACAAAGTGGTATCAGAGCCATAGTTCGATCTACACAAGGTTCTTACAAGGGAGAAATGGCTTCTAACAATATGATGTTGCAGCCACAACTTCTTTTGTTCAACGGGAAGAATTATCATCAATGGAGCATTAGGATGAAAGTTTTATATGGATCTCAAGATTTACGGGATATTGTGGAGACCAGTTTTGTAGAACCGAAAAATATTGCAGCACTCACAAATCAACAACTCGGTGAGTTGAAAGAAAATCGGAAGAAGGATAAGAAAGTTTTGTTTTTTATCTATCAAGCGGTAGATGCTCCTATATTTGAGATCTGCAAATCAACTTCCGCCAAGAAAGCATGGGACACACTCTATGCTTACAAAGGAGAAGACAAAGTCAAGATGGTGAGAGTTCAAACTCTAAGGAGTGAGTTTGACACACTCAAGATGAAGGACTCGGAATCCATTGAAGATTACTTCAACCGAGTCATCTCTATTTCTAATCAATTAAGAGTGAATGGAGACAATATTGAAGATCAAAAGGTTGTTGCAAAAATCTTTAGAAGTTTTGACTTGAAAGTTTGAGTCTATTGTTGTTGCAATTGAATAATCGAAAGATTTGTCAACACTTTCAGTAGAAAGCTTGTTGGGTTCTTTACAATCTCATAAGTTGCGTATGAAGCAATATGATTCTTCTTCTATTGAACAAGCATTCAAGACTCAAGTTACTTTGAGAGAATGTAGAAGAGGAAGAGGAAGAGGCACCTATAGTGGAAGAGGTAGAGGCTACGGAGGAAGAGGCACTGAAGGAAGACAACAAGAAGATGACAAAAAGGAAAGTGAGTCTTCTTCTTCGAGAAGAGGAAGAGGACGAAGTTCCTTGGCCCATGTTCAGTGTTATCATTGTTCTAAATATGGTTATACAATTAAATTTTGCAGGAAAAGACTTGCGGAGGAGAAGAAAGAGTCCAATTTTATGCACACTAATGATGAAACTAAAGAGGAAGAGTTTATTTTTCTTGCTTGTAATGTGCAGGAAGTTTCTTATGATGAAGTTTGGTACTTAGACAGCGGTTGTAGCAATCATATGGCCAGAAACAAGAAGGTGTTTGTAACACTTGATGAATCTATCCAAAGAGAGGTCAGAACTGGTGATGATAAAAGACTTGTTGTCAAAGGATGCAGTGATATACTTGTGCAAACCAAGAAGGGGATGAAGCGCCTCTTCGAAGTTTTCTATGTTCCTGGACTCAAGCGCAATCTCTTGAGTGTCGGACAACTCCTCATTAGAGGATATCACCTGAATTTCAAGGAAGACACATGCGAAATCAAGGACAAGCAAGGAGTTCTCATTGCAATGGTGAAAATGACAACAAGATATTTT
>JAOXJJ010000001.1:16274134-16294979 GCA_025769935.1 Phoenix roebelenii | reverse complement strand
TCAAGGAAGACACATGCGAAATCAAGGACAAGCAAGGAGTTCTCATTGCAATGGTGAAAATGACAACAAGATATTTTCCTTAAAGTTTTATGCCCAAGTTGATTCTTGTTTCAGCACCACCATCAAGAACAAGTCATGGCTTTGGCACTTTAGATTTGGTCATTTGAGTTTCAAGACTTGTCTCTTATGAGCAAGAAGAATCTTGTTGAAGGATTGCCAAACATTGATCTCCAAAAGCAAGTTTGTGAAGGATGCGTACTTGGCAAGCATCATTGTAATTCTTTTCCAGTGGGGAAGTCTTCGAGAGCATCTAGTCCTCTTGAGTTGATTCATTCAAATCTTTGTTGGCCTATGCCAACAACTTTTGTTGGAGGTAATCGATATTTTCTCATATTCATTGATGATTTTTTTAGAAAGACATGGATTTATTTCTTGAAACAAAAATTAGAAGTCTTTATCATTTTCAAGAGTTTCAAATCTTTAGTTGAAAGGCAAAGTGATTACAAAATAAAGGTGTTGTGAACTGATCGTGGTGGTGAATACATGGATGGTGAATTCAATACTTTTTAGAAAGATTGTGGGATTCGATATCAAATGACTGTACGACATACTCCTCAACAAAATGGCATTGTAGAAAGAAAAAATCGGACAATTATGGAGTTAGCAAGAAGCATGTTGAAGGCCAAAAGGTTGCCTAATACTTTTTGGGCTGAAGTGGTGGCATGTGTGGTCTATCTATTGAATCGATCTTCATAAAAAAATATACAAGGTGGAACTCTTAAAGGAGTTTGGAGTGGTCGCAAGCCTAGTGTTGATCACTTGAGAATTTTTGGGTGTGTTGCTTATGCACATGTTCTGGATTTGACAAGGAAGAAGTTAGATGAGAAATCAGAAAAGTGCATCTTCATCGGCTATGCAGGAAATTCTAAAGCCTACCAGCTCTATAATCCCATCACAAAGAAGCTTATTGTGAGTAGGGATGTGAAGTTCAATGAAGAAAAGTTTTGGGTCTTCAATCAAGAAGGAGAGAAAGACAAATTTATCCAAGTTGATATGGAAGAAGAAAGCATTGAGCAAGAAAATGAAGAAGTGCACACTCCACCTCAATCTCCAGTTTCATCTTCATCTTCTTCTTTATCTTCATCAAGTTCTAGTGCCCCTCCTAGAAGGACAAGAAGCATACAAGATGCAGATCCAATTAGCTTTGAAGAAGCTAATAAAAAAGAGAAGTGGCAGCGTGCTATGGACCAAGAGATGGATGCACTTCGAAGAAACAAAACATGGGAGCTTGTTGAACTTCCTAATGGCAAGAAGGCAATTGATGTGAAGTGGGTTTACAAGACCAAGTTGAACCCACAGGGAGAAATTGACAAGTACAAAGCTCATTTGGTGGTGAAAGGCTATAAGCAAAAGTATGGCATTGACTTCCAAGAAGTGTTCGCACCGGTTGCTAGGCTTGAAACCATTCGAATGTTGCTAGCACTTTCAGCTTAATGAAAATGGAAAATTTTTCAGATGGATGTGAAATTAGCATTTTTAAATGGCTACCTTGAAGAAGAAGTATATGTAAACCAACCACTCGGATATGTGAAGAAGAGAGAAGAGAAAAAGGTGTGCAAATTAAGGAAGACACTTATGATTTGAAACAAGTTTCTAGAGCTTGGTACAGCCGCATTGATGAATATTATAAAGAAAGGATTTAAGAAGTATCCATTTGAGCATACTGTCTGCACCAAAGAAGGCAAGCAAGGTGAGATTTTAATTGTTTGTCTTTATGCTGATGATTTAATCTTTACCAGCAATAATTCATGTATGTTTGAAGAGTTCAAAGAAGCTATGAAACATGAGTTTGAGATGACCGATATGGGTCTCCTACATTTTTTTCTTGGCATTGAGGTTAAGCAAAGTGAAAGAGGAATTTTCATTTCTCAAAAGAAGTATGCAAGACACTGATTGAAGAGATTTAGAATGGAGGATGTCACTCCATTGAACACACCTATAGAAGTAGGCTTGAAGCTAAGCAAATCTAATGGTGAGAAAAGTGTTGATGCAACACTTTATAGAAGACTTGTTGATAGTCTTATGTACTTGATAGCTACAAGGCCAGACATTGTGTATTCAGTGAGCATGCTTAGTAGGTTCATGGAAGTACCAACAAGAAATCATTGGAGAGCTAGAAAAAGAGTTCTAAGGTATGTAAGTAGAACCATTGACGAAGGCATTCACTATGCAAGTGTTGAAAATACAAGGTTGGTTGGCTATTATGATAGCAATTGGGGAGGAAGTGTTGATGATAGCAAGAGCACTTCTGGATATGTTTTTAACATTGGTTCAGGAGCTATTTCATGGGCTTCAAAGAAACAATCAGGGGTGACACTTTCTACAGCTGAAGCAGAGTACATCTCTTTATCTTTTGCATCTTGTCAAGCACTTTGGCTAAAATGGGTTTTAGAGGAGCTCAAGCATTCACAACAAGAAGGTATCACATTATTTTGTGACAACAAATCAACTATTTCTCTCACCAAAAATCCAATTTTTCATGGCAGGA
Source organism: Phoenix roebelenii (assembly GCA_025769935.1). Lineage (NCBI taxonomy): Eukaryota > Viridiplantae > Streptophyta > Magnoliopsida > Arecales > Arecaceae > Phoenix > Phoenix roebelenii. The sequence continues at coordinate 16,292,431 of JAOXJJ010000001.1, read as the reverse complement.
GTAAGCATATAAGAATCAAGTATCATTTCATTCGTAACTTAGTGAAGGATGGTGACGTAAATGTGAAGTATTGCAAGACACAAGAACAAATTGCTGATATCTTTACAAAAGCTTTGAAAGTGGATATATACAAGCATTTGAAGAAGAAATTGGATTGACGGTTGTCTAGCTTAAGGGGGGCTGTTAGAAATTGTAAGCTAGACATATGTTTTGTCTCTTTGACTTATGTTTTTTGTCTCTTTGGTTTCTGTGGTTCATGAATTTTCTGATTTATGAACTTCGTTAGTTGGGAAGAATTTATGTTTTGTCTCTTTGGTTTCTGTGGTTCATGAATTTTCTGTTTCATGAACTTCGTTTCTTGGGAAGAATTTATTATTATTTTGAATATGTTCTAGGAACTTGGTTCTTGTCTCTTAGAAAGTTGTGTCATGAATTAGTATAAATTCGTATATTAATTTGCCTATAAATTTTCCAGCTTTGTAACTTCAAAATATACACTTGAATCAATGAAATTTGAGTCCATGTTCAAGTAGTAACATCCTAGCCTCATTTATCCATTGTTCTTCATCAAGAATACACCTTTCTTGATCAGTTCTTTGTGCTGTTTATCTTCTACACGCCAAAACCATACAAACTATCAGACCGTGTAAACATTGCTTCTATTTGTCTAAGCCCATGTTAGGCACCCTAAGCTGCAAAAAACTGCACTGCCTTGCTTACTTGCTCAAATTAATCCACGTCAGCATTACCTACTCCAATATCTCCTGAAGAACTCGTAGATGTTCAAATCCGGATCTTTTCTACTGTTTGCTTATTTTGTGAAGTTATTGTCATATTTGATTGGCAATTTTACTCATCAGAATTATAAGAAGGAACGGGCATGAGCAAACATAGCTTACAAAATCTTGGAGAACCAGAAACAATACGAGAACTCAAAACATTCGATGGATGAATGTCACTACTATTCCTCAAAGTGGCAACCAAGCAGCTTGGGTGAATAAGCCTCGTCTTTCCAACCGGTTTGGCTCATTAAGTGCACGTTCCCTAACCAGATCTTTCAGCATATCCTGTTCTTCCATCATCTTACATGCAAGATCCTCCTAAGATCATACCCAAACACAGCAAAAAGGAAATGGAATAATCCAGGAAGATGACACTTGGCAAATGCTAGAAGAAAAGAAAAGAGAAGTCCAAGCTGGACCCTGTGCAAAGAGCACTATTCTTCCTAAATTTTTCGGAAGATTAACTTTGAGGACCATGTAGGTGTGTTTTTAGTCCTACATCAGTTATTTGTTGGATAGATCTTGAGTACTTGTATAGGATCAAGGAGCCCAAATAATACTTTCTGGCTAGCCTTTTTAGGTGAGGTCTTGAGTTATTACAAATGATATCAGAGCAGATCCGGCTCATAACCTATGTGGACTAGGAAATACTGCAGAACAGATTTATTAGAGCCGACCACAGGCCAATCGTGGTGCTTGTGATTAGATTTGAATGTATTTGAACTCTTAACTTTTCAAGAACATCAGGGCTTAAACGGGAAGAGTATGAGAGGACTCATACGGACGTGTGCTTAGTCCCAAATCGATTATTTGCTGGATAGATCTTAGGTACTTATATAGGATTAAATCCACATAATATCTTTCGGCTAATCATTTTAGATGACGTCCTAAAATATCGTCTTTATGGATAGGATGTTGTGTCACACTAAAAAAAAAAAAAAGCTTATGAATGCCGTAGAATCAATTCGACCATGTCCCGAGAAGAGCAAGAGGCTTGTCACTGGAACCCCTAGCTTGAGGCATAAAGAGTACTTGGTTGGCTGCTTTTAGTGCAGAACATTCAGAAGGACAAGCCCAACAAACAGTGGACGAAGAGAGCAACCAATATTATCCGTGCCACCAGTGGATTCCGCAGCTTTTCCTACAGTGCTGTTGGCTCGCACGATGCTAAAAACCAAAAAGCAACACCTAGATCAAATGATGGTGACAAACTGCAGCAGCTGCTTGCAAGTTCCAAACATTTCAATAGAAAGAAATTTTGGGGATACAGCAAAGCCATGTAACTGCTGTGTCAAACTTCAGCATGCGACTTTTATCTAAGCACCAAGATCCAATCTTCATGATACATCAAGGTGCCCCTTATCATTGGTCATACAAAAATCGACACTGTGCGGCGGCTGTGGTGATTTCATAAACTTTTTTGCGGTTAATAGGGCGGGAGATACATGACTGGTAGTCTAACATTGCACCTCTCATACATACTAATTGGTGTATCTGAGATGCATTTCCTCTAGCTTTTGAAAAGGACATTAGATGGACTGCATTAGAAGGATCAGTCATCCGAAAATGAGCGCTTTTGGTAGGTATTCTTTTATTTGTAGGTTTCTCTACTTTCGAGGGCCTTTGTTTGAGGTGAGGTTCTATAGTTTTTTGGTTATCTCTGTTCCACCAATGAATGTTGGTTACTTCTGTTCCAACTGGACTGGAAGAACAACAGTCAGGTGCACCCATTGGACGCTGGAGCCAATGTTCCACACACAGAAGGATTGCACACCATACTAAAAGGTCAAAGTAAATAGATAGAGAGAGGAAAGAAAAGGCAAAGATTTCTCTTCACCATATATCTTTGAAGTCTGCCGTAGTATACATAATCTATTGATTAAACTAAAGAATAAAAGTGACAATGAGGTATTCTATATTTAACCCCATGCCGACATCCCACAAATACAAGACGACAGGGATGGTATTTATTAATTTTAGATAACTGTAGAATCTAGATGTCAGATTGACATCATAAACTAGTAGAGTGTAAAATATTTTAAGTGTAATAGCCATCAGATGGAAAATTTTGACAATAATGGGAGCGATAAGATCCAGAATGAATTAAACATGGCATTCAAAGCTATTTTTAGCTTCATCTATCCTGTTAGGGATAAAACTACGAGGGTGATCAAGGCTCTAAGTGTAACTCCAAAGCTGGCACAAGGAGAAAGAAATCTTTATCAGCCCTCAGGAAAAAGTAAAAAGATCAATCTTCTTCCTCAATACTCCATATCTCTCAATACTATCTTGATGAAGAGTTAGCCAAGCATTTCTTCAGGCTTCAATCTTTTAAAGGAAACTTCCTATAGGAATTCCATTCATCTAACTTGGCAAACAACTTCATGTATGCATGAATGCATGCGTTTGCATGCACAGAGAGATGCAAATTGGAAATTTTTAGGCATTAATTGGAAGAAGCAATTCTAAGTACTAAAACGTAAGATAACAGGACCAAAGAGGATGTTTTTTCTAAACACAAATCAGATTGTAGCTTGTAGAATAACACAAATCAGATTGTAGAATGTACATTCATATGTATAGCCCCAAAGCATTGCTGCAATTCACACACCGAGAGAGAGAGAGAGAGAGAGAGAGAGAGAGATGCAAATGGAAATTGTTTAGGTGTTAATTGTAAGAAACAGTTATAAGTATTAAAATGTCTGATAACAGGACCAAGAGGATGGGTTTTTCTAAACATAAATCAGATTGTAGAATCTACATTCATAAGTATAGCCCATAACACTGCTGTGATTCTAACAGTAGAAGTTATGAATTTCATTGTCAACTTTCTGGAAATTTTTGGCCTCAAGGACGTTTGATCTTGAAGGTCACAACAGCATCCTATACTTCAAAATAATATAAATAGTGATCTAGTTGAAGAAAATTAATCATTATATAAGCTCCTAACATTCTTAGGCAAGCTTAAATACTGCAAGCCAAGACAATGAAATCTATAATCAATTCCTCATCTGATTCTGTTAGTACAGATGCTGCAGTTAGGATGATGCTAGCCTAGAGAAAATGAGCATGTATGGACTTGCAAATTAATGAGTTGATCCTAAATTAACCATCAATTTAGTCTAGCTGATGTTGCATCTTGCAAGTATATAAAATCCTGTTGCACATTAAGCAATCCTACTTCAAAATTTCAGAGACTTGCTAGTCATTTGGATTAAAGCTCAGTAGACATGTTGGAGTTCCCAACAAGGCTGATGAAGTAATCATGAAACATAGATAATATGTAAAAAAAAAAAGATCACTGTGACAGTGAAGTCGCTGAAACTGTTGATTTGATAGTGGATATGGAAAAGGCGCCATCTTAGGATATTGAAACCCACATATCAGCAACCACTTGAAGATGTTTGAGAAAGGATCATCGCAACTTGCTCCAAAGCTACCGACAGACCAGATGGAGAATAAATAATGTCTTTAAGAACAAACAAGGGTTGTTATTCAAAAAGGCAGCCCAATGTATGAGGCTCCCATGATAGGTTCGAAACATGAAAATAATTTCTCTGCACGCAGGGTAAGCCGGGGTATGTCCGACCCTCCCCAACAGTTGTTCAACACCAGGAACATAAGAATTATAGGGTTAAACTAAAAGACTTCCATTGGCTGATCATTCTCAAAGTTGCGCACATGGAAAGAATTGAAATTTCAAGCCTGTGGATTCTCTATGCAGCCCCATTATCCTCTTCATTCAAGAGCTGATATACTTGCATGATTGTCATGGCACTTACTATTGGCAACTAATGGTACAGTTGAAATGGACATGGATATTCACATGATGCCATCAATATGGATGACAGTCACAGAAAACTCACAAAATTTAATGTGCTGATTTGAGGGCTATCAATATAAACAATTTGATGGATAAGGTGTAATCATTGATTAAGTTGTTCAAGACCTTGGAAAACGAAGCGTGGGATTACAGGCTAATAGAAGGTAACAAGGAGAAACAAGACCACACGAGATAGCTGTTCAAAATGAAACAAGTGTCAGGCAGAGATAATACACAGGCTGAGAATGAGGGTAATCAAAAGAAAACACTTAGGCTCATTTTGTGCTCATGGGTCTGTGAGCCTTCATCAGTGCCCACCTCAATTGTTATGCAAATAATGTCATCTTACAACAAACACAATTTTCTTCAGTCTCAAAAGTTTACAATGGTTACATTACGCCCCTGAGACACTTTTGCTTCATCAGTTCAAGTTACAGAAATTGTTGTCTCTATCCACCCTTTTAATGTAAAGGTCAATGCAAAAAAAGCTATTTGTTTGAACAATCTATAGTACCTGTATTCTAATAATTAGAATATTTCTACTTAAACATTAACCTATACTTAGGTCTCTAAAATTTAAATTTACAAAGTCGCATATTTTTCAATCCTCTTGCATACATATCCTTGTCATGATCAATTTACCACTTCATTTGCCTACTCCCTGCATCACCTGCTTGTAAGTTTATTGGTAACCTATCACATAGCTTTTCCAAATTAATGAGAAACTGGAAAGTTCTCTTTTTTCTAAATTTTTTCCATCAATTATTGAAGCAAAAGAAGCATCTACAAGATTGAACTTCTTAGCAAGAGACAAAAATTAATATCCCACCGATTACATTAACAAATTTCTCAGGACCAATATGCCACAACTCAGAACTAGAACATCTTTCACAAAAAAAAAAAAGAATGAACTTTGGGAGTACTTTACGGTTGCACCTTCACCCATGTACATGCAACCATTGGACTCTCTCATAACATGTTTAGAAGAAGAGTCACAACATTGATCCCATCAATATGCTCCCGTAGTTGACCAAGCGATGGCAAAGGAATTGGAATTCTAGTCATTCAATCTTAAAGTCAGCATCTAAAAATTAATATTTAGTTACAGTACATAATTGGGGTGTTTCTAGATATTCTTTCCTTCAGTTAACTGTAGATGAACAAATATCCTTTCAAGTATATTCACTTTGCGCTTCATCTTGTAAAGGCTTTCAGATGTCAGTCCCCTGCTAGAGTACCACCCAGCAGGATATCATCACAAGCCTCATATACAAACAGACTATCCACATCCTCTATACCAATATCACAGCACTTATCAAAGACTATGGAAGCACTTCAACTTTGACTTCCTCCACAACATCACATGCAGATGTTGAATGACAATAGAACAGGACTTGGTGCATACCAGAATAGTCCTTGAAATTGCACTTATTCAAACCAAGTAATAAGGATCATCATTACCAAGACAAGACCCCACGTGAAGCTATTTTATACAAACTAAAACTTACAGAGTGGACTGTCAAGTAATGACAAACAAAATATGAGAAAGAAATAAGTCATGTGCTTCACCCTATACCGACCACAAGCACAAGCAATCCATTTGCACTACATAAACAAAAAAAAAAACTAAATAATAATCCTCTGGCCACCATATTCTCAACAATGGTATTCCATACCGCATGCAACCGGGTTGTATGGAACATTCCATACCGTCCTGATTTGGTACCGGTACATAGTATGAGAGGACGTACCGACACTCAGTACGCCGAACTAGCTCTCATATTGGGCATATCGACACAATGACAAAGTGGCACCAGTATGGGGCCCAATACCAAACGGCGCTTGTTTTTAACTATCAAAATACTTCTACTAGATAACTGTCTCTCTGCATCCGGCATAACAAAAACTTCATAATCACTTCAAAGTATACCGTTGTATCCTACATTTCAGCAGTTTTCTATTGTCATTTAACCACCCAAAATATGAGCCTCCACTGCAACAAAGGGCACAACCAAATCCAAAATAGATGATTTAAAGATATAGCTAAAATTAGACTAAAGTATTTAACACAAAATTTGTTGTATCGACCTATACCAATTCGAACCAACTGTACCATACCTATAATATACTGGTACGGTAACAAGATTCGCTATATAAGTCAAATCGGTAAGTACTGCCTTAAATCGAGGGTGCTGTAATAAAAAGTAAGAAAAAAAAGGATTGGAAGTTATCTTAGTATAGGATGCATACCGTACCAAACTGGTAATTTACCGGTATGGTACACAATACCAAGATAGCAGATCTTGATTGATCAACTGTTGTTCATTTCACGAACATCATAGATACTGGTCCAAAAACAATCATCCATACTTAACCCCACATGATTTAGGTCTATAACTTCCTAAACTAATCCTAGAAAGTTAAATTGATATCCATATGAATTATGAGAAGAACAAAAGTAGCATCAGCTGACTCCTAAGAAAAGTAAAATCAAGATTCAGCTAGCAATCTCTGTTCTAGGAATGCCCCCAAGCAGTAACTCTTTTAACAATCTCCACTCTTACCCACATATTTCCAAGAGATAGATTCTGTCCCTGTCATCCCTTCTGTCTCCATTTAGAACCTTAATCACCCTTCCTCAACATAATGCAAGTATTGAAGACAAACTGTCACAAATACTTGATTCTTTTGATGTGATGCTACCCAAGAAAAAAGGTAGGGAAAAAAGCTTTAAGTGCTTACAGGTCAACAATTCCATGTGACACAGCTAGGTGGAAAAAAGAAATTAGAGATGATCCTGATTGCTCCCCACTGACTGCCTCCAAAAGTTACAATTTAAATGCTGATGAAAAACCAGAGATTCAGCATATTAGGTAAAGGAAACTATACACCTTAACCAATGACCTGAAAATAACTTATGCACACGACTTCAATGAAGAAGTGAGTAGACAATTAAAGGAGTCAGACAGTTGTGTCTTTTATTAATTCATTAATAGATCATGTAAATAAAACACTCTGCAAACAAGTAAACATCTTTCTTCCCTCGGAAAGCCAGTTCTTTTTTCAATAATATGATTCAACAATACAAGAAGGGCAAGAGCCTCCATAACAATAGTTAATTTTCTCACAATAAAGGATATAATTCTCATGTTATCTTTCTTCATAATCCCATTGCATAAACACTCATTTTCTAATTACAGTTCTCTAAACAAGTGTGTCAATTGACAGTTAGCCATCTTCCCTTTTCCCATAATTTCACAAATAGCCACTTCCAAGGTTCCGTAATGTGATTCTATTAACTCAGAAACAGCCAACATTCTTCATAAAAATGAACCCACATATATCTAACAAAGATGCAATTTTTTCACTAAACATTTAACCAATCATACGGGAGAAATATAATATGTTATATTAGAACATACAAACATCAAGAAAAGCACACAGAGTTATAACAACCAGATCTATTCATAGAACGGTTTTCCAGAACGCAAGTACATAACCAAGCCAAAACGACGGATGCAACAATCCTTAACTTACTTATCCACCTTGAATGATCCCCAGGCTATAGCTATCCAACAAAGAGGAAAAAGAGACCCACACCAAAGTAAGCAAAAGTTTCCAGTTACAACCACTCACTCACATATCCTGCCTTCACTGCTGCGGGACATAGTAGTAGGCGAGGGGGTCGGCCGGCGCCCCTGCGAGACCCCGGGGGATGGCATCGTCCTTCCCCTCCTCCCTGGGCACGATGTCGACAAGGAAGTCGAAGACGTCGGTGCGGGTGATGGCGGCGGCGATGTCGCTCTTCTGGAGGGTGCGGCGCTTGTTCTCCTCGGCGTGGGCCCAGCCCCGGAGCGTGAGCTCGAGGATGAACATCTCGCAGGCGCGGGCGAAGACAACGGGGGCCTCGGCGGCGATCATGCGGACGTCCTCGTCGGCCTTCATGATCTTCTTGATCCGGGCGAGGGGGAGGTTGTGGTTCTTGAAGTCGGTCGCCTGCTCGATCTCGCGGTACTGGTCAGCCCAGAACATCTGGAGCTGCTGCTGCTGTTGCTGCTGCTGCTGGTGGTAGAGGTGGTGGTACGCCTGATAGGGCGCTGTCGCGGCGGCGGCGGAGTATGGGACCGGGGTGGCGACACCGATGGCCGGGGGGGTCCCCGGGCTCTTCTGATCCATCTGCACCTGCGGGTTAACAGAGTCACGCGTCAAGATCGAAAGCTTTGGAGGGAGAAATCGTAAGAATCGAGGGTTTGGTGGAAGGGGGTGTTTGGACCTCTTTGCTGGGAAAAGGAGGGATTTTTAAAGGGGGTGGAAGCAGAAACGAGGAGGAATGGGGAAGGGAGATGAGATATAGGGTTAGGGTTTGAGAGATTAACGCCCACTCAGAGCGCGGATTTAATAAACGATTTCCCTTTTTTTTTTTTTGGTCCTTCTTGGGTACGGAAAGAAGAAGAATGGAGGAAAGAGGAAAGCGAGGCGGTTTCCTATTGGGTCTGACGTTGGGGAAGAGGTGGGGGGCGTGAAAAGAAGGAACGGGAGTCGTTTGAAGTTTTAAATAGGGGACGCGTGTCACGTGGAGGTTTTAGCTGGGTGCTTTTTACAGTCTAGTACCTTGACATAATGGATTCCCATCGTGATCCCTGTATTTCTTTATATATATATATACACACACACACTATTTTTTAAAATTTGACAATATTATTTTTAGTGGAAGATATAAAAATATTTTTTAGCAATTTATAGCAGTCCTAAAATTAAATAGAATGAGTTTTTGGTCATCCCCCATGAAATATCTAAAATGCCCTATAAATTTGATAAATGTCTATTAGTACTTCTCGTTAAGACATCAACAATTAGCTTACTTATACATAATTCCAAAATAAAGATATTAATTTCTAAAAAATCATTCATTGAGTGTTTTTCTATTAACTGGCAACATTTTTCTCAATCAATCTACGGATTAGTACTATAAATTAATAGTCATGCCCGATCTGGATGTTGTTAAGCCTAGAGAAAGAAAAGGAAGCCATTTCCTTGGCTTACCTTGGAACTCTTCATCTCCTTCTGCTGCTGGGTACAAGAGTCTCTTGAAATCTATATGGAACAAAAACTCACTAGCCTCCATAGGTAAAGCTAGCCTCTTTTGCCTTCTCTTCCCTAGAAGACCTCTTCGCTTCCCGTTGTTTCTTTCTTTCGCTTATTATGGGGAGATCATATAGGCCAACAAGATTAAAGAAATCATGACTAATGTATCTTTCTTTTTATCTCAAGTATTTTTTTCTTTGCTTCAATTATGTTAGGAGAAAAAAATAGAAGTTTATGGTATCTAGTGGGATTCATAGTTTTGCATAGAGAGGTCTTTTTTGTAATTTAGGTTTTAAGTTTTTGATTCTTTTTTCATATTGAATGTTTGAGTATGTATTCATGTGGGTATGTGTTTGGCATGAAAGGATTTCTTTCAGTGTATCTATGTCAAATTTTGGTCCTCATTATGATACGAAGTTGTCTCCATTCATGCAATTTCATTTGCTTGATGACCATGGTATTGGCATGGACTTCCATAATTAGCTCTATAAATTATGCATGGTATTGGCATGGTCTCTTAGAATTTTCTATATCAAATTTTTATCGTCGTTACAACAGGGTGTTCCCCCCCATTCCTGCAGTTTCAGTTGCTTGATGACCATGGTATTAGCACAAACTCTTAGAATTAGCTATATAAAATATGCCCCTAAAGATGATGATCTTGGGACTTTAATGTTTATTTGGTACTTCCCTGGATGTTGGTTTCTTCTACAAGACCAAGCTTTGCTCACCAATACACCTCACTTCTCCATTGAGCAGCATGCATACATGCTAATGGAAGACCAAGATATGAGCTTAGCTATCTTCGCTTGCCTGCTGCCTTCAATCTCACAGAGCAACAACGATACAACTTCTATTTTCATGGTCAATGGCTACATGGTCATCTTCCAATAGGCTCCTCTCAATGACTCCAATATCTTTTTTGTCTTCTTCCAATAAGAATTATGTAAAACATGGATTGTCCTCCAAAGGGGAAATTTTTTATTTTTTTTTTCTTTTAAGTATAGGGTGGATGAATTGCATTTTAAGAGCATCCTGCAGCACCCTGCAAGGAATTCTTCCTAATGACAATGTTTTTACTTTATTTGTTACTAAGCTTCTAATCCCATTCTTTTCTTCATATTCTTGTTGAAATTAATTTTTAAGTATCCTAATTAATTTTTCAAGTTTGCTAATCAAAATAATGGTTATCCATATCTATTGATGTACTCTATGAACTCATTTTTCAGATATTTTGCTATCACAATTTAAGATAAATAAAGTTGTTGGGAACCAGAAAATCTCTCCATAAGATTGACATGGTTATTCGTATGAAGTTCTAACCATATTGTAACATGTAGTCTATATCGATCTCCGAATACATTTATCTCAACATGGTATTTTGTACATACTATTATAATCTGGGTCTTCTATATCATTTTTTTCATAACAGATTTTCTAGGTCTTGTTTTTTTTTCAAATAAACTTTATTTCTTGCACAGGCAACAATATCTCGGTATGCTATAAATCTAGAAGATACAGTAGAAAGTATGTTTATTATATTAGAGGAAACTTTTTTTTTTTATTATATTAAAAGAAGTTACACAATAAATTCTCTCTACTACAACAATGTCTTCAAGTCATTTGCATCTAAAATATTAGAGGTTGCAAGTGGAGGACTATTTGTTGTATATCATATTCTTGATGTAGTACTTGAAATTTGTCAAAAACTTTGAAACAAGAAAACTAAGAATTGCTAATTATATTTCATTTGACTCCATTTTAACATCTGAACTAGATTGTCATGGCCTGTTTTCGGCTCTTCAGATTGTCAAAATTTGTCTAATATGTGTATATTTCCATATTGCAAGGATTGTCTCATCAACTTTCGAGTTTTATTGCACCCAAACAAATTCTACTACTTTTCTAGGTGGCATCCCTGGTCCAGAGGTTTTCCTTCTTCAACGCAAAAATGAGCTTTTATCAATTACTAGTTATAATACTAATGCTTATTTAGAAAACAAGATGAACTATACATATAAAGTACATTGAGATTTTATATCGAATTACATGGCCAAATATTTGACATAGATTTGGCATTTGGCATTTACTATTGAGAAGCTAGACTTGTGTATCTCAGTAATCAATGAACTCAAAATGTCATTGTTGAGCTGCATGTTTTCATTTCACTTTTCTAACAAAAATAAACCAATAAAATATTCTAGAGACCTCGAATTTGATTGGTAGGCCTAAAGGAAAATATAGCATTAATTTTAAGAAAAATAAAAGTAGAAATCCATGAGGAATTTGCATCAGCTAATGAAATGTATATGCAGTTAATATAGAAACAAAGTATTGGTTTAGTATTTTGTCCTCGCTTACAATTGAATTGCCTTATCTGCGAGTTGACATAGACAATGCTTATGTTGAAGTTTTAGCGGCAAGAACGCCAGAGCTAAAGTCCGTATATAGATAAATGAAGGGAAAGCTTGATAAGATGCCAAGGACATGCGGATGCATGTAAACTAGACGGCATTAAGATGTCAAAAGATACATGAGTTTTTTCACTTGGCCCTAAAATTTGCCAAAGAAGTGTTTTATTTTGGGTATTTGGTTATAGATTTATGGCGATTTCTTTGTAACTAGAAACCAAAAAATGATGATACAAGCAGTTTTTTTCTTTTCATGATGAAAATGCAATAGCCATTGATTACTAAATTTTCTTGATTTAAGCATCATATATTGTATCGTTCTTGTAGACTTAGATTATTTAGGACAGGTAATTACATAATAAAAACTACAAAATATTTCATCTGCATGTCCTATACCACATCTCGTTATAAATTGTATATATTTTATGCGTAATGCCAATCTCCTCTCGTCGCAAGACATGCAAGTTTTTTTTTTTTTTTTTGGTTGAATTGAATCCTGTATCATTACTCTAAAATTATTTGAATACTATATAGCTCAAGTTTTTTAATCTCGATATATCGATTATCTCCACGATCAGTCGAGACTAAGATGAACCCAGATCTTTGTTTATCTCGGGCAAAATTGCAAGTAGGAAGATTTGGAGAAAATTATAGTTTTTTAAAATCCGGACTGAAATTTTCATAGAGGAACATAGAAACCTCAACCCATATGATAAATTTGATATTAAAAATATATTTAAATATCAATATCAAGATTACCATAGAAAATTAGATTTATATCGACCCAGTCATCTAGACCGTAAGTTATCCTCATCAATGCCAAATGATAAGTAACTCCAGAGAGGAAAAAATAATAAATCATTGGAACTTTTTTCTTGGACACCACATTAACAGCCATACATCCAATGACTCAATTATTAGGATACTGTGCGTAAACCAAAGAACAGTACTCCGACACACCTGCTTCAGCCTGGCTAATTAGTTCAGCATCCTCTCACTCCCATATACTAAATCCCCTGCACTTACCATTGGATTCCTAGCCTCCATGATGTCCACCACCGCCACACCCGCCTCCACCGCCACACCGGCCGCCTCCACCGCCTCCACCGCCGCCACAACCACCGCCACCATCATTATTGCCGTCGCCTCCACCATCAGCACCAGCGTAGCCGTAGACGGCAGGGTTCGTCCCACCTCCTTTGCCACGTCTTTCGCCGGGGCGACTCGGCTTATCGTCGTCACCACATGCAAAGATGGCCAAGGTTATGCACACGATGGACGCCGCAACCGTGCAAAACAAGAAGAAACCTGCTCGAAATTGGAAAAGAGCATCGCTGCCGCTGCTCCCACCATCGATGGCTTCTACGAACCTGGCCATGTCTAACAAGTGCACTTGTTGTCTCGGCTCCCTCAGTTTCTGGAAGAAACAAGCATGTTAAGACCTGCTATGGTACTTGAAACTATGCTTGGAGAACGAATGGCATCGGGGGTTAAGTAGAGGAACCTGTATACTTTTTCTTGGGGATTTTAGTGGCCGAACCTGTATACATCAATGGACCGCCAATTATTGAAATAATGAGTTACTAAGATGGTCCCCTAATCCAATAGTCTCCACCTGCACCTACGATGCTTGGTGGACCTGTTTGTGGGTAAATTATACGCCCACAATACCATATAACACCAACTATGGTGCTAATTATATTGTGTGGGCTTTCGTCTCAGAAAGTATTTGGTGAGCTCAGAAGATGTCTCTGTATAGTTCCCTTCATGACCATATGGAATGCTTTTTCAATAGAGAAAATATGTTTAAGTATGAGGACCATGTGCGCGTGTATTTACTTTTACGTCGGTTATTCGCTGAATAGATCTTAAGTACTTAAATAGGATTAATGAACCTAAATAACCTATGTAGAATAGGGAATACTCTAGCATTGATTTATAGAGGCTGACTATGGGCCCATCGTAGTGTTTATGATTAGATTTGAATGGATTTGAACTCTTAGCCTGACGAAACGCTAGAACTTGAATGGAAGGAGTATGTGATGACCCGTGTGAGCATATAATTAGTGTAGACCACGGGTCTACCGTGGTGCTTCTAATTAGATTTGAATGGATTTGAACTCTTAGTCTGATGAAGACATTAGGGCATAAATGAAGGCAGTATATGAGCGCGTAGAGGAAATTCGTATATGTTGAAGGAGTGGCATTGGGGATAAAGTAGAGGAATCTATATGCTTTCTTGGAGATTTTAGGGGCCGACCACAATACATAAATGGACCACCAATCATTCAAACAGAGACTTCGATGGTGTCCTCATCCAATAGTCTCCACCTGGGCCTAGAAGACGTCATGTTGACGAAGAAGATGATGCCCATATACTGTTCCATATATCTTCATGGCTATCCGGAATGGTTTTTCACCCAGAATTCCTGTCTTTCATCTCAGGAAAAAAAAATCCTTCAGACAACTAATGTCTTTAATTCGACATTTGGTTTGAACATTGTTTCAAGATAAATGTTGCGAACTTGCAGCATTACACACTAACATATTTTATGGAAATTCTTTTGAGGATTCTCACAATGTTAGCTAATTGTTTTTTATTCGACTAACAATGATTTAAGTAAATATTGGCATTACTATTCCATTACCTTTCATTTTAACAACAACTGACAATCTTTTTTTTTTTTTTAAGAAAATGGAGGAAGCAAAGTGCTTCCCCTAGCTTTATTAAAATGAACGGAGTATACAAAGCAACAAAGATGTTTTGCTACAATGCCTCACCATGAACAAAAGGGAAACCATCAACCGACCGAGATATTATCTCAGCAGATGAGGGCCAAGAGGATTCCTTGGTGTTTGGTGGCTATCTTTGTTTTTCTCTGAGCCCAGGCTTGAAAGAATGGATGATTTTGAGAAGTTTTGGTATTTAGTGACCAAAACATTATCACATTGAATGTTTAAATAGAGTTGCTGGTCTACATATACAACTGATAGAAGATAACAATACAACGTAAATATCTCAACAGAAATTTAAATCCTAGAGCTAATCCTCAAGTGTAACAGATAATATAAACAGAATACAATATCTCGACAAGAATTCAAATCCTATAAACTAGAGAAGAGGTCACATTGATCGAGTCCTTTGTTTCACTAACATCCCCCCGCAAACTGATGGGGGGTAAAACCACGAGTAGTTTGTCACGAAGAGTCTGAAAACATGTAGAGGATAAGCCCTTAGTAAAAACATCTGCTAACTAATCATGAGTGTTTAAGTATTTCCCGACAACATTACCATTCAATACTTTCTCACGTATGAAGTGAAAATCAACTTCAACGTGTTTAGTCCTGGCATGAAAAACTGGGTTAGAGGCCAATGAAATAGCAGACATATTGTCACATCACGAGACAGGTGGATTAGGAAGAGGTATCTGCAATTCATGTAATAGCATGCCCAACCAAAAAACCTTAGTTGTAGTGAGTGCAAGTGACCTGTACTCGGCCTCAATGCTTGAGTGCGATACCATTGATTGCTTCTTAGCTGACTAGGAAATTAAACAAGGACCCATAAAAACACCATAACCAGAAGTAGATCTTCTATCATTGCCTGCCTAGTCCGAATCATAAAATGCTTGTAAATAGAGATCACCTTTCTAAAATAAAAGGCCATGATTGATAGTACCTTTGAGGTATTGAAGTACTCATTTGGCCACTGTCCAACATGAAGAAGAAGGACATGCATACGCTGACATAGCTAATTAATAGAGTAGAAAACATCAAGACGAGTAAGTGTACAATACTGTAAAGCACCTACTATTTGGCGATATTGTCTGGTCTCATCATCAGAAAAAAGATCACCATCATGAGCTAAGAGTTTCGAACTAGAAGCTGAAGGAGAATTAACAGGTTTGGCACCTATCATATGAGCCCGATCAAGAAGTCCTTGATATATTTTGTTTGCCTCAAATGAAGCCCTGAAGAGTCACGAGTTGCCTGGATGCTGAGAAAAAAATTCAATTGACTAAGATCCTTCAATTTGAATTCTTGTTGAAGAGAAGCAATAATCTTGTCATCAACATAGATCAATATATAGATATGAACATCATTTTGATGAAAAATGAATAAAAAGAATCAACATCAGATGAGAGAAAGCCAAGATTAAGCAGTGAATCCCAAAGTCCTGTGAACCGGCCACGAGGTGCCTGTCTTAGCCCATAGAGGGCTTTATGCAAGTGGCACACATAAGTGGGATGTTGGGGGTCAATAAACCCCTGAGGCTGCTCCATAAACACCTCTTCAATAAGAACACCATTGAGAAATGCATTAGAGACTTCAAGTTGGTGAATACCCTAGTCAAAGTGAATAGCAAGAGCCAACAACACCCTCATAGTCGAAGGCTTGATTACAAGACTAAAGATTTTTGTAAAGTCCATGCCACTTTGCTGATCGAAGCCCTTAGCCAAGGCGGGCCTTATAACGATCCAAGGAATCATCCTACTTTTGTTTGAGTCGATAAACCCATTTGTTTTGAATGATATTGTGTCCAACAGGTCTCAAGCAAAGAGACTAGGTGCTATTGGTCATAAGCGTATCGAACTCCTCTCCCATTGCAACCCTCCACTCAGGTGATTTCACAGATTTGGAATAGCAACTTGGTTTTGGTGGTTGATGAACTGTATGAAAAACACAAAGAGGATGTTTTGTAGAAAAATAAACTTGATAGTCAAGAAAGGAATTTGGATGCTGATGACCTATTTGGGAGTGGGTTATGACACAACTGGTGCTTGGCTCATTTGTGGATGGGGTGGATGAAGAGGGATGAGGATGATCACTTATTGAATCGAGTGCACAAGGAATGATTGACTCGGGTTGGTCAGTTGGAGTAAAATTTGGAGGCGAAGTGCTAGGATGCGATGAGGGAGTGGGTGTTTGAATTTCAAAGGGAGAAGCTATCGGGTTGTCTAAAGGTGGGTTAGAGTTCCACGTTGCATGGGACTCTATTAGTGCATAAGAAAGTAGTAAAGGAGGTAGAGTAAGCGAGGTCTCACCTGATGACTCTGAGAGCGATGTTGTGAAGGTAGAGTGCATGGACAACCCTTTTGCCGCAGGAAACAAATCTTCAACAAAGATAACATTTTTGGATATGTATTACCTTTTGAGAGATGGGAACAAAACATCTATAACCTTTGTGACAAAGAGCTATAACCAATAAGAATACATTGGTTGCTACGCAACATTTACTTTTGAAAATTGTATGGACGTAATAATGGATAACAGGCACACCTAAAATTTCGAAGGAAAGAATAGTCGGGCCCTCTTTGCCAAAGAGTTTGAAATAGGGAGAGACATTATCAATTACCGATGATGGCAGTCTATTAATCAAATAAGCAGATGTTAGAAAAGCATCAACCCAAAAATCCATTGAAAGACCAAATTGAGCTAAAAGTGATAGTCCCATTTTCATTATGTGCCTATGCTTTCTTTCAACCAACCCATTTTGTTGAGTTGTGTAAGGATAACTTAGGCGATGTACAATACCATTTGTTGATAAAAGATTTTTGAACCTGGTGGATATATATTCGCCTCCATTATCAGATTGAAATTGTTTTATCTTTGTTGAAAATTGATTTTCCACCATATTTTTAAAATGTTCGAAACAGGAATATACATCGGCCTTTGATTGTAACGGATAAAGCCAAGTGAACCTTGAAAAATCATCAATAAATAAAATATAAACATAACATCCACCAATAGATCGAGTAGAACATGACCGTACACCAGAATGAATAATTTCAAGTGGAAAAACTTGAGACACGTCTTGAAGGTTGAAAGGGTTGCTGTTTATTCTTGCAAAGTTGACAAGATACACAAACACCAGGTTATTGACCGGACTACTAATTGGAAGAGAATGATCCTTAATAATTTTGGAAACAACAAAATGAGATGCATTGCCTAAACGAGAGTACTACACTAAAACTGAAGCTTTAACACCGACTAAAGTAGTCTTTTTATTGGAATTGAGAGAAGCTGACTGCATGATGCGGATAGGGTATAGTACACCTGTTGCCCAAGGTGACAACCCAAGAGGGGGGGTGAATTGGGTTTTCTAAAAATTTACGTTTCCTAATTTACTTTTAATTAATAGCAGCGGAATGTTGATGTGTAATTGCAAGTAAATTTGTGAAAGATTGAGTTAGAT
>JAOXJJ010000001.1:16260705-16274034 GCA_025769935.1 Phoenix roebelenii | reverse complement strand
TTAGTATAATATAAGATATACTCAAATGCTTTGAGCTCATCAAAATCAAATGAGGGCTTAATCAATTACTCCACAACACCTTCACTTTGGCCTTGCAACAACATCTTTCCCGTTTGTGCATCATAAACAAAATAATGAGACCTAGTGAGAACAAAAAAATAATTGTTATCAATGCAAAATTAATTAATGGAAAGGAGATTAGCAAAAGCTTGTGGACAATGAAGAACTCGTGACATCACAAGATTGGAAGACGAAGAGGTAAAGAGAATAGAACCAGTGTTGGCGATGTTAAGAACAGTGTCGTTGCCTACTGCAATATTATCACGACCTGTGTAAGGCTGCGAGTTGGAGAGTTGCTCAAGATTTGCAGTAATATGTTAATTTGCTCTACTACCAACATACCAGGTAGCACCATTAGAAAAGGACGAAGCTCGGCCCAAAAATGCAGCATTTAATTGAGCAACCATAGCTGCTAGTTAAGGTTTGTAGAGGATGACGCCCCTGATATGCAAAATTGAAATGATGGAAACAATCCAAGGCACCATGACTATATTTTCCATAGATCTCATAAGCTAGACGATTACTATCCGAGAGTTGCTGCGAAGGACCTTGCGGAGGTGTGAGAAAAACTCTAGGTACCGAGCTAGGCAAGTGGCCTTTATCCTTCAGTTTGCCAGTGTTGCGAGGTGGGAATCGCTGCTGCGATTGATGAGCTACCAAGGCATACGAAGGATCCATATGAGAAGAAGAATGCTGTGATAATTGTTAGGCAGCGAAGGCAAAAGAATGTTCAGGAGGAGCAGTTCGCTGTTGGGAATCCAACATGTGCTCATAGGCGAGCAATCCAGCCTGAAAATCAGCAAAGGAGATACACGCAGTGCGAGACAAGATGTTGATGGAATTATGAAAAGGCACATACAATGGACTTAATCCACTCAACAAAGTCGATATATGATCATCATCATCGACATTTTTTCCAGCAAGGGCAAGCTGATCAACTAGACTCTTAGCATGAGCCAAGTACTCCGAGTAGGTGCGATTGTCGATGCGAAGACTACACAACTGACATTGCAGAAGATTAACTCGCGAGCGAGATTGAGAAGTGTTGGCACAAGTGTGGTGCATCCAAAGCAAGAAATGCAAGGAACAGTAGTGGGAACAGCAGAGGGTTCGACTCATGCTGATCAGGGGTCAACTCCTGAAGAGCTGGAGTTGACTTCAGAAAATCAGGCAGAGAAGTAGCTCTCTAAAAAACCTGTGAGAGTCGACTAATCAAGAGCTGGAGTCGACTCCAGGTTGGAGCCAGTTTTAGGTAGAGACGGGTATTGGTCTTCCACCTGCTTGAGGCTCAGGTAATTTGGATCTTGAGGGGGCTAACCATCATTGGGCTAGGTTTAAGCTCAAAGGAAGAGAGAGTATGCAAGTCATGGGTATACATGAGCTTGGGTTGAGTGCTTTCTTATGTGGTTTAGCCTAAGAGAGTTTTTGGGTTTGGGTCTAATTGACCAAATATCTATACATTCATGTAATTGATGTACGATGAAATGAAATCAGATCACAACTCTTTTCTCTCGGAAACACTTTTCTTCTCCCTCTCTCTTACGCATGCCTCCATCTCCAAGAACCCTAGCGCCTCTATCTTCTAGGGGTGGCCATCTAAGAGGAGTCCTATTCCATTGGGACTCTAGTGCATCGTCTCCACCCACAAAAACCAAGCCATCCACGCCTCATGTAGCAAAAGAGGACGCCCTAGGAGCTGTGGTTAGAGGCAGTTCATCTCCCTACAAGAAGCAAATTTGGTGGATAAAGAAGTCCACACCTGTCTCGCCGTAGTAAGACCATAAATGGTAGAGAGAACCTTCGGATGAAGTGTGACATTAATCCATGACAGCTCAAATTGATCCTTTTTATTCCAAAAGAAGCAGGATAAGGATCACCTTAATTTTTGTCAGCTGCAGGAGGAAGAAATTGATCAGGGCACGGTGCAGATCCGTCCACGAGGCCCCAAAGATCATTGGATTTTAGGACAGGGATAAATTGTGAAATCCATTGAAGATAGTTTTCACCATCTAATTTCACAGATATGAGCTGGCCAATATTGGGAGAAATAAATGTAGATGCAAAAGCGTTATTATTAGAAGAAGAAGCTATGAGGATAAAGGGTCAGGAACGAGAAGCGATAGCTTTAGGGGGCTCTAATACCATGAAAGTATGGATGATTTTGAGAAGTTTTGGTATTCGGCGACTAAAACATTATCACATGGAATGTTTAAATAGAGTTGCTGGTTTACATATACAGCTGACAGAAGATAACAATACAACGTAAATATTTCAACAGGAATTTAAATCCTATAGCTAATCCTCAGGTGTCACAAATAATATCAACAGAACACAATATCTCAATAAGAATTCAAATCCTAGAGCTCATCCTCAAGCGTAACAGAAGCTGGAGAAGAGGTCACATTGATCGAGTCCTTTGTGCAGAGCTTTCTGCAGGGTTGCGTCGATGGAAGATTGTTGCTGAAGAAAGGCTCCAGAATTTCATTCCAACTAGAGATGCCAACAAATAGCCATTGCAAGCTTTTCTAATGTTGCCTTTGTCTCTCCTTCTCCTTCATGCTGCCCATAAATCTTTATTATGGGTAATATCTAAAACCAAAGAGCAACACCTAGTTCAAATGATGGTGACAACAACCAACAATCGTTATTATATTCTAAAATACTCTCAAAGTGGTAGATTTGGGTAAAGAGTGGTTCTTGTTTCTTTGATAATTTTAAGTAATGATAAAAAGAGAGGGTTTATTCTTACAGGATTTCGATATTAGTTAGAGCTTTGCCATACCATGCCCTTAGTTAATTAACTCAAACCCATCTAGCTCCCGAGCAAAATATGGAACAGAATTTGCAGACTTTACTTTGTATCAAAATTTAAACGTATAGAACTGGCTGTCTTTGCATAACATTATTAATTTGTCATGAATAACATCATATGGATCAAAGCTTGGACCACTCCAAAGTGGACAGATATGTGAACTAGCTATTTAATGTTGGCTGGCAAAGTATATTTAATTATTATAATATTTATAACAGTAATCGAATTCTATCTCGATTGAGATTATTTATGAATAATAACTGGCTAATATAGCGACTCTATCTATGCCGCAACGAAGAAGAGATTACTAATATAGAAACAATAACATATTAATTGTGTGCAGGCTGCGGAGTAGTACTGCTTATTATATAAAAACTAATTTTTAACAAATCCAAAAATTTGAATTTTAAAACTCAAGTGAAAATTGTTAAACTAAATAATAATACAATAGCTCCTATAATAAATTTATTTGTCAAACAACAACCATCGAATTTCCAACAAATAATCTCCAAAACTATTACAAGGGTTGTTATAGCATTATATGGGGCATTATTTTTAAAGGTACGGACGAGTCATGTCAGATTTATTTGATGATACATTCGAAACTAAATCGATTTAGATCAGTTTTCTAAAATCAAAATCGAATATGAACAAGTCATCTACAAAAACCATTGAAAACTGAACTAAAAAATTTACTTTAGTTTTTTGGGTTGATGTTTAATGGGTTAGATTAAATCTAAACATAAAATTTGATTTTATATAGAATTAATATTCAATGGACAAGATTAAATGAGTTGGACTAAGTCTAAATATAAAAATTATATTTTATATAAAAATAAAAAAATATATATATAAAATAAAATATATATGCACATATATGGGTCAGTCGACTTAGATCGGTTTGAATCGGTTTGAAACAGTTTTTTGAAACTTCAAATCAAAATCGAACTAAATTTTTTCAATTCAAAACTTTTTCAAACTAAATTGATAATAATAATAATAATAATAATAATAATAATAATAATAATCATATAAACTGTCTTTGCTTCATATTGGATTCGTAATTTGGCTGGTTTTTTATATATCCCTATCTATTTTAAAATCTTGCTATATGCAGGTTGCATGCACAGTGGAAAACTTTATCTTCAGTGGGACATTCTTGTCTCGTCAAGTCTATCACCGTAGCCAGATCATTCCACTCTGCAGCGGTGTCACCTTCCTATGTTTGGAAGGATTCAATGATGCATAGTTTTTTCCTGGGCCAAGGTTGTAAAGTTAAAAAATTCACTATAACAAAATAGGCTATTTCGACTCTTACGTGCCGACATACCAAAAAAGTGTTGGCAATTTTATGAGTGCACCAAGATTTATCGATGCTTTTTAATAACATCGTGTAAACCAAATTGATAAGACAACGCTTCTAAGCGTCGTCGGAAGCCCAAGAGTAAAAAGGTAAAAGATGCTTAAAAGCATCGTCGGAAACCAACATACTAACTTTTTTACTTAATGCTAATTTTTTTTCTAAACATATTAAATGATAATCTAAGATGATACTTTTAAGCGTTGTCCAATACCGCTTAAGCTAGATGACGTTTAAAGGTAGCACCTTGGGCTCAGGCGACGCTTAAAAGCATCGTCGGGCACCACCCCACTCCCAAACAAATTACCCCTCCCCTCTCGAACAAAATTCCCAACACTTTTAAGATCCTCCCCTCAACCTAACTCTCACCGCCTCTGAGTCCAGATTGAGGTTTGCCCTTTTCGCTTTGCAGAGGAAGGGGAAGACTCCACGAGAAGCTCCACGGTGGCGGTGCCCTTGCGGAGGATGCGGATTGCGTACGAGGTCGCCGGTGCCGTGGAGTACCTCCACGAGGGGTCCGGCGAGCTCCCAATCGTCCATGGCAACATCACCGTGTTGAACGTCCTCCTCGACGGCTGGCTCGACCTGAAGCTTCATGACTTCGGGTCGGCCCAGGCTAGGTTCTCGTCAGTGGTCTAGCTGGCCAAGCCGATGGATAAGGCCGCCCCCCTCCAGCCGCTCCCTTCTAACACAGACGATGCTTAAAACCAAATCTCTTCTAATGACATCTGCTGCTGCAATTTCCAGTTCAATCTCTTCGCATTCGCTCATCTCCTGTGATGCCAGAGGTGCATTTTCTTTCTCCCAATTTTCTTCGCCTTTTGGTTTTTCGAGATAAATGGTTCTGGGCGCAGCTGCCCTAATTGGATCCATGAGGCATCTGGCGCCGGCTACGATGGTGGAAGCAGTGGTGGAGGAGAAGGGGAAGGGGAGGGAGGAGGAGGAAGAGAAGGCGGATTACGATCAGCTGGCGAGAGAGCTCGTGAACGCTTCTCCTCTCGATATCAGGGATAAGGCCCTCAAAAAAATTTGGGAACGGCATCGCCATTGCTTTCAGGTTTAATCTCTTCTCTCTCTGTCTCTTTTTTTTCCTCTTTTTTTTCTTTTCTCCGGTGTTCTCTATGGTGGCCGACTGTTGGCGAGTCTCGAGTGTCGCAACCCATGATAGGTGCCACAAGCTCTGGTAGTGGCCATCGCATTCTCTGGTGGTCATTGCCCTTCTTCTGATTGGAACATCTTATTTTTTTCTTAAATTTTGAATTCAAATTAGCAATTCATTTGCCCATTTCCTTCCAGGTGAAGTTAGTAAATAATTCATTTACCGATTTCCTTTCGGTGGTCGTCGCTATTTCATTTATTTTCTTATATTTTTTCTTAATTTCTATGCAGAACTATTGATCTAATTTGAAGCTAGAAATATAACGTTGTTCCGAGCTTGCTAAATTGGGAAGGTGCCATGGTACTCGAAGGATGATCTCTGCAAATTTTTCAATGACCTTTAAAGCTTACTAAAAGAGAAAAAAAAAATTAAATAACCTTTTTTGTCAAAAAAAATAATTACAATGACGCTTTAAAATATTGTTATACAAAATATAAAAGGTTAATAGCCGACACTTTTAACCATCGCTAACTATCCAATGCTTATAAGCATCGGCTTTTAGCGACGCTAAAAAGCATCCCTAAAAGCTCGCACCATTAGTGATGCTTTTATAAAGTGTCGGCAGATTTTTTTCTCATCCTTACCTAGCCGATGCTTTTGCGACGCTTTAGATAGCATCGGCAGAAAAATTACCGATGCTTATAGGCGTCGGTATAGGCTTTAATAAGCGCCGTGATATATATATTACATTCCATATCACGGAAGAATATTTGTTAGCAAGAGCAATGGAATGCACACGGTATTTCTAATATCCAGATTTGACAAGAAACTTCAACGGGCAAGGTAGTCCCTAAGTTGGTGGTTCAGCCAAACAACCTTTGGAGCATTGTGATCGAGGAGAACTATTAGTTTTCTTGAAAGTTACAACACTTTCTTCCGCAAATGATGTTCACCAACTTGCTGTAAGTTAGACCCATAAGAAATACAAGCTGACTCTAGTCAAACAAGAGTCGATCCCAGAAACAAGCAAGTCGACCTATGAACGACCACAATAAAAAAATAGAGAGCAGTAAAACTCAGTCTGTTGAAGTGCCGATCCCTGTTATCAGACGAGTTGATTCCTGAACTAAGAGAGCCGACTCTACAATGTTCATAGAAGAAAAACAAAGTATAGCAAAAACAACAATAAGCTCGAGTCGGCCCCTGAAGATCACGAGTTGACTTCTAAAAATGTCGAGTTGATCCTCTGCACCTGATAATAGTAATGGCTACTTTTTCTGTAAGTCAGAATAACCGTTTTCATCTCATAATGGCTCTTTTAACTTGTCTCGCAGCTAGGAGAGTATTCCAACTACTTCCAAATATTATAAATTTATGGGAACACCAGGAGCACTAGAGCGCTTGAAGAGAAAAAGAAATATAGACAAAAAGAATGAGAAAAGAGAGCTTCAACTAGAATATTATTCAAGAGTATCCATTGAGAGCTGAAAGATCATATCTTCTCCAACTGAGAATTGGTGAAGCGCATTCAAGACCAATCAAAGCCAACCAATTGACTCAATCTCCATTTATTGCTTTATATTTATTGTTCAGAAGTTGTACTTTATTGTGTTTGCACCTTATTCTTTCTAGACTTTGTTGTAATAAGTTTTAAAAATTGAAACTTAGAGAAAGGTCTATCCAAATCTCAAATTGGATTGTGCAGATTTTGGTAGATTGCATATAAAAATCAACTGGATAGATTGTGAGCCCGAATAAAACATTCAGTTGTTGAGCCTAGGAATAGGCTTAGTGTAGTTTTTGGTTGATTGTTTGAAAAAATTAACTGGGTTGATTATAAGCCCGTGTAAAACAATTAGTTTGTAATCTCTAAAAGATTATAGTAAAAATTTTTAAAAAAGATATTTAGAGGAGTGGACGTAAGGTGTAGGATTGGCAGCAAATTATTATAAATTTTGTATATTTGCGTTGCTTGATTTGCTTGCATTAATTTTTTGCATATTTACTTATTACTCATTTGCTGAAGTTAATTTTCATCCATCAAGTTTTATTTCGTTGCATTATTTTTAAGTTTTTAAAAAGCCCAAACACCTCCCCCTTGGGCTGTATGACCGGGTAACAGAAAGAGTAGAGTTGAATAACTCTCAAGAGGGGAGAATAGCAGAGCTTTTGCTTAGGCTTGATTTGATCTATGTTATGTCTCCAATATCCTAGACTTAGGGCCTTTATACAGGCTTGGTCCATGTAACCCTTAGAGAGGCTCATAATTGTCTCAATGGCTATCTCGATGGATTTGGGATGTGGTGCATGTTTTTAATCAGAGGGGTAGGCACTTGAGAGAGCGGCAACTATCCGTCCATCTCTGAGATAAATGATGGGGTAAATGTCCTTTGCACCGTAGATGATCCAAACTCATCTAAATAAAGGCTAATGGCCTGCTTGCTTGTACTGGCATCTCATAAAGATCCGAAAACACATGCAATAAGATTTTTCCATGCTTATATTACGGTGTGCAAATTAGCCCAAATTCAAATTTTAAATTTTATAGATTTTAGGAATAAGTCTGGTCAGGCATGTGACCAAAAAGGTTAGCCGCATGTGCATTCGCATCACGCATGCCATGACATGCCCGTCAACCCTTGCCACATGCATGACATGGCTAGGCAAGCCTAGCAAACATGCACACGTGTGCATTCACGAACTCAAAACTCACGAGATCTAACTAGTTTTAGAACTTTTGGAGTTCAATAAATACTAGTCTACTTGCACTTAAATATCCGAAATGGGTTTAATAAATATGGGATTAAAAAATTTAAATCCTTTCATAACAAAAAACAACTAGCAATTTGTGCCCTTGTTATGCGATAAAGCAAATTGATATATCTTATATTATATATTTTAAAATTTTATATGTTTATTTGAAAATGAATTATAGATCATAAGTCTTTTTGTTTTACTTAAAATCTTGGCTCCACTGTACTTCTGTAGTTTGGCAAAGCTAGAGTTCCAAAAAGGTAAAACATCGAAACGACGTCCACAAAAAGTAAGAGTGGCTCAATGCATTTGGGGGCTTAAGGCGAACTCACTAAGAAGGACACTTTTTCTTTCCATTTTGTCTTTGAGGCTTTTTTTGCACTGGGCCGGCCTAAGGCTGTAACAACCCAGGACCTAACCTAAAATGGTTAGCCGGAAGGTATTATTTGGGTTCCTTGATCCTGTATAATTACCCAAGATCTACCCAGCAAATAACAGATGCGGGACTAAATACCCGCCCGCACGGATCCTCACATACTCCCCTCGTTCAAAATCCTGACGTCCTCGTCAGGCTAAGGGTTCAAACCCATTCAAATCTAATCACAAGCACCACGATTGGCCCGTGGTCAACTCCAATGGATCCGTGCTGCAGTGTCCCCTAGTCCACATAGGTTATGGGCCGGGTCTGCTCTGATACTATTTGTAACAACCTAGGACCTCACCCAAAATGGCTAGCCGGAAGGTATTATTTGGGTTCCTTGATCCTGTATAAGTACCCAAGATCTACCCAGCAAATAACCGATGTGGGACTAAATACCCGTCCGCACGATACCATCAAATCTGTCATGCCCTGAGCTCGAGGCACGGCAGACGCCACACGCCCACACGGTGGACCGCACAGATGTGCAAGGCAGCAGATCAAAGCAATCACAAATATTTAAAGATGACATAATTATTCAAATTGTTCAAAAGCAGTCTTACAAAATTTCAAAATAACATTCGACAACATAATTCAAATGTCCAAACTAATCTAACTAAAATGCCAATAACTGAAGAAATAATTAGAAAATCTAACGCACTTCCCAATCCCGTGCAATTAAGCCTCTGGATTTGAAAAATAGAAAAAATAAAATAATGAGCTACACTAGCCCAGTAAGTAACAAAATAACCCA
The DNA here is from genome assembly GCA_025769935.1 of Phoenix roebelenii. Taxonomy (NCBI): domain Eukaryota; kingdom Viridiplantae; phylum Streptophyta; class Magnoliopsida; order Arecales; family Arecaceae; genus Phoenix; species Phoenix roebelenii. The sequence goes on along the minus strand of JAOXJJ010000001.1, from coordinate 16,264,777 downwards.
AAGTGGGGTCAAAGCATATCAGATCAAAATATAGGATAATAGCTGAAATAAATCATAAATAACATCGTTTTACTATTTTTAAAACTTATTATCATTTTTTCAAAAATATGATATTAGAATCTCTACATGATAGGCTACGGCCACGTAACCGAGTGGCATGGGTTGCACAAAGCGCCAGAAACCACTATTGTTAGTCACCGGTGGCAACGGTGTCCAGAAACCACTATTCTAATCACCGGTGGCGCGATATCGAAATCGGTTCCTCACAAATTACAAGTCGATAGGTCAAACGTATAATTCCCATTGGCGGGGCTAGAATAGAACAGAACAAATTATAGCCATGCTGAGAATACATACATATATATATATATAAATAGATTTCAAAAATTGTCTAGTTATATTTCACGGATTTCAGAGCATATAACATAATTTTCAAATAAAATTTAAGATGCCTGACCTATTTTACTGAATATAAAACATATGTCAAAATATAATCAGTCTATCAAATAATTTAGAAATCACACTTGAAGTATTAAGTTACTTACATCTTCTCGCTTAATCCCTTCTTTAGATAGGCGGATCAGGTTCACCTATTAAATTTAATTAATTTCTTGTTAATTTTAGAATTAAGCAAAATCCAAAAATAATACTACTACTGGACACGACCCAACAGGGCTCAGAGTTGGTCCATAATGGGCATGGCCCGATAGGGCCCATATTGGACACGACCCAATGGGCCCGCATAGACTCGACCAAATAGGACCCCCAAAGTTGGTCTCTAATGGATTATTTATGTAATAATCTTTCTTATAGGGACCAAACATAAATTACAGAATACCCTTTTGTGAAATAATATACTGTCAAGGGCTTATCTGTAAAATTCCATTTATTAATAGGTTCGGATTTCGGGTTCTGGGTTTCAAATTTTGGGTTTCGGGTTTCGAATTTTGGGTATGAACTGGGTTTTGGATTTTGGATTCTGGGTTTCGGATTCGGATTTTCTTCTCTCTCTTTTTTTAACCGGGCCCAAGTTGGGCCCACAATGAACCGGGCCCAGGTCGGGCCCACGGTGAACAGGGCCCATGCTTGGCCCTGTTCGGCCCGCAAGGGCCTTCTTCCTCCCCCCCACGGCAGGGGAAAATTGAGAGGGAGAGCGGAAGAGGAAGGGGGCGACGGGGTGGCCAGACGCCACCCCTCGGTCGACGGCCAGCCGGCTGCCATGGCGGCCGGCGGTGTTGCAGTGGCTGACAGGGAAGAAGAGACCGAGAGTGGTCTTGATTTGGGGCCAAAACAGAGAGGGAAAACATGCTATTTAGCATGGAATCAAGGGCAAAAGAGGAGGAAGTTTCACCGGCGGTCGACGGAGGTGACGGATCTCGGCCAAGGGAGGCTCGGTCTGGTGTCAAGCGGCGGCGGCGATGTTTGAAACTGAGAGGATGGATCTCGGAACAGGGGATGGCCGTGAGGGGGTTCCGGACGGCGCTCGGTCGGGAAGGCACGCTGGTCACCAAGGAGAGGAGGAGGAGGGAAGGAGGGAAGAGGAGGAGGAGCTCGGAGGTGGCCCTAGGGAGGAGGGCTTGGGGGGTTTTTATCACCCCCCTCATAATGGCTCTCCACCGCAAAGATCGCGGCGGCCGAGCGAAATCCGCGGCCGTGGATCGGCCGCGGATTAGCTGGAGGGGGGTGCCGCGGGACTTGCAGCGCCCTAGCCCCGACCGTCCCCGAAAGAGCCGGAGAGGATCGCAATCGCGATCCTCTGTTCCGCTCTTCCCAAAAGGGGAACGAGACTGAAGTTGGCAGGGGCTGCTGACTTCAGCCCGTGTCTCACATTTTTTCCTCTTAGAAAAATTTTGTCCTCGAAATTTAACATACCTTAGCTTGCAAAAAGTTTCGGATATTTTTTCTTCATCTCGTCCTCCAGTTCCCACATAGCCTCACGTTTAGAGTGATTGCTCCACTGGATCTTAACATAAGGAATAATGCGCCTTCTCAATACTTGTTCCTTTCTATCAACCATACTTACAGGCTACTTAGGATATGTCAAATCTTCTCTAAGCTGTAGGGAAGCCACTTCTACCACATGGCTCATATCTGGAATATATTTTCTTAACATGGAAACATGAAAAACATTGTGAACTCCAGACAGTGAAGGTGGGAGTGCCAATTTGTATGCCACAGCTCCTATTCTTTTCAGAATCTCAAAGGGCCCCATATAGCGTGGACTGAGATGTCCACGTATTCCAAATCGTATCATCCATTTAGTAGGAGACACTTTCAGAAACACATGATCTCCGACCTGAAATTCCAATTCACTTCTTCTATTATCTGCATAACTTTTCTGTCTGCTCTGAGCTATCCGGAGGTGTTCCCTGATCAGCTGGATTTTCTCTACTGTTTGTTGCACAATCTCGGGGCCCATAATTTTTCTTCACTAACATCATCCCAACAGATAGGTGATCTACACTTTCTTCCATATAGAGCCTCATAAGGTGTCATTTGAATACTTGCCTGGTAACTGTTATTATATGCAAACTCAACCAAAGGCAAGTGACGGTCCCAAGAACCTTTCATATCCATTACACAAGCTCTTAGCATATCTTCCAAGGTTTGAATGGTTCTTTCTGATTGGTCATCAGTTTGAGGGTGGAAAGCTGTGCTGAAGCTCAGAGTGGTCCCCAAAGCTTTATGCAAACTACCCCAAAAGTGAGATACAAACCGCGAGTCCCTATCGGAAACAATGGATACAGGTACTCCATGCAACCTCATTATTTGTTCAATGTAGAGCTCTGCAAACTTTTCCAAGGTCATTCCTACTTTGAATGCCAAAAAGTGTGCCGACTTTGTCAATCTGTCCACAATCACCCATATAGCATCATAACCTTTAGGAGTGCGAGGCAACCCGGAGATGAAGTCTATAGTGATGTGTTCCCACTTCCATTCAGGAAATGGTAGGGGTTGCAACAACTCTGCCGGTCTTTGATGCTTTGCTTTAACTTGCTGACATGTCAAACACCGAGCCACAAATTGTGCAATTTCCCTCTTCATATTATTCCACCAAAATATACTGTGGAGTGATTGATTAAATCCCTATTTGATTTTGATGAGCTCAAAGCATTTAAGTATATCTTATGTTATACTAATGAATTCAATCCAGTATTTCAGGCATATATTTGTGTATTTTCAATTAAGTGCCTCAAGCTATGGTTCAAAATAAGTTGGACAAGTATTGAACCCTATTTGAACCAAGGTCTGACTCTCGAGTCAACTTCGGAAGATTACGAGTCGATTCCAAGTGGTTCAGAGTTTCTGGCACCAGCTCGAGTCGACTTCGATACTCTACGAGTTGACTACGTCTGAGAACAAAAAGAAAGACAGAAAGATGGTTTTCAGACCCTGTCAGCGAGTCAACTCTAGAAGGCTTCGAGTCGACTCCGATGCTTGGCGAGTCGACTCCCTACAGTTTCGAGTCGACTCCCTACAGTTTCGAGTCGACTCCAAGGAGTAACAGACAAAAAGACAGAGAGATGTTTTCTAGACCCTGTTACTGAGTCGACTCCAGAAGGATGCGAGTCGACTCCAACGTTTGGCGAGTCGACTCCTAATCATGTCAAAGTCGACTCTCAGAAGAAAGCAAACTGAAAGGCAGAGAACCAAACTCAGTGATCCTGTGAACGAGTTGACTCGAAGAATTCCAGAGTCGACTCGGAGAATTTCAGAGTCGACCCCAAGTCAGCCGAGTCGACCCCAATAAAGTGCGAGTCGACTACGAGGCAGCTCAGATCAACAGACAGAGAATCGAATTTTCGGGCTCTGAGAGCTGAGTCAACTCCAAAAGGATCCGAGTTGACTCGAGAGAGAAATGCAGAAAAATGGATCTCTGGAATCCTTTGAACGAGCCATCTTCAAAATGCCAAGTCATCTCCAGATCTTGGCAAGTCGACTTCAGGTTGGGACAACACTTTAATTCAAATCCTGAACAGTGGGCGAGTCGTCTTCAGTAAAGCATGAGTCGACTCCAACAACAGCCGAGTCGACTCCAGATCGAGCGAGTCGACTCCGATCCCAACGGATA
>JAOXJJ010000001.1:16242248-16255930 GCA_025769935.1 Phoenix roebelenii | reverse complement strand
AGCATAGGTTCATAGAATCCAAAGGAACCTCGGCCCGTCAGGATTCTCTCTCGATCTATTACACTGTTGATACCTCTAGTGTCTCGGTAGCTGTTTTTTTTCTTCTATTTTTTGATTTTTGTTTCTTTTAACTTTTGAAGGGAGATAGTGAGGGAACACTCAACTAAATATGGGTCATGTGCCAGTTTTCTGCAATGGAATTGGATTTTGAAAGAAGGTCCGGCTTGTAGACGGACTCAGTTAGTAGGTCATGGGCCACCTATTCTGACTAGAGATCAATTGCAAGTCTTTCAAGTCATGGGTCGCCCAACACCTCATAATTATGATATGACTAATTAGATTTGTCCAAATTTTTATCCAAAAGCATGGTAAAGTTTCTATTTACTTGTATATCATTATAAAAATTTCTATTTGCACGTCTATCCATTAAGAATATTTTAGTTATTTTAATTTAAAACCGTTAATTTTTTAACGGCGTTAGATGGTATGGGTACATATGCAAAAATAAGAATAAAAAAGGGTAGAATAGTAAAACAAGTATTTTACGAGGGTATATATGCAAATATCAATTTTGAAAGGGTATTCACGTAAAATCATATATTGAGAAGGGTATCTATGCAAAAAAACCCATATGTCTAGCTGTTCTTTTTAATCTTTTGCAATCTACTGTGGAAAACGGTTTACACAATACTTTGAACAAAATTTCCTGGCTGCTAAATGTCTCGAAGAAATCAATTGAGGGTTTGAGAGCTTGGCAACAAGATCTGCAGTGCCTTTTAAGCCCAGTGGGACATGTATGGAGCACCAATCCTTATAGCTGAAGAGACATTTGTGATTACTCAAGGGTTGCTTTTGATTGTGAATTCTTTTAGGAGCTTATAATTCATTGGCAATCTGATGGAGCAAGAAATATCGTAGGAAAAGCTGCAGTTAAGAGTGTAATTGTTGTTCGTATAAAAAAAATAGACAAGTGGTAGATGCCGGGTAAAATCAGCTAGGGTCCCTAGGAAAAGGATTTAGGTCATCACTGTTAGAAAATATAAAATATATAAATAAATCTACCTCATCCTATTAGTTTAAGCTTTTAGGCTGAGGTAGATTTATTTATATATTTTATATTTTCTAACACTCCCCTTTACATGTAGGCCGGACTTTTCTTTAATGGGTGAGCTCAATATGTGAAATTTTTAATAATGGTATTAAAGAGTGCGGAGACAGGATTCGAACTCAGAACCCCTGCTCTGATACCAAGTTGAAATCACCACTTTTCCTAAAAACTTAAGCTTAAACTAATAGGATGACTGCAACTCCTAAGTGAATGGCGATGGAGGGGAAATGCTAATAATTCAGCGCCCCTTGTATACTACGCTCAATCCTTGGTTCACTCGGAGGATAGTGTCATACATCGAGCCATTGGATTTCACGAGCACCACCTATCTCCGCTTCGTTTGTAGTGTTGTGGTTGACGGGTTGCTGACGTAAACCTGTTTTGATATGGAGATGTTTGAGGCTACGATAGTTTGAGAACACGACTAAAACGATTTGTAGACTGCAGTTTTTTGGCACGGGGGTTATGATATAATATAACATTTGAACCTTTGATTTGTGCCTTAAAACCTTTTGCTAAATTTTGTACGTTCCCTCTTTGTGGACCCTATTCTAATAAATTCTGGACGCCCTTGGATGGCTGCTTCTGGAGAATATCATTTGAAATTTTGTCAGCAACAAGTCTTTCTATAGACCAATTCAGTCTCGCTCTTGTCCCAGATTAATATTGTTAGTGATAAAATGCTGGCTATCAAGTATGGATATATTATGATTTGTTATATAAATCTGCAGCTACATAAACAATATGTAGTTTTTAATTAAATTTAAAAAGGAATTTTCAAGATTAGCACCTGAACCTTTCATAGTTCCATATTAATTCGTGTCATTCACTAGTTTTTATTGACTAAATGTTGGTTAAGGTTAATCAGGGTTGTAGAAGGACACAATATCCTTCTGTTAACAATGAACAAGGCTCGGGACTTGGTTTTGCGTAATTTGCCTTCTTCTTCCTACGGTCTTGCTTGGTAGGGGAGTAATATCATGTATGGGTTAAGGTGTTGAAATATTTGGAGAAGAAGAGAAAAATAAAAAAGAGAGAGAGAGAGAGAGAAAAAAATGATTTTATTTCTCTATTTCTTTATATTCGGTATATCTCAGGGGTTATATATACTTGTGTACAGACTTCATACACGAAAATAATATAGATTCATATAGGATCTCACTAACAATGAAAAATATTACGTGTGATATAGGTTGTCATGTGATTCTAAAAATTACTCTAATCAAATTATGCTAACAAAGAAAACTAATATAGGTCGACACAGAATCACGCTGATAAGAAAAATATTATGAATGATGTAGGTTGTTACGTGATTCCTAAAATTATTCTAACATAAGAGATCAACTCTATTTGAGGGATAGAGGCCAGAAGATATGAAATTAATGGTGTGAGGAGAACTAAAAGTAGAATATCTTGATCTCATCTGGTTAACATACAAGATATTTAAGCAATAAGCTACAAAATTCCTTAGGATTAGAATACAAGATTATGTAGAATAGTTTTATGTTTTACATAGAATTAAACCTTACATGTGATCCTCAACTTTCTCCTTCTTTATGTGTAAGCTAATTTATCTCTCCCTTGAGTCTACTGCACTACTACACTCGAATCAAGCTTCCGGCTCAATCACTCTTGAGTGCACCAAGGTTACCACTCCAATCAAGAACCCACTCTCCAAGAGTCACACTACACTTCATCTAGTGTGTTACCACTCCAATCCAAGACTCCTGCTCTCTAAGAATCCACTCCCCAAGAGTCAAATCTCCTTCCTCCTTTGCAAAATGTTAGATAGGTGTTGCAAGTAGAGTAAAAAGTCCTTGCAATTCTAGATGCAGAAAATTCCATAATAAGGATGCATGGCGGATATCAAATCTATTTTCTTTTTTCCCTCCCGTTTTAATTTATTGATACCTCAACATGCAAATAAGACTTTTTTAGATCTTAAATCTTAAGTGCTTCTTCACAATCTTGTATAATATTCATATTATTTGTCTTCACATAATCTTTTATTCTAATTTTGGCTCAATAAATTTTAGCTAGCTTGACCTCTTGTCTAATATCTAAAAATAAAATTAACTATATGCTTAATCCAACCTACCATGAGGCTGACTTAACAAAGCATATTATGGACATTTTTTATTATGGAAATATGAGGATGTGTATATTGCTACATGATTATATATAGCATCCATGTATGAGTTATTGTTCTTCTAATTATTTAACAAAATCTTAGGATCTTCTATCAAGTTTCCTAAAGTATACTCAACCAATTATTTATAATCCTATAATAATATTATGTATTCTACTTTTTTTTGTTGGAAAGAAAAATTTGAAGGTTATTTACTGATTGATAATTTTCCATTATACTTGCTTTCCCCTTCTATATCCACCTTGGATTCTTTTTTACTTTTGTAGTGTTATTCAAAAGCAAAGCACCACTTACAAAATATAAAAGCAACTTTTACTAAATTTATTAATTTAAGGTATGGTTTAAGCCATAATCTCATCTATATATATCGTTTGTGCATCAAACATGTTGAACCAAGCTAAAAGCTGTTGAGAGCTTAGGGCCCAAGCTACTCTCGACCTTTCGATCGAACCAAACTCATAAAATGTCGAGTCTACCTTTAGTCAAGAATCCTATCCATTGCAGCCGAAGACTTGAAGCATTTGTGAGCTTGGAAACTGTTCAAAGGTTTGAATATACCTTGATGAAAACAAATCAAAATTTCTTAATATGCCAGAAAGAAGCTTGGGATGTGTGTCACACGATCTTCTTCTAAGCTTTCACTATTATGGCAAGATATTACCAAGTAGCTTGACGCCTTGTGGAACTGTATTGCTTTCAAATTAAGCGATGGAAAAACATTCGTTTCTGGAAGGATGGATCGACTCTATATCTTTGTCACCATTGTTCAAGGAGCTGTTCCAAAAAGCCATTAAAAGGAACACCATAGTTGGATCACAATGGATTTTTTTTTTGATAACAAAGGAGATGGGTAAAGTAGCCACCCAACTTTTGTTGAAGAGCAAAAATAATTACAGAAGAAGAAAAGAAAGAGTTACAACAACTAACAGAGATTAGATTAGAGCAAGGCAATATGACAGAAACAAAACCAGTTGTAGAAATCTAAAAGTAGAGAAAAACCAAAAGAAACAAATGATGCAACTTCAACTCAGCAAAAGAACCAGCTTGCAGTCTCACATTGAGTAATCCATTTCCTCGGGTACCAGCAAAGTCAAGCTCCACTTAACAAGATAGATAATCTCCTTATTTTGTGTAGATTTCTACATGCTTATTAAGCAACTTTGTGCTATAGAGGTATCAAATTGGAAGATTAAGCTTTGGGGTCTTCTTTCTCTAGCTGAGACAAGACAAGTGTCCATTAGATCCTACAGGAATAAGTGGAATTGCCGACGCTAGATAGAAGCGTCGGCAATTTGGCTACCGTGCCTAAGCTTTCCAATGCTTTTAGAAGTATCGAAATATTAAGGGCTCCGCTGATGCTTTGCTTAGCATTGTCGGAAGCCGTTAATTACTGATGCTTACGTCGGAGGCCTAATTTTCGATGCCTATAAGCGTTGGCGGAAGCCAAAACCCAACAACGCTTATAAGCATCGTCGGACTCCATTTAACAACCCTATCTCGACCGGCCCCTCCATCCACCCCGAATCCCTAACCTATACCGACTAGCCCCCTCCTCAACCCCTTTCACCGCATCTCAGCCTGAAATCCTTGCTGCACGATCGATCACCGCCGATCGAGCACCGCCTTTGCCTCTCTCTGCGCTGGTCTCCTCCTCCTCCTCCTCTCCACTGGCCTTCTCTTCTTGGCCAACTTCCTCCTCCTATTCTCCTCCTCCTATTCGTACCCACCGCCAATCCTCAGTGTTACCAGCAGAAGTCCGCCAAATCGCCCTCCTCCAGCCGATTGCAGATCCCGACCATCCTACCTCCAGGTATTTTTCTTTTTTTACTTAATGCAATGCCCTAGTAATGCACTCTTAATTTGGCAATTGCTCTTATTTTATTTCTACCACACAACAAAAAAATTAAACTAAGTAGTGTTACTAAGTAGAGGCATAATGAAATTTAACCACCCATGGCTCGATCATCTATCTCTAATTTTAGAAGAATTAGCCATGCAAGGGTTGGAGACAAGTGGGACAGTTTGGTAAAATTTCTAGGATCCAAGAATAGAAGGTACAACTCCCATGTCCAATAAAAACTATTTTCGTCTCCAATTCAACAAAGATTTAATTAGAGAGCGAAAGATTATGATAGGATTTACTATTAAATATTTATGGTGTGGAGGCAAATTTAGAGATGGTGTGGAGATGTTTGGGATGGAAATGTCCTCAAATATGTTTCTCCAGAGCGGTCTAAAAAAAATTATTTTCTTACTAGCTAGCATAATTAATTCATCCTCATGAATCAGAGTTAGGTCTGTCAACTTGAATATATTAACACTAAGACAATTTGTATTGAGATAATGTATTGAAGCTTGGCATAATGTATTGATATGTCCTAATATTGTTGAACTCCCTACCGGAAGGTTTTTAAGTTCTCCACATTTAGAGGCACCAAAAATGATTGTTGTACTGCAAGCATCTGGCCAGAGCTCTTGATTAGTGATCATAGGCATCTTCATATATGTGAAGTTATACATGTGATTCTTATCCTAATTTATCCTCAATGTGTACTAGGTCAACCTGAGATAGAGTTTTTTTCTAGAACCATCCTATATTATCATTTTGCTAGATTGGTTTTATTTTTTTTGTATATGTTGATTTTGCTAGATTGCTTCAGACAACTTTTTACTTTGTGTCTCATTTCATTTACTTTTGTAGATAAGTTGCAAGTCAATCATTATTCTAATATAATGGACAAAAATTGGTTAAACAAGTTGAACTCCAGCAAAGAATATTTGAATAGAGTTTAAAATTTTATTAAATTTGCTTTTGAGAAATCTAATATGAATGAAAAGATTTTATATCCATGTCGAAAATATGTAAATTGTTCTTCTCTTACTCTAAAAATGATGCAGAATGGAGGTGGGTGCCATTGAAATTTTGGTGGATGATGGCTAAAATTAGTTGAACCCAAAGCTAATTTGGGTTAGAACGTGGGAGGAAGAGATTAGGCATGCGATTTAGATCAAAAACCTAAAGGACTTTGTGGTGATTAGAGCATCAAAGGATTAGGGCTATTGCATGAAGAAGGTGGGCGGATGGAAGAAGGATCAATGGAAGGTACCGTGGTTTGGGTAGTATATGATAACTATAGGCTGAATAGAAGAATCTCACCTCTATCCTAAATCCAATGATTTTCTGATGTCTCACAGAGGAGGAAAGAAATCTTTGAAGTCTCACCAAAGAAAGAAGAAGAAGCCTCTCACCTCTAGATCACAAGAGCAATTGAAAACCAAAATTAATTATCTAATTCAGTGCTTTATTCTTCATACCTCCTCTATTTACAAAGTAAGAGGTTGGGATAAACATGGACTCTTATCAATGCAGAATTTAAAAGAAATCAAATCCTACCTAAACAAGGACTCCTAATTTTTTTTGGACTCTCCAAGCATTAACCAATTCAACCACAAGACTCCTACTTTTATTGGACTCTTCATGCTGCATGGACTAGAGTCCAAGTCGGCTAGGACTCCTTTCCACACACCATGGAATACAAATAAAAGGACTCCAAACTCATAAGGATTTCTCCAACATGCCTCATCACAAAATAGACTAGACTCAAACCAATCTAGGACTCCCAGGACAACTCAACTTTGACCAAATCAAAGTCTACGTCGAGTTTGGATCCTTGATTGGGTGTGCCTGAAAACACATTGGGTTCATGATTTCCAGCATTTAATTACATTGGATTGTGTCTATTTTATTATTGACATAGTCGGGGTGGAAAGATTACTGAATTTTTGGTGGTTGATGGCTGAAATTGGTTGGACCCAAAACTAATTTAGGTTAGGACATGGAAGGAAGGGATTAGGACTATGATTTATATTTGAAACCAAAAAGACTTTGTGGTGATTAGGGTGTCAAAGGATTAGGGCTATTGCGTGAAGAAGGTGGGCGGATGGAAGAAGGATCAATGAAAGGTGTTGCAGTTTGGGTAGTATATAATAACTATGGGCTGAATAGAAGAGTCTCGCTCTATCCTAAATCTAATGATTTTTCGGCATCTCACTGAGGAAGAAAGAAACCTTTGAAGTCTCACCAAAGGAGGAAGAAAAAAGCCTTACGTCTCTCAATCTCAAGAGCAATTGGAAACCAAAATAAATTTCGCCTTTGATCTTCAATGTCCACCTTTTAAATAGATGAGGCATTGGAGCAAAATAGAAAACTCATTACATGACTCAAACTCAAATTTAGGTTCATGACTAAATTCAACTACTAGGGACTCAATAGGACTCCTAACTAAAGTAGGATTTGACCAAATCAAAAGACTCCACATACCAAGAAAAATCTTCAAGGAGTCTTAATGCCTAGAGAAGTAATCTCCAAGGGCTTCACACTAAGGAAACATGCCCTCTCAGACTCCCAACCATTGGATGATCTTCATGCATTGGATGATTCACGTCTTCAACGGATTTCACGTCAAGGCTTCATGTTGGATTCCCTTCATGTGATGAGAGTCCTTCTTCAAGTAGAACTCCTCAAAGGGATGCCAAATCATGAAGATGAGGATCCCTAAAAATCAACAAGATGAGGATCCCTAAAAATCAGCAAGGGTTGATCATCACACGTGTAGATTTTCTAGTGAAAGGAGGACTCCTTCTTGCGCCAAGGCTTCTCTTCAAAAATTCTTCATGCCATCTGATTGCCACTTGCCACTCAATTATATGGACCTGATCATCAAACACAAATCAGCAAACTATAAACCCAAAATAAAAACTCAAATAAACCTAAAATAAAAGGACTCAATGTGACCTAATAGACCCAAATAAAATAGACTCAATCTAATGTAATTAAATGCTGAATTTCATGAACCCAATGTGTTTTCGAGCACACCCAAGCAAGGATCCAAACTACGTACGTCCATCATGACTCTGGCTTGTGCTCTTGCATCAAAAAACTATTGAAGAACATTTGGTGTGAAATAATTTTCTAAAGAGTTATACTGAATGGGTATTTCATGGAGAGTCCATGTTGTTGTCTTCACGTAACCAACCCTTCTATATAGATTACATATCTAGTTTTAGATCCAGTTATACAAAAAAAATTCTGTAGGAGAAGATGATATAAGGAGCTTATTCAGAGATGCTCTTGGACATAGTATTGAAAATTTAATAGATTTCAATGGACGAGAAGAAACAGCTGCAATAGGTAATGAGCATATAGTTTTGAATGAAGTGGATGTTGAGGAATCTATAGATTCTGATTGCACAGCTCGGTATCATAACTTGGTGAAAGATTGTGATCAAGAACTATATCTGGGTTGTAAGAATTTTACAAAGATTTTTTTTCTTGCGTATTTATTCCATATGAAATATTTGAATGGGTGGTCTAACAAACCTTTCACTATGCTGCTTTAATTATTAAAGGATGCAGTTCCGGAGGGTGTCACTTTGCCATCATCTTCTTATAAAACCAAAAAAATAGTAAAAGAATTGGATCTTGGATATGAGAAGATACATAGTTGTCCAAATGACAGTATTTTATACTATAGTGGAAATATTAACCAAGAGTTATACCGAATATGTGGATCTTTTCGATGAAAAAAATATAAAGAAGATGAGTATGATTTATTGAAGGAAGTGGATGCTGCACAGACTAAGAAAAAACCGGCTAAAGTTTTGAGATTTTTCTCTCATACCTAGATTAAAAAGGATGTATGTATCATCGAAGGCAGCTTCCTCGAAGAGATGGCAGGATGAAGGTTATACAAAGAATCGAATAATAAGACACCCAGTGGATAGTTTAGCATGGAAAGCATTTGATGATAGGTATTACGAATTTGCTTATGATGTTAGAAGCATTAGGTTGGATTTAGCTACTGATGAGTTCAATCCATTCCGAACAATAAGTTCTATATACAACACTTGACTGGTTGTTCTGATTCCATATAATTTGCCATCATGGTTTAGCTCAGCTTGACCAGATTTTATCTATGTTGCATAGATTTGCCCCTCCTTAGGTAAATAGCTATATCTATTTGAATATTTTACATAATTATTATGTATTTTTGTATGAGCTTAATGATTTTTGTATTCTTAACTTCTAAAGTTTTTATTTTTTTCTTGTAGGTTTCTAATACATCATCTACTCATAGAGATGATGATGATGATGATGCCATCGACCCCTGATACCTTATAGACTATTTATTTAGTTCTATATGTATATTTTTTATATTTTCAAAACACACTGTCAATATAAATTGACAATGTAAATGTAATTATATTTGACAATATGAATATTCCGAATGATCCGTTTGATTGTGACATGTGACTTTTGTTACTAACGTATTTGGTAACTGTATACAGAAATTTAATTTTTTTAAAATATTTTTTTTTAAGGCTGACGCTTTTAAGCATCGGTGGAAGCCACGGTGGAAGTCAAAACCCGACGCTTTAAAGCGTCGGCAAAGTGTTGATAGTTGCCGATGCTTTTCCAATACGTCGGCAATTAAAATTTTGATGCTTACACTGCATATGCTTTAAAAAGCATCAGCAATAAAAATATCGACCCTTGTAAGGGTCGGTATATGAATTAAAAAGCATCAAGAATTGGCCTTTTTTGCTGTAGTGAGACCACCTGGAATTGCTGATGTATGCTGTTGAGTCTTACAATAAATTCATTATTAATGGTGGAACCCTCTGCTCGTACTACAATCCAATTTGGATGGCCATGGTAATCGGAGAAGGCAAGGATTTTTGTCTGGTTGGCTTTGACGAATAGACGTAATACAGGAGGAATTATTGCAAGAAAATGTTGGGCGATTAGTACCTAATGTCTCTTGTGGAGTGCGAGGATTGAAATCTCATCCCTTTCGCAAGAAACATTTAATTCTCTCTTAGTTATATCGCAAGCTGAAAGGGTGGCCTCCGAATCTTCATATCCTTTGGACCACTTGGAGACAAGAAAATCCACATATATCTAACAGAAGATATGCTGGTGCTCGTGTTTTGTTGGCAAATTTTACATGAAAAGAACTCTCGTATTTTCCTTGGAGGGTATTCCTTAGTGCATGCGGTGCCATGCAAAACTCTTCACACCTTCAAGCTCTGGGACGCTCAATGCCCAGGTAAAACACTAGAGTCATAGGAAACTCATGTTTACCCTTTTCCCGTCAAGGCTCTCTCCTTGTTGATCTTTGTTGTACCCTTCTCTCTTTCTTGGTGTACTTGCTCACATGTACCCTCCTTCTAACATTTCCTTCAATAATTATTCTCCAATTTAGCTAATTTTCACTTCCTCCATTACTCCTCAAAAAAAAAAAAAAGGGCTCGAAACCATTTATTTAATTAAAAAATATTAGGAATTTTGACACTCTGTGTTTTGTTTGACTGCCATTTTTGATTGCTCGAGTATTCGGCTCAAGTACTTCCGTTCCAAGCGCTGAAAAGATAGTATAATGAAACGCCCAAAGATGAAAGCTTCAGAAACCAGCTAAAACTATCTGCTGAACTCCGTGCTTTCCAGGAGGTCATAATCTCGTCTCCTGTTCAGCTTGTTAGGTTCTGTCTGACACCAGGTAGTACCAGAAAAATGAACAGGGATAAGTACACTTGTTTTTTTTTTTGATTTTTTTTCATGAATATCTTTTTAAAAATTTAAATTTGTGTGAATGCCCCCTTAAATTTATATTTATTTCTGTACTCTCATAAAATACTGTTTTTGCACAAATGCCCCTAATATAACGGTTCTTCTAACACTATTAATAAAAACCATATTTATTTTATTAAAAGAACATAAAATTTTAAAATTACTTTTTTGTCCTCCATCACGATCACCCTATAATGTTTCTTTTTAAACATTTACCCATTAAAAATATTTTAGTTATTTTAATTTGCAACCGTTAATTTTTTAATAACATTAGATGACATGGGTATATATATAAAAATAAGGATAAAAAAAATAGAATAGCAAAATAAGTATTTTACGAGCGTATATATATAAATATTAATTTTGAGAGGGTATCCATGCAAAATTCGATATTTAGGAGGGTATTCATCTAATTTTCTTTTTCCTGTTGAATTCTAACGGTCATAACCATTCCTCAAAAGTAATAAAATGTCGTTTCCTATTTCACATATTTGATTTTGAATTGGTTCCATGTATTTAACCACATGGAAAGTTCGATCTTAACGTATAAAACGTTTGATATCCTTTTCATAAGAAAAGTTCGATAGCATTTTACCCACCAACATTTAGCAATATATTGTAATATCATTTTGGGAATCGATTTACACAAAGAAAAGAAGAAGAAAAATAAAGATGAGAGAGATAAAGAGAAGAGAGAGCATGGTTAATAGAAACCTTTATATTCATATCTTCAGTTATCCCGTCTGACTTATTCAAAAAAGTTTTCTCCACTTATTTTTCCATACAGAGGACATGCATCAACTCTCGGGGAGAAACTCACCTCACACTTAGGAAACGCATGCATCACAAACTCCATAGGCCCCATCATCGCCGCTGCGGAAACTGGTAGCACCGATGAACACATGCCTTCCCCGGCTCCGACGCCGCTTTCGAGAGACCTCAGGATCATCCACACAAGTAAATATGATCCAAGATATGATGGCGAGCCACATGACGATCAAGCAGTACAGGGCTTCACCTCCAAAGCCATCACTCCACGTAGCTTCCATGCCAATAGCTTGAAGCTTGTTTCTCCTTCCTTTAGCTATAAAACCGAGGAAACAAAGACGCTGTTTTTGTGGTCAGCCTTCTTGGACTTGCTTGGAGTGGTCACTCTTTGTGCATTATAAAGCGACGTCCAAGGCAAGTTCGCATGGCGTGTTGACCTAAGCTTTGCGGTTGAGAGAAGGACTCTGGTTGCCTCTTTCGTGCGGAAGAATGATTGAATCTTCTTTCGTCACGTCAACCATCGAATCGCATCTCGTACATATCGCAAAGCACTCCGAGTTTTCTTCCACTTTTCTGCGCAGATCTCAAAGTAGCTATTTTTCGATCCAATGGTTTAGATCGCGAAAGAAGGTGAATCGTTCTCTCGCGCGAAGGATACAACCAGAACCCCCAAAAGAAAAAGGAAGCGTTTGCTTAGGAGCAAAGAGGTCTGCTGCCCCGTAATGATGTTTGGTACGCTTGCACCACAAGTGATGATTTGGACCATTGAGTAAATCTTTTGGATAAAAATGATGATTTTTTTCTTAATAGCGTTGAGGCAATAAAAAATGCCAAGCAAAAATGTTAGATGGGCGTGTATAACTTTTTCACTACGACCAATTCCTGACGCTACAAGCTGTCAGTGAAAGAGTCTGTAAAAAATGTTACTTGTGTTTTTTTTTTGGGGGTATGGTGTTGCACTGCTGCGTGACTGTTAAAAAACAAAGGGCTCGACCAGGTCTCTGTTCTCTGGGTAGAAAGGATTCTACTAAATTCTAAAGGATAATTTGATTGCTAGTCTTCCAAGACTTCTTTCTTTGTTCCTTGTCCTTCAAGGAGAAGTTTGTAGCAAAAAAATATATATAAAAAAAAGAGAAGTTGTTACATCATTGGGGGAACATCTTTGATACATGCAGCATAAGGATGTCTTTTGTCCTTGTCACCCTAACTAATTAGCTTTTAAGTAAAGTTATCAAACCATTGATTATTATAACTAAAGCATTTTAAGGCCTCCTTTTAATTTCCTACAACAAATGAGAACTTTGGAAGATGGATTTGTGTTATGTGGGACTTGGGAGCAACTTTGTACTTTCCCCCCTTTTTTTTGGTGAGAAAAATTAGTCTCCACCTAATCTATTGACAGAAATGTTAGCCCCAAGTGAGATAATAAGGGGCAAACATTTCATTGAATTAGATAGAAGCGGATACACTACAAAAGAAAGAATATCTCCCTGCATTTTTTTTAGTCTTTACCGACGCTTTTAAGCGTCAGTAGATTTCCTGCCAATGCCTCTCAAAGCGTGGGTAAGACGTCGGGCAGGTGGGCGTGGGCTCGGTTTAGGCCGACGCGTCAAGAAGCGTCGTGGATCTATGCCGACGCTTTTAAGCGTCGTTCTTCTTCGAGGTAACCGATGCTTAAGAGTGTCGGCGAACTTGGACCGACGCTTCAAACGCTTTTAAGCGTCATTCTTCTTCGAGGTAACCGACGCTTAAAAGCGTCGGCTTATGGCTCTTGACCGACGTTGTAAAGCGTCGTTAAAGGCGTACCAGGTTCCATGCCAGTAGCTACTTCCGACGCTTAAAAGCATCGGCAATAGGAATTTTTTTAAAAAAAATTACGTAAAAGCAATTTTTAAAACCCTGTATACATTAAATTCTAACAAAATAAATACACTAAATCACATAGACAATAAAATACACATCACAAACAAGAACTTTTCATTCAAAATATTCATATTATCATATTTGATTACATTGTACTTCAAAAA
>JAOXJJ010000001.1:16225809-16239693 GCA_025769935.1 Phoenix roebelenii | reverse complement strand
CTCGGCGGGGCGCTCGGTGGCCCTCTGCTCGGCGGGGCGCTCGGTGGCCCTCTGCTCGGCGGGGCGCTTGGTTACGACTTTCCCCCAACAATTATTGACCATCGTATTTAAACAGGTTGTAAGCTTGCGCATTCTTGCAGGTGTGTACTCTTGTGGGTGCAGATTAACTTTTCTAAACAGCAGGCCTCCTCTTGATCAAGGATTGAGAGAGGGCAAAAACTAGTAAACAAGGACCATATGAAACCAAAAACAACTGATAGGCCCTCTATATCTTATCAAAAAAAGCTAACCATGATAGTATTTTGATTTTTGTTTGTATTTTGGCATTATAATTAGCTCATGGAATCACCAAGTTTACATAAATATTTTGGTCCTGCCATAGTTGTGGTCGCATTTTCGGTTCAGAAATAAAATGAAAAAGAAAGCGGAGGGATAATAGGCAATTTCCTTTACAAATTAAACAGGATTGCTTGAATCTGAAAACACTACATCCGTTATTTTACAAGGCATTCACGATAAACATCAATATGAAAGGAAAAAAACAAAGAACGTAGATAGTATACATTCTTAGAAACAGAGGTAGTTTTATTAGCAATAAGGGCACTGATCCAAAAGACCAATCTCCTCTCTTTAAGATTTTTCCTTTCGAGCAATGCACTCCCAAGCCACCACTCATTTCATTGGACTAATGGAATGGGTGATTTCCTCTTCAAGAAAGATATGAAGAACACATGTTGGAGCCACTGCAGCCACCACCTTTGCTGCTGATGAACACCGAGCTTTTGCTGTTTCTGCGCTTTCGAGAATGGTTCAAATCATCGTTGCGAGCAAATATGATCATTGATATGATGGAGAGCCATATGATGATCATGCAGAATATCACATCGCCGGTGCTGTGGTCTTCGAAAGCCATTGCTATGATTTTTGTGACTCCTTAAGCTTGCTTTCTGCTGGACATTGTATCTACCAATTCAGTATGGTACAGTATATATAGGCTCTTGGAATCCCCCCTCAAGCAGTTTTCAGTCCCAAACAATGCAATTCACATGGACTTTGACTGAACTAATTGGAGTAAGTTTTGCTTATTAGAAAAGGCCGCACAATCCCCTGTATCGCGCTGTTCGTAGACTAGGGCGAGCTGAAAAAAATGAAAGCATTGACTAGCTTCATCGATTTAGTCAAAATTGGCGAGCGTTTTCTTTTCATGCTGCTGTTTAAAAATGTCAGGCATGGTTTGAAGTTGGGTTTGTTATTAAGGACATGAAACATTTTAAAGGTCTCTTTGGAGTGGTCTCTTTGTATATTACTCATGTTTTCGGAGAGGCAAATCAGTCAGCTGATTGGTTAGCAAACAAAGGTAATTTTGAGGATATAGAGTTTCTTAAGAAGTATGTTCTTCTTTGGGAGTTATCTAGACTAATATCTGCTGAAGTAACAGGGTGTATCTTTTTCCGATTTTGGTTTTGGAGTCTCTCCCCTTTAAATGTACCAATAAAATAAAATAAAATAAATGACAATCCTACTTTAATTTGGAGGTTGGGAAATAAAGTCCATGGGCATTATAGTATTCTTTTTCTTGTTTTCCACCTCTGAACTTCGATTCTTCGTCTCCTCCGACTTACTTGTGTACTTTGTCCTCCATCCATCTCTCGTAGGGGCATGTTTTCATGTTAATTTATCGTATATTTGACTTTCATGTTCATTTATATATTATATTATAACTGGAATCTACATATGTGATTGACATACAAAAAAAAAAATTAGTAGAGATGCAGGGGAAAATGCAAAACGGTTCATTGAAGTGTCGCATTATATATATATATACAGGGGCGGCTCAATACATCCTGGGGCCTAAGGCGAATCCAATGAACAAGATCTTTTTTTAATAATATTTTTTTAATAAATATAAAATACTTAAAAAAATATATGAAAATAGATAGCTAGGGCTCGGGCCGGCCTTGTATATATATATATATATACATACACACACAAAAAGAAGAGTCAAAGAAATCCGCCATCTTTTGATCAGGCACTTGAAATTATAGATGCATTTAATTTAACTACATATGGAACCTAGCGTTTGAGAAATCCGAATGCTCAGCAGAAGAAGCACAGAGAGGGTATTTTGAAAAATTAAAAAGTAGAGCCGGACGAACCAAAGCTTCACAGACGGAGGGACTCAAAAAGAGTTTCCTTCCAATATCAATGTTCAGAAATTATTTTTACTGGAACTTTAACAACAGAATATTGATGACCTTTTCAATGAAGGTATTTTATCAAGTGAAATTGAGAGTAAAAGATGGAAAAGTTGGCACCAAAAATGAAAGACAAACAAAATCACATGTTTCAAATATTCAAAGCCAGAGACTAACGAAGTCAATTTTTAAGGCACTCAACATTATAAACCCAAATTGTTTTTGAAGAATTATAATATAATTTTATTAAAACAAAGAAATTAGTTCTATCCGTCCCCACCAGCCACCAGCTAGAGGAGTAAGAGGAAGAACACAATCGAAAAGAATTGGGCCCGGGATTGACTCGTGTGGGTGTGTGTTTAGTCCCACATCGGTTATTTGGTGGGTAGATCTTGAATACTTATATAAAATCAAGAAATCCGAAAAATACTTTCTGATGCTAGATTTTTTTTGAATAAAATTTTGGCTTGTGACGAATAGTATTAGAGCGAACTCGGCCCATAGCCTATATACACTACAAGCCAAAAAGTTCTTAGGTTGTGACCAATAGTATCTGAGCGAACTCAGCCCATAGCCTATATACACTAGAAGCCAAAAAGTTCTTAGGTTGTGACCAATAGTATCTGAGCGAACTCGGCCCACAGCCTACTAGGCTAGGAGACACTACAGTACGCTGACCATGGGCTAATCGTAGTGTTTATGATTAGATTTGAATGGATTTGGACCCTTAGCCTGATGAGAACTTTCGGGCTTGAATGGGGAGAGTAGACTAAGAAAGCTAAAAATACTTTTTGGTATCGGTATGGGTGGTGGCAAGGAAGATGGAAGTGACTTGGCCATGACATTTCACTTCCGTGGCCCAAAGTCCAAACTTCTAAACATGATTTGCGATCTGGGGACGCGGGAGGCGTCCCCCAATTGATTGACTTTGTTAATTCTAGCTAGTGGTACTCCTAATGTTATTGTGAAGAAAAATTAATAATTGACAACATAAGTATACACATAATAATAAAGTATATTAAATATGGTTGGTTTTGATCTAGTGAGGCTGCTTAAACAGTTTGTCGGTTTGCACTTGGTCTACATTGTTGTTGTCGCCCTTAGAAAGCACTAGTTAGAAAATCTTTTTGTTGCCGCTGTTTTTTCGCCTCCAGCTCCTATTTCCTCTGGCTAGAACAGGCAGCATTAAGGCCATCCATGGGCCGGGCTCAGGTTTTATAGCCACAGGCCGGGCTTCGGCTTGGAAATGGAGGCCTGAATAATTTTTGAACTGAGTCCAAGAAGTTGATAAATAATGAATAGGCTCCCATTTTGAACCCGCACACGTCCAATAAAATATCTCGAGTTTGGAATTGGTCAGGCCAAGCTTGGGCCAGAGGTTTAAACTAGCATTACTTCGGCCCGACCTGACCTGCTTCACACCATTGACTTGCAGACCTAATGATGGTGCGATAAACACATGATAAACCTACCTATACTGCAGCACCATCAGAGTTTTAACGGGTAACATGTATTTAACTAAGAGCCACCTATAAACATGAAACTTTTTCAATTGTTTTCTTCTTCTTGTTTTTTTTTTTTTTTTTTGCTAAGATGAACAATCACACATATCTATTATGAGTACATCTATAAAAGTCAGAAAATAAAATATCCGAAACATATGTGGCAAGGCTGTGTCGACCATCCATGGCATCTCGCTAGAGTGATTAACTACAAAGGATGCAAACTCGGTCTACTATTCTCTTTGCCTCGCGGTAAATATGACTCATTCTGAATGTGGTACACTTCCTAGCACATATTTTCCAAAATTGTGGGCATCTTTGAGTCTCCAAAATATGTCCACAAATCCAGCTAATGATAATAGCCAAGTTACTCTCCAGATGGATGAAGTCCGTCTGTAAGCAAGATCTCGCATAATTGAAACACATTCTTTACCACCTAAGGTGAGGACCCTATATAAAGCGGTGTGCGTGACTCAGACCATATTTGGCCCACTTTCACCAACATGTATGAATAGGTACAACATTTTTCTTTTTTACTGACCTTTTATTGTAATACAGTAATGTACTAGTGATATGATCAATCTCGCCGAGCCCCAACAAGTCAAAAGAGTACTGTTTTGTGATCCCTGAATGAGCACCGGATCAGGCTTTTCCGTCTCATATACAAAATTAGGCGGTTCATGAAGGGCTTTACCGTCCACATCATTTTCAACGGCTCGTAGAAACTTGAACAGGATATTTATGCTAAATGGTACACAAAGTACTTTCATAATTGAAAAATTACTATAGGCTCGTTTGGTTCGGGGAAAACATTTTCTCTTCTAAGAATATAATTTCTGAAAAACAAATTCCTAGGAAGAGGATACCAAGGAAAGTACTTTTGATATGTTTAGTTGACAATGGAAAAGTGACAAATTTCTAAAATGCTTATATTTGGTTGGCCATCCACTCTCCTAGAAAAATTATGTATAATTCTTATTATGCTCTTAATAAAAATTAGATTTTTAATGCCTCTTTAATGCTTCTTTAATGCTGAAGTGATTTTTTGGAAAAAAGTAAAAATGGAGTGATTCCCACCTTTATTTTTCCATGTTTCTCATAGGAAAGATTTTCCCATGAAATGTAGGAATTATATTCCCATGTAAATACAACTTTTCCTTCACTTTTTTTAAAAAACTCCAACCAAATAAGAGGCATCTCATTATTTTTCCGTTGACCATACTTTTTCTCTTCTTTTTTCACGAACCAAACGAACCCTATGGATCCTTTTCTTTTGGAGAATGATGGAATCGTCCTCTCTTCTAGCTACTGCCATTGATTGGATGATACCACGATCGACTTTCGGGATAACGGGATTTGCGAGAATTCTGTGACATTAAAATATTATAAATAACAACAAAATTGTATGGTTGGCTCTCGATTTCTGTAATACCAAGAATAAATCAAAGAATAGAATACTGAATACAGAAGCTCACAAAATAAGAAAAAGTGGATACAAATCCATTAACGAAAATGTCATTCAATATATACATATTTTTTTCGTTTCTGACAACAATTTGGGATATATTAGGATTGGGTTTTACCCACCGCCGCCACCTCCGCAGCCACCGCCGCAGCCAGTACCACCACCGGCATCGAGAGAAACAGATACGGCGAGACCAGCCGCGACACCGAGGCCAGTACCGGCAGTAAAATCGGCAGCTCCGGCCCCACCATTACCTTGGCTCGTCGAGGCATTCGCCGTACCACCGTGTCCATAATACACCACATTCTGGCTCCTGCCAAACCTTTTGGGGCGATGGCTGCAGGCGAAGAGGACCATGGAAATCGATGCAGCAACCAGGCAAAGCAGGAAGAGAAATCCTGAGATTCGAGACATGGAGTTTCCCCAGTCTCCAAAGCTAAGAACACCCAAGATTCTAGCCATCTAGCTCAACCTTGAAATCGTTATCCAAGGTTTATATGCAACGCTCTAGATTTCTTCATCATTTCTACTCACAATTCTAGGGAAAGGCCGGAGAAGACTTCCTTGGTTGACTCTCCTTTCTTTTTGCAATTGGCATGGTGGGGGGACCCGAGAAAAGTGCGGTTTACGTGAGCGCATTCGTGTAAGGAAAGATCTAGGCAATTGCGAATTGGCGTTTCTTAGACGTGGCTGCTATTGACTCGCTTAGGCTGCATGATATGAAACGAAGAAAGTAATGCAGAAGCTTTTATTTTAAAGAAAGGTCCTTCGGCGACGAAGCTTTCGACCACTAGCGTGGTCATCAAGAAAGTAATGCAAAGAGGGACGCGAGTCTTCTTTAGATAGATGGTCATTATTGTTTAGTATAATAATCCAAATATTCGATGCTGCTTCTACTTGTGGTTATATCTGGTTATATTAGTGCAGCGTTGTGAACGGTGAATAAATAAATGATCGGATATAGGATTGGCCAGGGTGGGCCTTACAAACGAAGTAACTTGGCACAACCCATAGTAATTAAGGGTTCATTTGGGTTGAATAGACCTGGATTTATGGGAGAGACGGATGGGCTGGCTTGGTTCAAGCTTGACCTGTTCTACTCTATACTGGAAAGCAGAGCGATATTTCAAGAATACTATATCCAAAATTTCAAATTGAAATGTGTAAATTTGGCTCGGACATGAGTTTATGCTTTTGCAACTGGAGTGTGGACACGTGTGATCCAACATAAGCATGCAACAAGGATGGATCGGGTTGGGTGACAAGCCACTTTTGATTTGACATGATTCAAATTCTAGCTATGAACTTAGGGATTGAGAATTCTTGGATATTAGCCGGGGCCTCATGTACCATTCCACCAATCATAGCTTCCATAAAATTGGTGTGTTGAGCAAGGTATGGACTTCCTAAATCTAATTTTCTAAACCTAGGCACGCCTTATCTCACGGACTCATAATCCAAAAGTTTAAGAAATTGAAAGGCCCAGCCAGAGCTGGTAAACCTACGTGGTACTTTTTTTTTAGTTAGTCAATGTAGGATTATGATAATTTTCTCTACCCAATTATATGGTGCCCTCATCATAGTTAGCTCTTACTCAAAATAGGGGAGCTTACCCATGGCCCAAGTCCTACTTGACTCTAATATCTCTTAGTGAGGAGCCCACATAACTGATAAAGGTTGTGACTCACAATAGACCTTGCTTTCATACCATGGATTCACAGTTCGAAAACTTAAGCTGTTGGGGGAAGACCGGTCTAAGCTAATAAACCTATGTGGCACTTTTTGTGTTAAGTCAATCTGGGATAGATACTTAACAGTTAACTTGCCTAAACCTAAGTGTATGTGTTGAAAAAAGAAGAATGAGAGAAGAGAATTGTATTTTTACCCCTTTTTACAATGTATAGGAGCAGCCTTTATATAGTACTAGAAGGTTGCCGAAGTTTGGTAAGGCCGACTATGTTTGGCATAATTAATCATAAATTAATCAAGGTGAAGTTTGGTAAAGTTGATTAAGTTTGGCACAATCAGCCTTTATGGAGGCGGAATATATTTGGCACAATTAATTACAAATCAATCAAGGATCCTACAATGATTCTAACATCCCCTTTCAAATCAAGGTGGTAAAGTGGATACAAACTTGAGTTTGGAAACAAGAGATCGAAAAATGCTAGAAGGATTAGCTTTGGTGAAGATGTCTGTAGGAAAAATAATTCTCAAAGAGAAGGCAATTGAAGTTCAACAATGCTCGTAGACGAAAGCATCATAAAAAAAGAGCAAGAGACCTCGATCGGGATAATGAAGGAGCTAGGGGCAGCAAATAAAATTGAAGATGGAGGACTGGGGCGACACTATGTAGATGTACGCCTCCATAATCGAGAGCGGGACTGTGTCTGCCGAGTTTACCTTCGTCAAGCTTTTGACGAGACAGTGTGGCGCGCTACTGTTGGAGTTTGAAGTGGAATTATGCCTGCCAAGTTAACCTTCGCTCAGCTTTTGACGAAATGGTATGGCACGCTGCTGTTGAGTTTGGAGCGGGACCATCCCTATCGAGTTTACTTTCGCCAAGCTTCTGACGAGATGGTATAGCACGCTGCTTGGGTTTGGAGCGGGGCCATCCCTATCGAGTTTACTTTCGCCAAGCTTCTGACGAGACGATGTGGCGCATTGTTGCTGGGGTTTGGAGTAGGACTGTGCCTGCCGAGTTTACCTTTGTCAAGTTTCTAACGAGATGGTGTAGTGCACTGCTGAGGTTTGGAGCTGGACTGCGCCTACTGAGTTTAGCTTCGCCAAGCTTATGATGAAACGGCGTAGCGCGCTGCTTCATGCTCAACGATGCCGGAAGCTTCTCGCGGAGGATAGGGGATTGTAAGAAGACATCAACTTTCTTCTTTGGATTGCTCAACCGGAGAAGGTCATACATCACGTGACACCCAAAATCATTTGGGATGCCGAACGACGCAACAAAAAGAGCCAGGCCCAAATTATCCACAACCGTCGCGGACTTGACGCCACCCTTTGCAACAAGCCTGCTCCTCCAGGTGAGGGCAACCACCATGGCATCCTGCTTGACAGATGATTTTCCTTTGAGGGTAAACTGGAGAGGACGTAAAACTCCAGAATGTGAATGCAGGCACGGCGGTCGACAATCATCATGGGATTGCGCTCATCGGCCTTGCTGCCCTGAAGGTAGAACCTCCCGATGGAATTGAAGACTAGCCTGGCCGGGCTAGGGGCGCGCCGGAAGGTGGCAGGGACTTCTCTGCGGAGCCAATTGAGTTCGGAGAAGTGGGTGGTGACGAACTTGCGGAGGAAGCGGGGGCCCATGGTCTCGCAAATCGAGTGGAGCTCCGCTCGGGGGTCATCCAACGATGGCTTTTCTTGGCTGGAGTTTGCTTCTTCTTTCACTGCCATGGCTGCCACTTTCTCGCCGTCGGAGGTTTGGAGGGCGTCGAGATCCTTGGAGCGGGCATTGACGGAGGCATCGAGCTTGAGGTCGCTGGCATTGACGGCGAGATGGTGTAGGTGGAGTTCCTGTCCACCTCGTATCTCCCCTTCACCGTAGCCTTCATCTTGCCCTCTCATGCTCTCGCTCTCTCGTCGCTCCCCCTTGTTCCTTACAGGCGACGGACGCCGATGGGGATGGAGGGGAAAAAGAGAGTGTTAGCTTAGCTTTATCTTAGCTGTGCATTAGCTTAGCTAGTGACATGGCTGTATATGACCTGACACTGTAGCAATTTTAATACTGTAGCCGTTGTAACTGTACATGAGCTGTATACGATAGCGACCTTCCCTTATAAAAGGTGGGCTATGGCTGTTTCCTAATATAATAAGAAAAGATCTTTTTCTTCTCTACTTCTCTTCCTCCTCTCCCCCTCTTTTTCTTTAACATGGTATCAGAGACTCACCTTCTCTAGCTCTATGAGAGTCTCTTTCCCATCTGGATGGGTCCCCTCTTCCTTTGTGCCGAGAACCTTCTTCTCCCATCCCTCTTCCCTTCGAGCTAGCGGCCAGCAGCAATGAAAGGTTCTTCCTGATCAGCAGCTCCGTGCTCTTCTGATACTTTCGAATCTCCCAAAGAGCTACCGTTCCTAGACGGTAGCGGTGGGGCTTCTTCACTCGGCCGGTGGTCGGCGCCGATTTTCTCACCGTCTTGGTGGTGAGCTGCTCCGGGGTGCCTTTCCACCGGTGGACTTCCGAGCGGCCCTCTCTCTCCTGCTGTCTTTTTCTCTTCCAGTAGCGGCCCTCCCTCTCCCTTCTCTTCTTTCAGAGGCGGAGATCCTAGAGCCTCCTCTTCTCGTAGGCCCTCCTCGGTGACTTCTTCTTCGGCGGCGGCGGGCACGGCAGCACCGCCGGGATCCAGCACTCCACCCTCTTCGGCGTCTCCCACCCTCCTGGAGCCTTCCTCTTCACCATAGGCAGACTTCCGCTTCCTGAGGAGAAGCCTCGTTTTCTCCTTGAGTCGCTCGCCTACCACTCGACTGACTCCTTCCCCGACTAGTTGGGGTCCCTCTCTTCCCGAAGCCGACAAGGGAGGTGACGAAGTGGCTGTTGCACATCTCCTCTCCTCCATCTCACCTCGCCAATTCCGGCCGAAGAGTCTCCCTCCTTCACTTTCCCTCCACTTTCTCCTCAGGCGAAGAGACGGGAAGAGAGAGGAGAACGGGGCCCGATGCTACCATCGTCGTTGTCATCACGGCAAGCTCCTCTAAGACCAAGGCTGAGTGGAGACCTTCTTGAAGACCCTCTCCTCCGATGACCTTTGCGTCGTCTCCCACACGCCCTGCCTCTAGAAATCCCAGTAGGCCGCCTACACCCCGTTGCTCGGGCCACGTCCAGCAGCGTCCTTACACGTCCAACAACATCTTCAATACATAAGATCCACTCTCACTCTCACATTTATTTCTGAAGAGTTGGTTGGCATCCTGAAGCAATCAAGGGATATTAGACACTAATAAAAACAAACAAACAAACAAACAAGCAAACTAACTTGTCATGCTACTGGTCGAGGTGCTTTTATTGATATGGTTATGACCACATCAGCTATTTTACCTACTCCCCTTTTTTATTTTGAAAGAAAGTCTAGCAAATTTTAGGAACTGTGTTTTCATCGTGGCAAAATAGGCCATAAGATCTTAGAGTATAGAAAGAAACAATCTGAAGAGAAAGCAGCTCAGAAAGCTCAGACGGCCTCGTCATATCGGACTGTAGCTGTTGCTTCTATTGTTTCGTCAGCGTTTGCATCTTCTTCTTCTATACCCACTTCATCCATTACTACAACAGATATTGAGACAATAGTTTATCAGGTTCTATCTCGCACTACCCTATCAACCACCTCAGATAAACCTTCCTCTTGGTTCATTGACTTCGTATGTTGTAATCACATAACCTCTAATCCCTCTTTAGTTTTCTTGCAAAACTAACTTGAATTTTGTTCCGTTATTTACACTGCTAATGGCTCCCATACGACTGTTAGCCACGTAGGTTCTGTCTCTACTTCTACCTTATCTTTACCAAATACATATTTTGTTCTGAAATTATCTTTTAATTTGCTATCTGTTGGTCAATTTGTGGAACACGGCCTTAAAGTAACCTTTACTGACAAAGATTGTGATGTGCAGGATCAGAAAACGGGTTAGCTCGTTGGGACTGGGCGTAAAGTTGGTCGTCTGTTTGAGCGCACATCATTACATGTACCTAGCTCTAGTCCTATTCCATTAGTTGTTGTCTCCTCAAGTCTTTAGCATTCTCGTTTAGGGCATTCTTCCTTGTCTCCTGTCCAGTCTTTGGCTTCGAACGGTTATTTGGAAAAAGTTAACTTTCAACTTTTTGATTGTCTCCTGTCAATTAGATAAACAAAATGCTCTGCCCTTTAATAAAAGCATTTCTTTCTCCACTGCACCTTTTGATTTGATACACTATGACATTTGGGGACATGCTCCTATTGCGACTAAGGGAGGATTATGATATTTTATGTTGTTTATTGATGACTACTCACGGTATACATGGCTTTATCTTTTACGTCGCTCTGAGTTGCTTAACACTTTTCATGATTTTCAGCAGATGCTTAAAACCCAGTTTGGTTAACCCATAAATGTTTTTTGTGGTGACAACGCTATGGAATATACCTTTACCTCATTCATGAAAGTACTTAAACAAAATTGAATAGTATTCCATCATTCTTGCCCTTACACCTCTCCGCAGAATAGTCGTGCCGAATAAAAGCATCGATACATCTTGGACATTGTAAGGTCCCTGAATCTTTTTGGGGAGAGGCTGTTCTTACAACAGTCTATACCATCAATCGGGTACCTTTTCCCACGATCTTAAATAAATCACCATATGAGGTTCTTTATGAGAAGGTTCCTAATTACTCTTTCCTAAAAGTTTTTAGTTGTGTCTGTTTTGTTATGCTTTATTCACATGAGCGTACTAAACTTGAACCACGCTCACGTCTCTGCTATTTTCTTGGTTATGGTATCGAATATAAAGGTTATCGTTGTTATGATCCTATTGCCAAGCAACTTCGTATATCCTGACATGTTCAATTTTGGGAACACAAAATATTTACTACCATCTCTCTGCTCTATACGGGTCCTCCTCCGTATTCTCCTATCTTCCATAACCCCATTGTTGATCTCTTCCCAGACCCCTTTTCAGTTGCAGGTGATTTTGATCTCATCAGGCAATCTCTCAATGACACTAGGTCTAGATCGTCCACTAATCTGATCATCACAATTAAATCATCCGAGCCTTTTCTCGGTACTATCCTTCCCGCTCTAGTAGGGTAAGATCCATCCCATCTCATCTCAATGATTATCAGTGTTTTTATGCTCTTGCTACTCTCTATGAGCCTCGCAATTATCGTGAGGCCAGTTCTAATCCTCTTTGGTAAATGCCATGTTTGATGAACTCCAAGCTCTACATAATACGCATACATAGGACCTGACTGACTTGCCTCCTAGAAAGACTGCAGTAGGATGTAAGTGGGTGTATAAGATCAAGACTCATGCTGATGGTTCAGTAGATCACCACAACACTTGTCTGGTGGCTCGAGGATTTACACATGAGTATGGTATTGACTATGAGGAGACTTTTTCAACAGTCGCACGTCTTACCACTTTTCGTTCCTTACTTGCAGTTGCAGCTATCAAGTAATGGAACATGCATCAGATGGATGTTAAGAATACTTTCCTCAATGGTGATTTCACCGAGGAAGTGTACCTACAGCCTCCTCTAGGTCTTGCTCATCCACAGGGGAAGGTTTGTCGTCTTGGAAAGGTGCTCTATGGCCTCAAGCAATCTCCTCGGGCTTGGTTTTCCAAGTTCAGTTCAGTCCTCACTCAACAGGGTTTCACTCCTAGTGCATATGACTGCGCTATTTCTTCACCGATCTAAGGCTAGTATTGTTTTTCTCTTGCTATATGTGGATGATATGGTTATTACTGGAGTTGACGTATCAGAAATTCATACACTTTAGCAGTTTCTTGGACAGCAGTTTGAGATGAAGGATTTAGGATCCTTCAACTACTTTCTTGGTCTCGAGGTGACATCCAACTCAGATGGCCATTATCTTTCACAGGCTAAGTATGCTTCCGAGTTGATATCTCATGCTAGGTTGACGATAACAAGACCATGGATAGTCCTCTAAAAATAAATGCTAAGCTTCTTCCCACAGATGGTGAATTATTGACAGATGCAACTCTATATCGGCAGCTGGTTGGCAGTCTCATCTACCTGACTGTGACATGCCCTGATATTTCTTATAGTCACTTTAGTTAATCAGTTTATGCATGCTCCACGCTCTACACACTATGCAACAGTCCTACATATCCTTCAGTACATTAAGAGTACATTGTTTCACAACCTTCATTTCTCAGCCTACTACACTTTATATATACATGCCTATTCTGATGCTGATTGGGCTAGAGATCCTACAGATCGTCATTCTACCACAGGCTATTGTTTCTTGCTTGGGTCATCTCTTATCTCTTGAAAAAGCAAGAAGCAAACAGTTATCTCTCACTCCAGTACAGAGTCTGAATATCATGCACTGGCAGATACTACCTCTGACACTATAAGAAAACAAACCTATACCGATGCTTTTCTGGACTTTTGGCGACGCTAATAAGCGTCGGCTAAAGTACCGCCGACACAAAGCCAAGCATCGCCAAAGCATCGGCGATACCAGAGTGGCAAAAGTTTTTGCCGATGCAGGATGAAAGCGTCGGCAAAAATCGAAATTTGCCGACGCTTGCGTAGCGTCGGCGATAACCCGACGGATAATTTCCTCACGATTTTTCTCCTGATTTTTCCCGATGCTTTTTAGCGTCGGCCATTCCTCACGCTTTAAAACGTCGGCAAATGTGGATCTGCTGACGCTAATGTAAGCGTTTGAAGCATCGGGATAAGCGTGCCGGTGCTGTGCCACGACCTCTTTTACCGACGCTTAAAAGCGTCAGAAATTATTTTTTTTACAATAAAAAAATAATTCATATTGTAAAACACACATTACAAAATATATATTATAACAATATAAACCTGTATTACATTGATACATTGACACAAATACTCAGATCATTCAAAATATGAATATTGTTATATCTGATTAAAAATTTGCTTAAATTGTTTCAAATTACAATGAACTATGAAAAATAAGAAACATATACATATCAAACTCATAAAAGATAATCTAGAATGCATCAGGGACGGGATTCAGCTCCAT
>JAOXJJ010000001.1:16209003-16220507 GCA_025769935.1 Phoenix roebelenii | reverse complement strand
AGGTGCAACCGAGCCGACCTCCAAGAAGCAAAAGAGACGCCGCGAGGAGCGCGGTCGTCCCAAAAGCCAGTCTCCTCACCGGAATAGGAACTTCCCACGACTGAGAAGTCCACCTCGGCCCCGGGGGCAGCCCCGACCGAGGTCTTCGCCCAGACCGAGATCGCCGGTGCGACCACGACCACAACCAGGGAGGTATGAGAACTACACTCCCCTCAATGCTCCTTGGACAGAGATTCTGATGGAGATCCAGGGTCGGGATTATTTTTGGCCTCCATCCCCGATGCGGGACCCTGGAGCTTGGCACAATCCTAGAAAGTATTGCCGCTTTCACCGAGATCACGACCACGACACGGAGGATTGCTTCCAGCTCCAGGATGAGATCGAGGTGCTCATTCGCCGCGAAGTACTCAACCGGTTTGTGCGGAACCGGCGTGAGGAAAGGAGGCCAGCGGGGACCGCCGCACAGCCCGAAGATCCAAATGCCAACAGACCCATCGCCGGGACCATCAATACTATCCGAGGTGGAACCTCGGCCCGTGGATCTGCGGAGGAAAGGGCCACCCCAAAGCGCCTGCGCACCTCCGACATCATCCCGTTCTCGGATGAGGACATGGAAGGAGTTGAGACTCCTCATGATGATGCTGTGGTCATCTCCATGATTGTAAACAAGTTTGATGTAAAGCGCGTCTTAGTAGATAATGGAAGCTCGACGAATGTTTTATACTATGACGCCTATCAAAAAATAGGGATGACGGAAAACCAGCTTCGGAGAATGAATGCTCCACTGGTCAGGTTTACCGGGGATTCGGTCCTGATCGAAGATGAGATCAGCCTTCTGGTCACGGTTGGCCTCGCCCCTCAGGAAAGTACTGTAAGGATGGATTTTCTTGTGGTTCATCTGTCTTCGGCCTACAATGCCATCCTTGGACGGCCAGGGCTCAATGCCCTCCAAGCTGTGGTCTCAACTTATCACTTGCTCGTGCGGTTCCTCCCCGACCAAGGAGTAGGGGAAGTTCATGGGGACCAGCCAGCGGCAAAGCGGTGCTATATGGCGACTCACAAAGTGAAGCAACCAGCCAAAGCACTGAGCCTAGGGGAGCGACCGGCCGAGGCGTCAACTCCAACACCAGATCAGACGCTCTCCATCGAAACTTTGGAAACACGGGACGACCCCCGAAAGAAACGGGTACAGCCTAGTGAGCTTCTTACCCAAATTTTCTTACAAGAAAACTGCCCAGAGCTAACTGTGCAGGTCGGCTCCGGCCTGAGCGCCCGCGAAAGAGACCACATGATCGAGTTCCTGCGGGCCAACATGGACGTTTTTGCCTGGTCACCATCCGACATGTCGGGAATAGATCCCGAGGTCATGGTTCACCGACTTCAGGTGAAACCGACTTGCAAGCCTGTGCGGCGGAAAAAATGGGATTCCACCCCGAAATGACAGCGGGCGGCGGCCAAGGAAGTGGACAAACTTCTCGAGGCCAGCTTCATCCGAGAGGTCTCCTATCCGGATTGGCTCGCCAACGTGGTCCTCGTTAAGAAAGCCAATGGAAAGTGGCGCATGTGTGTGGACTACACTGACTTGAACAGAGCCTGCCCAAAGGACAGCTTTCCACTCCCCAGCATTGACCAGCTCGTGGACTCCACTTCGGGACACCAGTTGCTGACATTCATGGACGCCTTCTTGGGATACAACCAACTTTGAATGGCGCCAAAAGACGAGGAGAAGATGGCCTTCATCACCGACAAGGGCACCCACTGCTATAAAGTGATGACTTTCGGGTTGAAGAACGCCAGAGCAACATACCAAAGGCTGGTCAGCCGGATCTTCAAGAACCAGATAGTCCGAAACATGGAGGTCTATGTGGACGACATGCTGGTGAAGAGCCAAACAGTGGAGGACCATATGGCCGACCTCAATGAGACTTTCTCCATCCTCAGAAAGTATCGGATGAAGCTCAACCCTGCTAAATGTGCATTCGGAGTCACCTCGGGTAAATTCCTTGGCTTCGTAGTCACCCAGCATGGAATCGAAGCAAACCCCAAAATGATCCGAGCACTCCAAGAGATGGCGCCATCGAAGATGGTTAAAGAGGTACAGCGACTCACTGGACGGGTCGCAGCCCTCGGAAGGTTCGTTTCCAGGTCAGCCGAGCAGTGCCTCTCCTTCTTCGTAGTCCTCAAGTGACCGAAGAATTTATTGTGGTCAGAGGAATGTCAGCAAGCTTTCGAAGAGCTCAGGCGCCTTCTCGCTTTTCCTCCATTACTTACAAAACCCCAGCTGGGTGAGCTCCTCTATTTGTACTTGGCCGTCTCCTCAGTTGCAGTAAGCTCGGTCCTGGTCCGAGAGGAGAACAAGCTTCATAGACTAGTGTATTACACCAGCCAGGTCTTATGGGATGCTGAGATCCGATACTCTAAATTGGAGAAAACCATCTTCGCCCTGGTCATCTCGGCATGAAGGCTCTGGCCCTATTTTCAAGCCCACACTGTGGCCATACTGACCGACCAGCCTATGAAGCAAATTCTCCAACGGTCAGATCGTGTCGGGAGGATCACAAAGTGGGCAGTCGAGCTCGAAAAGTTCAACCTCGAATACTGTCCGAGGCCAGCAGTCAAAGCTCAGGCACTCGCTGACTTCATTGTGGAGTGCACCGTGCCGGACGATCCTGAGCCCACACCCACACCAGTGGAGGAGACCCCGAGGAAACCATGGACCCTACATGTGGATGGATCCTCGACCTCGGGGGGTAGCAGAGCAGGTCTCATTCTCACCAGCCCGGATGGGGTGGTCGCAGAGCAAGCTTTGCGCTTCGAGTTTTCTGCTTCTAACAATGTGGCGGAATACGAGGCACTCATTACCGGGCTCAAACTGGCAAAGAAGATGAAGGTGAAGGACCTAAAGGTCTTTAGTCACTCCCAACTGGTTGTGAGCCAGATCTTGGGAGACTTTGAAGCCAGAGAGCCATCGATCCAGAAATATCTCCAGAAGGTGCGAGACCTCACCTCTACTCTAAGCTCCTTCAACATCCAGCAAATTTCCAAGATAGAGAACCTGAGAGCAGACCAACTGTCGAAGCTGGCGACCTCCCGCATGAGCGAGCTCCCGAAGACGATGGTGCTTGAATACCTTCAAACGCCTAGCACCGAGGAGCCCGAGCCAACCCTTTGCCTCGAGGCGGAGCCGAGCTGGATGGACGAGCTCATCAGTTATTTGTAAAGTGAAGCCCTTCCCAATGATGAGCTCGAGGCTCACCGAATCAGGCGTCTAGCCTCCCGATACATATTATATGAAGGAAAGCTTTACCGAAAATCTTTCACCTCTCCTCTCCTCAGGTGCCTCCGCTCGTCAGAGGCGGACTATGCCATGCGAGAGGTTCATGAAGGGATCTGCGGAAATCATTTGGGAGGCCGAGCGCTGGCTCACCAAATCTTGCGCGAGGGATACTATTGGCCCACACTTCAAAAGGATGCAATGAACTTCGTCCGAAGGTGTAATCGATGCCTGCGGAACGCCAACATCCAGCGTCGATCCTCAGCCTGCTGACCTCGATCAGTGCCCCCTGGCCATTCGCCCAGTGGGAAATCGATATCCTGGGGCCATTTTTCCTGGCAACTGGGCAGAGAAAATTTCTAGTCATCTCAATCGACTACTTTACCAAGTGGGTCGAAGCTGAACCAGTGGCCCGGATCACCGAGCAAAAGATGGGAGATTTTGTTTGAAAGTCAATAATCTGTAGATTTGGACTCCTCCGCATCCTTATATCTAACAATTGCCGTCAGTTCGATAACGTCAGTTTCAAAAAATTCTACTCCGAACTCGGCATCGATCACCGCTTCACCTCGGTCGCCCATCCACAGACAAATGGAGAAACCAAGGTGACGAATCGCACCATCTTGCAGGAGCTCAAAGCTAGGCTTGACTGATCCAAGGGACAATGGGTCGAAGACCTATACAACGTTCTTTGGGCCTACCGGACTATATTTTGACTACCCACTGGTGAGACCCCCTTCAATCTGGCATATGAGACAGAGGCTGTTATCCCCTTGGAGATCGGACTCCCCTCCCCAAGGGTAGAGCACTACGACGCCGACTCCAATTCTTCTCAGCTCAGGAACAACTTGGACCTCGTTGAAGAGGCAAGGGAAGCCGCCCGAGTCCGCATGGCAAGATACCAACAGAAGACGGCCCAATACTACAATTCCAAAGTTAAGGCCAAGCTTTTCAATATGGAAAATCTCGTCCTCAGGAAAACTAAAGCTTCTCAGCCTACTGAGCAGGGGAAGCTAGCTCCAAACTAGGAAGGACCCTACCGGATCGCGCGAGTCCAGCGGCCCGAAGCATACAAGCTGGAGTCTCTCGAAGGGACCCTCATCCCATAAGGCTGGAATTCCGAAAATCTTCGGATGTATTACCAGTAGAATCCTAAGGGATCCTCGGCAATTGGGAACATGATTCTCGCCCTCTCCTCATGTTAATTCATTTATAGTTCTTTTTTTTAACTATTCTGTGCTCCTCCAGACATTGGGATCCTTGTGATCCTCAGAAAACCCGACCAAGTTCGGATGCCCCAGCCGAGCCTGGAACACCTCGCCGCGACGACATCGAGCTCGATCTCGATCTCCCTTAAAGGCCCCAACCAAATTCGGATGCCCGACCAAGTTCGGATACCCGACCAAGTTCGGATGCCCCAGCCGAGCCTGGAACACCTCGCCGCGACGACATCGAGCTCAGTCTCGATCTCCCTCAAAGACCCCGGCCAAGTTTGCGATGCCCCGAGAGTCGACAGCGAGCCCAAGCTCCCTCGACCTCGAAAAGATGGGGTAGTACTTTCGCGGCACCCCGTAGGGCCTCCTCGACTAAGGTCGAGATGCCCCGATAAGTCGATAGCGAGCCCAAGCTCCTTCGACCTCGGAAAGATGGGGTAGTATCTTTGCGGCCTTTAGGCGGAGAACTCTGCCCTCGTATTTGTGGCCGGTGGCCTTAACGCGGGCCTCAGTAAGATGCGCCTCGGAGGCGCGCAGTTCTGACCTCACCAAAGCATGTGCGGCCCTCTTCCTCAAGCTTGCTGATGGCCGATCACTGCCCGGCTTCAGTAGCCTCCATCCGCGCGGCCTCCGACTCGGCGAGCCTCTTCTCGGCCGACTCTAGCTGCCTTTAGAATCGCCGAGCCTTGTTCTGGCATCCCGAGTCTATGAATACCAGTGTATCGATTTCATGGAGATGCTGCAGGAAAAACAATGGTAAGTGAAAGAGGAGGAAATACTAACAACTAAAGACAAAATGAGAAGGCAGCTTATCCGAACGGCGTTGCAGTACGCCTGATCGACGATCTCCTCGAGCTCGAGGGCTTCGAACTCGGCCTGGTCGGTCGAGAGCATCATGCGGTGGAATACTGCACGCGCGACATCACTGTTCCGGAGGGCCGAGCTGCCCTCACAGATCGGGGACTTTGAGTCAGCAAACCCCCTCCCGGAGCATCCTCCGGCCCCTGATGAACTTGGCCGGCCCGAACTCGCGACGACGGGGCGGGACGCACTCGAGACCCCAAGGCCCCTGCTCGGCTCGGGCCCCGAGCACCGCAGGCGGACGATAGGCCGACCTGCCCGTTGAGAGATAGGGGCGGGGTAGGCCGGGGGTGCCGAGTCTGACTCCCCCTGGAACCGGAGCTTGCGTGCTCGGTGGCTGGGGCCCTCTCCCGAACAGATCCAGACGTTCCGACCCTAGAGACCCTCGCCTCGGTAGGGGCAGAGGTAGAAGCTGACCTGGCCCGCTTTCTGGGCTCGGGAAGAGCCCCGCCAGCCTCGGCTGCCCTCCTCTTCAGTCGGGCGAAGAGGGATGTGTTGCTCGTCGTCATCTTGGGAATGTCTGAAACGAAGAAAAAAAGAAAAATTATAAGTAAGGAAAGGAAGGAAAGAAACGAATAAGGCAAAAGACAAAGCAATGCAACTACTCTTACCCTCGGGGCACGCCGAGCTCAAGCCGACGTTCACCAAGGTCTCCTCGCTTAGGAGGTCGGTCAGAACGATATCCTTCCCGAGACCACGCAGAGCGTCAAGAACCCTCTGCTCGTCCGCCGTAAGTTGGGTGAGCCTATTGAGGGCTTTCAGCCGGGGATGCCTCCACCTCGGGTCAAATCTCGTGAGACCTTGGACAAAAGAAAGAAAAACCTCCCCTTCCACTCATGGATAGAGGAAGGGGCACCTCAGAAAAGTGACATACCACCCCGAAAGGTGAAATATGGCCACCCTCCGTCCGTCGGATTCGTCTTCAACATGAAACACCGGCGGAAGACACTCACCAAGGTCGGGATCTGATACGCAAGGCAAAGGGATAAGAACCCGACGATGGTCCTCCATGAGTTCGGAGTGAGTTGTGCTGGGACGAGTTGGTACTCCACCAGCAAATCGTTCACAAACTCATGGAGAGGGATCCGCAGGCCGGCCCAGAGTGTCTCAACGTACACCTCGATCCTACTTGGAGGTGGTCGCATCACTCGGTCCTCCGGCTTCGCAGGCTCGAGACGAAACCCGGGCCGAAAAAAGAACCGAGAATGGACCAGCTCTAGTTCCTCCTCCGTCAGGCTAGACCCGACCTCATTCGGACCAGAACCCATTTTAGAAAGAAAAGTGAAAGGGAAAACAAAGGACGAAGAAAGGAAAAAAAGAAGAAGAAGGGAAATCCTCGAGCCAACGTGGGGAGGTGACCTACGGGGGTGATCGCCGGAAATCGCCCTAGGGCATCGCCGAGGAGACTCGATCACAACTGGGAAAGAAGAATAGAGACGGAGGAAGAAAGAGAAGCAGCAACAACAAGCGGCCAAGCGAGACCTTTCTAGGGCCAGGCTAAGGGATTTATATAGACCCTTCTGACGGCCTAGATCAGCAGGACTGGATCTCGCCTTCTGTCCAGATTGCACCACATATCGGCCCCGAAAATCGAAACAACGCATTTATTCTAGATTAGTACCTCGAATACGAAATCGAAGCAGTGTCCTGTCGGATCTCGGAGCCTCATCATGAGCCCGCCCCGCGAAGCGGCCTTGGAGGGCGAAAATGCATCGCCCCATCTCCTCTCATTAGAAGCGCCCCGAAGCGTGCGGAGCGCCGAAATAATTTAAGTTTTTCTGGCCCCCACCACTCCAATAAAGACAACTACTTCTCGCGTCCGAGCTCGCAAACGGCTCGAACTCGAAAGTCGGAGGGTAGTGTTGGGGGAATATAAGTCGCCCCAAAGCATGTGAGCATATCACCGACACGTGATGAGAGGCGCCCGTCCTCGGGGCGCCCGACCTCAGAACACCCGACCTGGCACTCGGCCAAGCACCTGACCTCAGAGCTCTCGACCTGGTGACCGACCTCAACGATTCTCGACCTCGAAAGCCTGACCTCACCATCCACCCGCCACGGTCACATCCTTCTGCAGCTTGACCAGGGACCATGCCTTGCCACCGCCGTCAACAATTAATGCGCATGGCCTCTGCAGACCTCCGGCTTACTCAACAATTAATGCGCATGGCTCCTGCAGACCTCCGGCTTACTCAACAATTAATGCGTATGGCTCATGCTATCTACGGATCTCAAGCCCTCCACGACAAATCTACTCGACTGCATCTGATCAACCATGACAACTCGTTGGCTTTGCCCTAATCTCCTACGACAAGGCATTAATTCACACGATCGTGCATTAATTCATATAACATGCTCAATCATATGGTAACTCGTTCGCTCCGTCACATCACAGGTAATCCAATACCCCTCTATAAAAAGAAAACCCCTCCATCTTAGAGGGGGCTGGACTCTGAAACTCTGGACACATATTTTCTCTCCTTATATACATCTGCGCCTTCTGACTTAGGCATCAGAGGGCCGGTGCTGGAAACCCCGGCCACCGGCTTTTTGCAGGCCCCACGGAGGATGCCGCCTGCCGATGGACCGCCACCCGCTATCTCATGCCGGAGCTTCTCTCTTTCAGCCGAGTGGTCACCCCCGGGTCCACTTTCCAGCAACAGTGCCTAACTTATGCACACCAACATGATTTTGAGTACGCAAGGCCTAGTATCCAATCCAAATTATCATATAATTTGGCGCACAACTTAGCCTATTAGCAGCTTGAGCTACAATATAGTTTGAATTCAAAGCGGGCCAGTAGTTTGAGCTAGAGGTTGCAAACGACCAAGCTGCTCATGAGCTAGCTCGAGGCTCGAATTTAGTTGGCTTGGTTAAGAAAGAAGCTGAGCTAAAGCTTGGCTTACCTTGCACAAGCTTGGCTAGTACAAACGGGAGATATTAATATATAAATAATGTAGATATAACAATCATAATCATAATTATTTAGCCTTCTCTCAACTAGTTAAGATCGGCTTTGTTAATACTCATTCTTTTGGTACAATCTGTGATGTTATTCCAAGTTTCTTCATTTTCTTCCTCACAATCTCCATCTATATTAATTTAATTTTTTCTTTTCTTTTCTTACAACCATCAATATAAATTAAAATATCTTTCTTTGCGCGGTCCACATCAAATATTAGTTATACATCCATATGATCTGAATTCATGATTTTTCATCTCTTTATCCTTATTTTTATGCAACTTTTATAACACTTTTAATTTATTCGTTTGTTAATATGCAATCATGGTTTCACCATGTATCCTGCTGGAAAGCAAAAAATACAAATCTAAAACATCAAAAATATTAATTTATTTTTTGTTTCTTTTGCCCCATTCTCTTATTAAGAAAGAATTGGGGTCCTCCCCACTCCCCGTCTGCCTCTCTTTTTGCACTAGCACTCTCAAGCAAGCTCAAGTGAAACAAGGATTGATGGCTAAGGCAACAAGGCTGGTGTTCTTACCAATTCCGGGAGTGGGTCACTTGAAACGTGTAAGTATCCAAGATCTACTTAGATTCCTCGTCTAAATCCTGACTTCCTCGTTAGGCTAAGAGTTCAAATCTAATTATAAGCATTATGACCGGCCTGTGGTCGGCCCCAATAAATCCATGCTACAGTGTTCTCTAGTCCACTTAGGTTATGGGCTAAATCCGCTTTAATACTATTTGTAACAATCGAGGATTTCGTCTAAAATAGCTAGCTAGAAGATATTATTTGGCTTCTTTAATTTTATATAAGGATCTAAAATTTATCTGGCGAATAATCGATATAGAACTAAATATATGTCCGTACGGATTCTCACACAACCGCCATCCAATTCATCAAGCTCCCGCGGATCAACTTCTCCTTTGACGACGGTGAAGATGCATCGCGATACTCTTGTGCTTCATCGAAGCCCAGAAGCCCGTCGTCAAGGATGCCATCCCTACCCTTCCATCCGCTATTCCCATCGCTGCAATTATCATCGACTTCTTTTCCACTGCCATGATTGATGTCGCAGCTGAACTCGATCGGCATCCCCCAATACCTGTACTTCACTTCGAGCGCAGCCATCCTTAGCCTTGTGCTCTACCTCCCCACTCTCGATCTCACCTATCCATTGGAGATGGAGAACTTAGCCTCCAAAGTGGAGATTATAAAGATCCCGAGCCTTGCCTCCCCGTTGCCCCTGCTAGCCATGCCAGCACCTGCGTTAAACAAGAAGTATGACGGCCACAAATAGTTCCTCCACCATGCCCGCCGGTTCCAAGAGGTTAAGGGAATCGTGATCAACACCTTCACCGAGCTAGAACCTAACGCAATTCATGCAATATTGGAAGACCAATCACCCGACACCAAGCTATCTACCCAGGTAAGCAGGAGGAGGGGCATGAGTGCATCGAGTTGCTCGACGGGCAGCCAGAAGGATCGGTCGTTTTCCTATGTTTTGGAAGCATCGGGTGCTTCAACAGGGAGCGTCGGAGATTGCAGTGGGGCTTGAGCGAGGTCGGCATCCATTCCTGTGGTAGCTGCGAAGTTCGCCGAAGGGGAGGTACCAACCACCGTGCGATGCTGTCCTCGGTGCAATGCTTCCTGAAGGTTTTCTAAAGCAGGCAAAAGGAAGGGGGATGGTGTGGCCAAGGTGGCTGCGCCGAAAGTAGAAATACTGGGGCACAAGGCAGAGGGGGGTATTTTGTGAGCCATTGCGGGTGGAACTCATGTTTGGAGAGCTTGTGGGCTGGGGTGCCCGATGCTCGGGTGGCCATTGCATGCCGAGCAGCGGTCTAATGCATTCGAAATGGCAATAGAGGTGGGAGTGGCCACGGAAATCATGGTGGGAGATGGCGGGATGGTAGACGCGGAGGAGGTGGAGAGAGGTGTGAGGTGTTTGATGGGAGAAGACGTGGAGGGCAGTAAGGTAGGAGAGATGGCAAGGGAGGTGAAAGAGTTGGCCGGCAGGAGGGCCCTTGAGGAGGGAGAATCGTCGAGTGTGGGGTTGGAGGGTCTGGCCAAGGAATTTATCAAGGAGATCGACTTGGTGCCGAATTGAAAGTTTATGACACCAATGTGGGGTCCAATTGCTGATAAATTGAGTCAGCTCATCTAATCATTCTTCTCTCATGCAAATGTCAATGCAAGGCTTGTGCTCACATTTGTGGCTTGCGCATGTTTGTGGAGCATCGCACGATGAATTCTTAAAGCTTTAGGAGCTAATTTAAAAATATGTTTCCTTTTTTTTCGAGTACACTGGCAGTACATACTAGTCTTGCATAAGCACTACCTATTGAGTCAAAGAACAAAATACTCCACAAAAATAGAGAAACAAATACAAAGCAAGTCCAAAAAATCACTTCAGAATGATGAGGAGCAAAGAAGGTAACCCAATCAACAGCTCTATTCGCCTCATGAAACATATGTACAACCTAAAAGACGTTACACTCCTGCGCCACCGGACGTCCTCTAGAAGCGGATGGTTGAACACTCCCGGCCCCTCCTATAGAATCCACTCAATCACCTCTACTAAGTCCCCCTCCAGGATGACGTACTGAGCCTCCAAAACTTGCCTTGCATAGAAAACACCCTCCCAGGCAGTTCTGAGTTCCGCCTCTGAAACTGATGGCTCGAAGGTGTACCACCCTCCCACCGCAATCAGCCGGGACTCGTGATCCCTAATCACAAAGGCAACACCTGTGTCTCCTCCGTCAGCTGACAAACTACCATCAAAGTTTACCTTAAGGTGGCCAGGGGGTGGAGACTCTCAGGATGTGAGAATATACTTAGACGCTATATCAGCAGAGGAAGAGACCCAAATATCTCTAGCCAACTCAGATGAAACAGTCATAGTAGTCTCAGAGACCTCAGCAGCCTGACGGATAGCTCTATCCACCACAACCCTCAAGAGGGCCCTCCTGCTCTCAAAGACTCTGTCATTCCTATCCAGCCAAATGTGATAAGCCATATAAGCAGGAGGGTTAATTTAAGCATGACCACTAATTTAAGCCTTCCTTCTCTCATTTAAGCCAAATGTGATCCCTCTGTTAATTTAAGCATGACCACAATTGCTGATCTCAATG
The DNA here is from genome assembly GCA_025769935.1 of Phoenix roebelenii. NCBI lineage: Eukaryota > Viridiplantae > Streptophyta > Magnoliopsida > Arecales > Arecaceae > Phoenix > Phoenix roebelenii. The sequence continues at coordinate 16,209,064 of JAOXJJ010000001.1, read as the reverse complement.
ATAAGTGGGCATCATATGCTGGGCCTGGTGGATGGAATGGTAATGTGATCGAATCAAAAGC
>JAOXJJ010000001.1:16193346-16208903 GCA_025769935.1 Phoenix roebelenii | reverse complement strand
ATTAGTATAATATAAGATATACTCAAATGCTTTGAGCTCATCAAAATCAAATGAGGGCTTAATCAATTACTCCACACTCTTGAACTTCTGAGGAGGGCTCTTGAACTGTCATAGGCCCCTCTCGCGCCGAGGCGAGACACTACTCAGCTCTTTTCGCTCCTTGTGTGCTCTCTTAGTTCCTTGGGGGAGTCTCCCATCAGCAGATTCACGGCGGGAGGCCATGGCTTCCTCGATGTTGACATACTTATTTGCTCGTGCTAATATTTCGGCAAAATTGATGGAAAAATGCATCTCTAGAGAGAAGAGAAAGCTTAATGGCTGCATCCACTCTTTATTGCAGACATCGCAACCGATTGATCCAAGTTGCGGACATCCAGCATCGCTATATTAAAGCGGCTGACATATTCTTTAAGAGATTCTCTCTCTCTACTTGATGCCGAGTAGCGTGTCCAAGCCGCAACATCATCTTTGGCTGGAGACAAAGTGTGCCATGAAGAGGAGGGCAAGCTGCTCGAAGGAGTGGATGGATTTAGGTCGAACCTCAGAGAACCAAAATCGAGCCGCTTTGCAAAGGGTCACAGGGAACGCCTTGCAAAGTACGATGCCGGTGGCTCCACGTAGCATCATGAGAGCTTTGAAGCTCTCAAGCTAGTCCAAGAGATCTGAAGTGCTATCATACGGTTCTATATGCAGCATCTTGAACCGATGTGGGATCGGTTCCTCCATGATTTGTCGAGAGAAGGAGGCTCTGAGGAGAAATTATGATCGTTGCTCGCCCTTGATACTTGCTCTTTGAGGGCCTGAATCTAGTGGTCCATTTCTTCGATTCTCCTATCTAGGTCAACTCCCAGCTAGGGTGGGAGCTTCACGAAGCGAACAAACGAGAGGCTCTGGATGTAATCCCCACGGGAATGAGATCTTGGAGAGTAGTGTCTCCCATTCTAGCCGGGGGCACTTCGTCGAGAGTGTCGACTCTGACGTGACTGCTCAGGATCCCGATCTTGGGGTTGAAAGCTAACTGGGTGCATGTGGCCCACCGGTGACTAAGAGTGGGGGCTGAGCTGGCAAGATTTTAGTCGGGCCAGCTCTGATTGCTCTATCGCCTGTTGCAAGCCCTGGACTGCTATGGGCAATGTCCGTACCTACCAAGTAAGCAGGTTGAGTTGTCCCTTGTTTACAGGCGCAACGGACTATTCTGATGGAATATGTTCAAGTGCATGTTCTAGCGGAGCAAGTTTGGGGCACTGTAACGACCTTTGGAAAGTCAACAAGCGGCGTTGCGAAGCACACGACGTTTCGCTGGTTCCTCATGACTTCATGCTAGTCGTCTCTCGCTTCGATTGTGGGTGCTGTAGCTGGGGGATGGGCTCTTTCTCTAGCACCAATCTATTGCCGCCTTTTTCGTATAGAGGTAGGAGCATAGCTCGGACGACGCTGGAGATGGGCTGAGCAGGCTAGTTGAGGCATTGGGCGTTGGACTCCTTTGTTGGGTAGCCTGCAAGAAGTTTATTTACTGGAGGATTTTCAGCGGAAGACCCTCCGATACCTAAGTCAGAATAACAAGGCAATAGTATGGAAGAGAGAGATTTCAGCATATTGAGGGCTCCATGAGAAGGGTAGCATATTACGTGTATATTATGTACCCGAGGTCTCCCAAGCTGCTCTCCTTATATAAGGGAGCTAGTTTGTCCTTACTTGAGCCGGCGTGTCATGCAATAATGGCTAGATAGTAGCCGATGGTACGGTCGTGGTATGGGTGCCAATTTACGTGGGTTGCAGATTGCGTTAGTGGGGCGCAGGATGCGATGCCTCCGCAACTGCGAACTACCAAGGCTATTAGCCCTTGTCGATGCATGCCAATTTTTCTATATGGTTGGCGACTCTTCGGTCAGAGCTAAAGTCGTTCACCGAGTTCACCCCGGTTTACGTCCGAGGATAGGAAGGTTAATTAGGCCCAAGGTCGGGGTGTCCAGTATATTTCTCATGAGGTACATCACTTACACCTCATCTACTTCTCTTTTTATCTAGCTATCTCTTCCTCAATCTAGCTAGAATAGTATTTGTCGTCACATATAATGCAACTATTTATTTGCATAATCTTGTTTGACAAGAAATATTATCTCTTATTCAATAATTAAGATTTAAAAAATTTAAAACATATCTCTTTATATTTTATTTTCTTTAATTTTTTGTTTATATTTTGTTTAAACGCAATTTTCTAATCATCGGTTTTTTTAGCAAACGTGATTTTCTGTTCAGATCATGGCAAAGAAAAGGAACAGAAAAAAAAAGTAGAAATTGCAATGGAAAAGCAGCGGTGGATGGGACTCACCTCGGATACTCGACAGCCTCCACAAGGGGGCAACGGCTTGAGATCTGCTCAATGCTGCTTCTTTTTATGATCATCTATTATTTTATATATAATATAAATAAAAATAGACAAGAATAATTAATGCAACGGGCACAAACTAAATTATATAATAGTATATTATATTATTGCGTAAATGAATTATGAAGTGGGATTCAAGTCCTTATTTTTCTCAAAGGTGCATACACGCCAAAGGAGTCCGGCTTTCGGACACTGCTAAGTTGAAGGAAATGGTCCAGGCGATGAGGGAGCAGAACCGAAAATTGAAATAGCCTTAACAATTTCTTATTGAAAAAAATTACAAAACCATTATACCAAATTTGGGTCATTTATATTTAGAGTCTAAACATTTAAAAAGTATCAATTAGCTATCAAAACTTTAAAATTATTGCAATATAGCCCAATCACCTATTTTTTTGTAATCACATGAGGATGGCATGATTACTATTTTTTTGTAAAATTTCAAAACTACCTTTTCCACTAGTTTACTAAGGAATTTATATTTTGGCAGAAATCAAAGAAAAAGAGAGAAAAAGTAATGCTTTGAAATCTGTGCAAGTAGATGCATAATAGTGGATAAAGTGCTTTTTTTGATCTGTGCAAGTGCATGAATTATAGAGGATAGAGATTTGAAATCTATACAGGTAAATGAATGATAAAAGACAGCCTCTTTGATATTTTTATCTTTTTATTTTAGGATCCAGATTGATAGCTGGTTCATATTACATCATATTTGAAGTTTTGGTGATTAATTGACGCTTTAAACTTTTGGAGTTTATTTGAAAGAATGTCTCCATAATTTTTTTTTTCTAAGGATGTATACCGCAAAAGACATGTGACGCATTATTGGTAAGAAATGCATATTGCCACGGGATTTCTTAAAAATAAAAAAAATATAAAAAAAGAATGAGCGACCTAACTACAACATTATGCGATTGCAAATAAATTAAATACCGTCTCACCATCAAATGCTTGCTTAAATAGTATCATCTATGACAAAAAGATAGGGATACGAATTCCATTTAGAGTCTATCTTAGCAGAATAGGCTAGATATCAAATGGAAACATCAGGATTAACCCCTTCTAAATTTTGAAATTAAATAATTAAAAAAGAACATCTATATCACTTGTTGACTCTATCTTTAAGTTGAGGTTTGGTAATTTGTCAAACTACATGTTTGTTTGATCATTTTATCGGTGAATTGAGCAGTGGGTACTCTACATACCTTTGAGGATCGGAACCGGCTAACCTCTTATTATTTCATGAGGTTCCAACCACTCCTTAGCTTGACTGAGCCGCTCCTCATTGCTTCTCCACGGCCTCGTGTTACAAAACAAGCATCCTTATTGAAAACATTCAGACTATTAAATAACTATTTTATTGTATTTCATAATATTTTATATTTTATTATTATTATTTATATCTGACAAAAATGAGAAATTATTTATAGATATTTTGAAAAAATTATTGCTAAAAGTATTTAAAAATATTGGCAACTTCTATATTTCACTATATTAACATATAATTTTTCTTACAAGCTCTTAAAAAATAGATAATTCACGATTATTTTTTATTATGCTATAATTAAATAGTAACAATAGTATTGATACAAAATTATTACTATAATTTTATATTATTTTTTAATTTAAATAATTTTAATTTTTAAAATTTTAATAACCTGAACTCTTGATTAGATCAATCTAGATGCAAACTTGCATGCAATCTACATAGCAAATTATACTACTATCTTTTACGATTATATAATTAATATTAATTCTTATCATCAAATTATACTAAAACTCCGGCTTATATCTAAATAATATCCGACTTGTATCCGTAATTATATAGCAAAATATAAATATAACTAATAACTGATTGATATACTTAATATCAAATTTGTATACATATCCATTTAAAACATATATGGATACTGATTTTGATATCTGTTTAATATTCATTTATGTATTTATTGAAAAATATAAAGGTAAATATAAATATACCATATCTGATCCAATTTCAACCCTTGCATAAACCCTTCCCGACTTTACAAAATTGAAGACTCACAGAATGTACCTGCTCATAATCAACTTTTACTGCATTGGCATGCCTTCACCCTTCTGCACTATCACACACGGTTGGCACTCAACACTAAGGCTTTAAATAGGTTGGGTTGACCCGTGATCCGACCAGACTGACTTAGACATGACCCGACCCATTTTGAAGAACCTGTGGGACTGGATCGGGTTCTAAAATTGGACCCGTTCCATTTTTCGAGTCGAGTCTGGGTTCACTGAATTTAGCTGCAATCCAATCCAACCTATTTGACTTTCAAGCGATATTGGATTTCCAACCCTGAGGGTTAGCACTAAGTTAATTGACCATATGCATTCAAATTTGAACTACCTAAGTTAAAGTGGGAATTAGTTAAATGGGTTGGTTAAGACTTGATACTATATATTCTTTTGTAGTGAGCTTTCAGGTCTAATTCAACAGCAGAAAACTAATACTCGAAATGCCTTGGTGGTACCAACGCACTACAACTACTGATATCACTGGTGTCGTACCATCACTTGAAACTATTGATATAAGGCATTTGGTCGTCAGATAGATAAAGATATAGAATGAAAATTAATAAAAAGATAAGACACGAAAAAGGTCTACAAGACTAGGAATCTTTAATTCCATTTTATTAGAAAATTTTTGAATTAAACTGCAAAACCAAACCAAAATTTGTGAAATCATAATTTGTTGTTTCAAATTTTGAAAATACATCACTACCCACCTATCTTTGTTCGCCTATAAAAGATACTAATTAGCATAAGTTTTATTAATTAACCTGTTTAGCTTTGAACATATCAGCAAATCAACAACTGAAATATAAAAGTTCCTTGAAAGTTTTTCTTAGTATCTCCAAAATAGAAAAAAAGCTTTCTAATGCTAACAAGCATGAAATTCTACATCTATTTAAATTTCTATATAATAGTTGTTGTTCTTGTTGTTGCTGTCCCTCACAAAAATTAATATGAATTAAAACATATTGTTATATTCCTACCGTCACATTTTTAGTATTTTGCAGCACTATAAAAGAGGTGAATGGAAGCTTAGTATGTTAACATAAATCTCAGGATTAAAGTTTTAGGACATGATATGCTAACCATTACACCTTTTGGTTTTAAGAGACTGGAGGCACCTTTTGAGGAAAAAATAACTTAAGAAAAAAAAATAAAATAGAAAATAAAGGGAGTAAGCCCCAAAACGGACGATCCGAACTTGAATTTTTGGATTAGGATCGGATTATACATGGACCCAACCCGAAGGATCCACTGGATCAGAAATGTTAGCAATGGACCCAACTCGACCCGATCTTCTATTGGATTGGATTCGAGTGCAACAATAGGACCCGAACAAGTAACCAAATTATATCAGAGTCACTCATAACCCGGTCCGACCCAATCCATTTGCACCCCTACCCAACAGCCACTTATGAAGTTGCATTATACGGAGAAAAGAATGATGAAAAAAATAGAAAATTTGGAAGACTAGCATTCTCTTTATTTGTATGATGACAACTACATATCACAAAACAACGAGCTTGAACCGCAATACTTTCATAGGCCAAGAATATGATCTTTGTGACAAGACTGGTGCGCAACTGCAGCATATTCTGTTCCAGTCCAACTAACAGCGAACCCAAAGCTCACGGACCCTTGGTCGCGTTTTACAGGCTTTACCGGATAGGATTTGCAATAAAATTGAATCGCCCTATCAAGATTAAATTCAAATTTACAAGAAACAAACCTTTCAAAATGCAGCATACATCTTGTGAAGCAGTAAAGAACAGAGATGGAAGTTTTGACTGATCACATCTGAGTGCTGTTGGTTGGCGTCAATCCTCAATATTTTGGTCTTGACCGTCCGGCTGTCCATTTCTATCGTTTCCATAATCCATCCACGGAAGTAGCGACTCTAGGAAAACGATTGCAGCATTGCGACCAGCAACCTCACGCGGGGCACGGGCCCTCACAGGATTGCCCTCTCGGTCGCCATCTTGCATCTCATGCACCATCTGGGGACCAACCATGAACTGCCGTAGTTCTTCAGGAGGAATTGAAGGTGTTGTATCGGAGAAATCTGAAACCATCAGATGTGAATACCTGCCAAAAAGAGAATAAGATATAAATAATATGCTAAAAATTAAAGATCAAATCTGTCATTAATACAAATTGGTTCAGCTAGATTTAACCCGGCGCTATAACGATAACCGAGTAACAACTGCCTAACCAAAAAGAACATTGTCTGCTACTCGCACAGAGACAAACAAGGGATGCTAATCAAACTGAATATATACATAACTCAGCCTACAAAAGAGCATCATTTGTATTTTTGTGCTTTGCAGATAAGGTATATTAATATGACTAAGAGAAAGGCTTGTATTCTCAAAAACTGTTCTAATTAAACAGACAGGATCGGTATGAAGAGACTTGAATCCTTCAAATTAGCCAGGGTTTCACAAAAATACTTGACATCAGATAATAATAATTCAAGGGCGGAAAGGAAAAGGGGGCATAAAAGGACTTTACTCATTCTTCTCCGATGAGAATGCTTCCTTCCTCACACATGACCAATCCCTGGCTTCGCTGCTATTTTGTTTAAGAGAGTCGATCACTAGCAGGGCAGCCTCCTTCAATAAATTCTGCAGTTCTGGAAACCTCCATATTAGATAACTCCGTTCCACGTATATATTGATCAGATGCTCTAAGGACGGGCTTCCTGCTTTTGCTGAGCCAAAAAATGAATTTTTGAGTATTTGTGCCCATACTGAATCCTTCAGAGGTGCCTTGGCAACTAATTTCTGAAGCACCAATGGGTGAAGCATCAAGGCTTGCTTCATAAGATCACTTGACGTGGCTTTGTCAGTCTGTGCAGTATCCTCTTTAGATGCAGCATCGCGCTCGCGGTAAAATCGAGCAACAGCAAGAGAATATGAGAAATTAGGGAACAGCCACAAAGAGTTATCACTTCTATACTCCTCAGCAAATTTTTCCAACCACTGATACTCCTGAGCCCTCAGCGAGAAGTAATCAATGCAAAATAATGCTCCCATTGGATCATCAGAATCTAGTGATAGAAGAAGCTTGCAGACCTCTAGAGCCGATCGATGACAGCCACGTCTGTCCATGTTCTTCATGTGGTTGAAAAGGGCTGAGAATAGTGGTTTATTTGCATCATGACTGTATTTTAACTGACAATTACCTTGTAGTGGGTTAAACAATGGATGCCATGCACACTCCAACGCAAATAAACACTTCCCAATTGCATCAGCAGATGACTGATGCTCTCCAGAATATTTGAAAATCTCACCAAAGGTCAATAAAGATTCAATATGATAAGGATAGTGCGCTAAGATACTTGCAATAGCATTGAGGTCATTGGCTGCTTTCGCAGCTTCAAATGCTTCTTGGGCATGACCATAAGATGGGGAATGCACATACCTACAAGACACATTTAAGACTATTGGTAAAAGACGTATATTAAGACATCTCAAGGAGAAATTTAACAGCTAGCATACTTGCAACCAAAGTAACACCAGCCTGCATATAATATGGAAGATTTAGTCCAAAAGTCTCTTTCCCTAGCGACTAGAACATTTAAAACACATCCATAAATCTGGATGAATAGGTAAAATTTGATGCAAATAATACCAGTCACTTTGTCCTTGCACTATCTGAATATAGTTCATAGATGATAGAATCTGGTATGGGTATATGATGTCATATATACCTCAGCATTTCATAAAAACTAGTCAAGATGATAGCAATATGTCAGTTACATTTCCCAGATACAACAATTTCTCATTAGTCCTTGCCATGCATGTGACATTAGCAACATGCTGTATAACCCATGTTGAGGGATTGATGTAAACCATGCTGTAATGAGCCCATGACAAGGAATTATAAAGAGGCAAAATAGTAATGTATGAGAAGCAGGATTTTATCAGCCAATGTCAAATAATTACATAATATTATAGTTAAGGAAACTAAGAAAAGAAACATTAAATACACCAATCAACTAGTGAGTGAAGAAGCCAACAATTTTAGAAAAACAGTGGTAAATATTGAGGAATCAAATATGCAGAGTTTGCCCAGAATACAATGTCCCACACAAAACAGTTTTCTCCTTATCAGTTAAAATCCTGTGCATGATTCATGGAGAGGGGCTGATGCACGAACATGATTTACTATATGTTTTCCACAATGCTATTCATGCCTCGTATATGGAATGATTAGAATTATGGTTTCTACTTGGTGATTTTCTTTTTTTGTTTTTCTGTGCGAGCAATACCTAGGATTTGAACACTAAACCTCCTCCATGGGCAGGTCCTTAGTGGTGAGGTGCAAACCAAGCTAATAGCTGTTGGCATCTCGGTGATAGTTGCTGCAAGCTTACAAAACAAAGATCAAGATTACTCAGGATATTATATCTTCACTTTTTTATGTGAAAAATGAAGTTTTATATTATGGATCATAGAAAAGATTGCAGAGGTTTGCATCCATTATGGTTAAAATTCGATAATTAACTAATGGGGGTTATAATGTTGTACATGGTCATAATTGTACAAGGTACCTAATATATCATATTGTTAGAAAGAACATCTGGAGGAAGAATTTCATGAGGTCACCATAACACAGTTCATACAGTTACAACTAACATAGTCACCTTTTTACATCCTAATTTTTCAAAGCAATATAAGAGTTTCATGACGAGCAAGGAGTTTAAGGCCATGGTAAGTTGTAATGATCCTCTATAGCTACTAAATAAGAGGTTACCTGAAATAATTCTGGTGATCCTTTGTTTCTAGAAGTTCCATAGACATAGATCCATCCCAACGAGGCCAATAGATTGGTGGAGAAATAAGAATTGTCTTCCTTGGATTGTGGGCTGCACGCCTTCCACCACGTATCTGCCTTGAGCTGCCACTAGTATGATGATTTTCAAAAGAGTTGACAACCTTAGAACCAAATATTTTTCTCAGTTCATTTTCAGCTTTCAGATATCTGGGATCCACAACTAGAACAAAAGATGTGCCATGCTTCTTAGTATCAATTGGAGCCTCATTGCTCACTGCTTTGATATTCTCAGGTCCGATCTGAGGAGAAGGCTTTCTGCTGATAGACAAATCTTCTAAAATCAGATCAAGTGTTTCTTCTGCTTTAGGTTTTCGAGATGCTGACTTATCTTTGTTTTTTTTCTTCTTTTTCTTGGATTTACAGTTAGAAGCTGGATCTACATTTGAAGAGTTTGTAATCACAGGGTGTTCTTGTCCATTGGCATCTTCTAGTTGGTCTTCACCAGCAACTTCCTGTTCATCCTCCTGCAACATAAATTTGAGCATCCACCATAATCAAGTTAACAGATACACCAGATATTTATCAAGTATTCATACTGAGCCAAGTATACCAGAACACAAATACACACATGTACAAATAAGTTATGGTTTATGTTCAATATTGAAGCTAATCAATCTATGTTATTAATTAATTAAATTCAGTTCCAGATAGCCTTTGACCATTCCATTCTGTTTTTACTTTCCCCTTTGACTTTGTGATACATACATCCTACATGCCAAATAGAAGGTAGTAATCAGATGATTATCTTAAAAGTTGAGACTCAGTGTTTTTTTAGATGCCAAACACCATTATCAGTAATTCTGTTCATATTTCTCTGTCACACGATTTTTGGATATTTGCTTCCTAATTATTAAAAAAATCCTTTCCTTTAGTTCCTGCTGAATTTTGTCAGACAAAATTAAAAAGGTGCAGTTATGAGATGATTATGAAATTAAATCACTAGAATTATAAATAATAAAGTTCTTTCTTGATTAAGGACCAAACCTCTGCATAAATACAGTATGTCAAGTCTCAATTACCTATGTGAAGCATTCCCATTAGAGTTAAAATGGCTACAATATATCTATGGTAAAGTAAGAGTGTTGCAAGCATGGACGATCAAACATGAACATGTCTGAAAGTAGTTATTTCTTGTCTATGTAACCCAAAAGCAAGTTTTTAACTGAATCAAGGAACTGCCCTTGATTTTAGGTAGTGTTGGTCAATGTACAGAATTTTATGAGATCTAAAAATTGTGGAGGTACCAGCAAAGTACATATTGTGATATAGGTGATATGTATTGTAACATGTAGTGTTGGTTAGCATGATTAATGGATTGTAACAGCTAATGTTGATTGGTACGATGTTGCAAGATTTGCTTTGTACTGTAGTATAATTCAGCTGATGCCTTTTGTCTTAATGTTGTAGATATGGTGTAGCATATTCATCTGCGCTTATTAATACAGTCATGTGCATCTAGGAGAAAATGTCTAGGATAGTTAATTAAAACGATCCAAGAAAATTATAAATGCTTCAAATATAATAATCTTTACAGTAAAAGCATTCAAAACAGATAAGAGTGGAAACAAGCTTAGAGTACAGTTTAGCTTATCTCATGCCTATCATAGCTAACTATTTATCAAAATTCGACTCATTATTTTCAGTGGACCCCAAAGGGCATTATAACTAAGCACAACAACAGTCAGGGGACAGGTGCAAATTGGATCACCTCCATGTAGCAATTAATTAGCACAATGATATTCCGTAGACAAGAAGAGGCAAGTGTTGGCACTACTCTACAAATTTACAGCATCAGGTGCACAAAGACATGGTTTTGATCCCTCCCTCACCCAATTTCCGTCAGGCTCCCATCCATCCTAGCTCTCAAAAGAAACAACAATTTACTTTCCTAATATTAAGCTTAAGGCGATAACAGAACTTAAAAGCAATGATGTAGTACCCTAAATTTCAATAGCTCTGACCTAATATTCTTGCCAGCAAGTCATTTTTCCCAACAAACAGTATACAAAAGAGTGAACGGCTAAGTATTTCAAAAGGTTGTGGCACAACCGTTGTGCCATTACATTATATATTAGTTTGATGACTAATAGCTAAAGATACTATCCTCAGTAGTCGGTACTATTACTGTCCATAAGTGGCATGTAAGCAAGAAGCATTTCTTATACCTTGGCTATCCAAAGCATATGGCACTTATCACACATGGAAGCTTCTTCTAGCAGGCATTCACTAAGTCAGTCATATAACAGAGGACCAAAGGCACTCATGAGAATTCCGCATGCACAAGTCTCCATTTTCCAAAAGTTTTGCACCTAAGGCAGCAGAGAAACTAGGTACTCCATTAACAACTTCAATCCAAAACTGAGGTATTTTTTTCTGGCGTGGGTAGCAACCAGCAAGCTTCATCTCAAGCTCCATTATCACTGAATTTGCTAAGGTACACCAAATGTTTAGGATAAATTATATAGGTCATAAATTTCTAGAAAGTATAAACCATGCTATTCTACAGCAATTGGCTAAATAAAGCCATAACTCCACATAATTTTTGTCAGCCTATTGTGGGACCAAACGTCTTAGAGATTAAAATATCTTAGAAAGTTCTAGAAAATATCAGAAGATGACTAGAATCAGAATAAAATTTTTCAGTCATACATCTCATACATTTCAAGTAATATAATTTCTAGAATTCATCCATTACAACTGACCAACACAAGGACTTTTAAGTCTTTAATTATAAGTCCATCCACCTAATCATATCTGAAATTTCTCTATATATTATATTATGATATAACACTTATCATGCTTATTGATGGTCATGAAGTCGCTTTCATCAATGCAAATACCGTTTATGCTTGCTATCATCTAGCTAATAAACCATTTGATGGATGAATATTCTCTTTGTTGATTTCAGAGTTATTTCCTACTAATCAGTGGAAACATCATTGACCCAATTTGTACAAAGTAGACCACATTCAGATCTTATCCAACATCACATGCAACACAAGCTATGGAGACATATTTGATTAAAATAAGACTGAGTTAGTACCTTAAAATTCTCCATCTTCATCCCTATTCTACACAAGCAATTTCTTACAGTTGCTTTCCAATCTTAGTTACATTTTTCCAATCTACTTTAAAATATTAGCTGGAATATCCATTAAAAATTCACAGGCAAAACCTTATTTAATTCACCGCAAGAATCCTTAAAACAATTGCAAGTCCTTTAAACCTAAAGTTGCAAGTTAAGACCTACATACATTAACCCGCCCAAAAGCCAAGTTGATGGTTTTACCCTTCAGTTTAAAAATATCCTAAGGAATCTTTTCAAGCAAGGATTCCACCCAAAAGCTAGAAAAAGTTCTATTTAGATAGCATCATAAGCAATAGTCATACTTCAAGCTGACAGCTTGTTGAAGCTAAATTGGGTGCAAAATGATGATCCTGTTTCTCAACCAGAAAAGTGGGGAATCTATGACAGGAGAGGCATGGTTGTGTACAACATTTTCAATTGGTAACTTCAAAAATTAATATGTGGGCTTTGTTTTCCAACCAAAAGAAGGCTTTTAAGGGTCATTCAATTGTATAGGGCTCCTTGCAACTACGCACATAACTTAGTCTATAAAGGGGGAAAAATAGACGGAGCTAATATACAGCTGCTTTTGCCTTTTCAAAAGCCAATGCTATATTCTAGATTTTTTTCCATATTTTCCTAAAAAAGGGCAATATTTAGATTAGATAAAATAATAGTTCAAGAAATTCCACTTTGTTGAGACCCCTTCCCACAACTCTAGCAAGTCTATTTTCAATAATAAGTACATAACCTGAAATAGAGCTAAGGAGAATTTGGATACAACAATTATGAAAACGAAAGGTGCCTAGCTCTCTACCCTAGAATTATAGAACCTTCTAGAAACTTTGACTAGACTTTGCAACCTATCTTATCACCCTTACTATGATCTCACATCATTTTGTTCCCACCATACAACCCACCCCATCCATGTCCTTCTAACAATGAGCAAACATCATAAGCAATTTCAGTTCATACTCCCATATAATATTGATAAACTAAATCAGAGCCACAAAAGGAGAGAGAAAAAGAAGTAAAGACAGAGGAGGTAAGCCACAAATACTTTCACCAATCAAATATGTCAGTGTGACCAGGATCACTTTCTTAAAGCATTTAGAACAATTTCTCTAACAAAATCATCAATAAACTCAAAGTATTGAGTTCAGACCTTAATTTACACAATTTCTCACCCTCCACAAATTTCAAGGACAAAGATCATAAACAACTCTCCATCCCTTGTTTCCTCCGTACCAAATGCATGGAAAAATATCATTGCATCCTTAGTTTTAGGACATAACAATCAAAGTTTCCATTTTAAGCACTTCTTGAGAAGCAATGCCTCTTCTATCAGACCTCTAAAAAGAAGGCACCACATCCTAGACACCGTTAGTTTAAAGCCCGTTAGCTTTATTGTCACCAATTACCTTTTCTAACATCTTAGTTACCGCCCTTTTTTATATAAGGCAAAATTTTGTAGGGAACAAATAACCATTTACAAATGAATTCTTTTCACACATACTCACATAACACAGATCCAGAGGATGCCCTTAAAGGAATTGAGAAGTTCAATCTTATCCCTATTAACGAGAATCCAACGTTTGCAAAATAAATTCCTTTCAAGCATACTTGCATAATGTGGCCTATATTGCATTTCTTGATATCAAATTTAAAAATGGTTATTGGAGGTAGGGGGAGTAGAAAGAGAATATTTTTTTATTTTTGCTACCAAAATGACATTCACAGCTGATGTTACACCACTGAAGACCTCATGCCAACAACTGAGTTCACTATCCCATCCAATTCCAAGTCCATTCAAAACTCTCAGTCACCTCTCAGATGCCTTTTTCACGTCTTAGGATTGCAAATTATTGTTGCCAGTAAGAGAATTTCACCTATGCCTAAAATAAATCATGAAGTTTGGTAAAAGATATCCCAAGAGTGAAGTTCTGAAATTGAACTCAAATTCTGTTACAATGCTGAAATCGAAAATAATTCAGATTTAGCATAGAAAACTCTTCATGAGATTGAATATTATAATCTAGAGCCAAATCCTCAAGCCTCGGAGTAGAAGAAAAGAAGAACAAGTACTGAAAGAGATGAGAACAAATATTGAAAAAGAAGAAAACACCACAAAAATTCCCTCCATTTTCCATCTACTGACTGTGACCTCATCCCTACAATCAAAGGTCATAGTAACCATAACAAAACTCATATAATCTTAACCATTCATTTAACCAAGGTAATTATGATCCTTAAGATGAATTTATGACTAAAGAAAACAAGAAATATGCCTATTTTTGTACTTTAGCACTTCTGGCTATCATAAATTGGTTAAAACTTAAAATTTACTCATTTCATGAGTCTAACACGTCCAAAAGATGTCTCTCACTGTGCACCCTAAAAACACTCACGCGTAAATAGCTAGAATAGATGCCTGGATATCACATTATGACATTTATAATCTACAGTTACAATTAGAATCAAAAGCAGAAAAAGATGCATAATTAAATTTTACATGTAACTGCTTACCTGACCTAGACCCCGGTCTAGTACTAAGATCAACCACTGAAGCAAGATAAGGTTGTGGGTCCTTCAAAATTCATCCTCCAATTTCATGTTATAAAAACAAAACCAGCAACAAAAGACAGAAGCCTAATGACCAATATCACCTAGACACCTCTTACTTCAATCAGCACTATGAGAACATCTTTGCATCCTCTCCTAGTTAGCTTCTCTACATTTTACAAAATCATAAATAATAAAAATGGTACACTGCAAAGAGACTAAAAAAGGTAAAACTGCATTAAAAAAAACAAACTTCCAGGCACAGCATGTATTATAAATGTCTTAACAGTATAAGTGGACAAATGGACATTATACAGATCATCGAGGACACCTCAACCTGCTAACTATTTTTCTCATATGGCCTACATTTGACAGCCTTACCTGTCCCTCAAATTGAATATTGCATATGACTGACCTTGCTAAAACACAAGATTTACTCTTTTTTTGGATTAACTTGCATTTTGGCATCCAATGAAATGAAATAAAGCCATCTCGAATGAACAATCTCCTAAACATCCAAAGGATGGATAAACACTTAAGAGCCTGCTGTGCACATTCAGGATGTACTCTAAATCTACTCATATGACCATTATGTTTGCAAATCCAACACACACACCAACCAACCGCCCACCCCCCAACCCCCACCCCCGC
>JAOXJJ010000001.1:16177100-16193246 GCA_025769935.1 Phoenix roebelenii | reverse complement strand
GATCCCACTGTACATCATGGCACCACAATGCTTACACTGTAGATAAGAATAGTATTATACATCTGTTTCTGTTTCTGTTGCAGTGTGTGGAGCCTCACATCTGTTTCTGTTGTTTCTGGATGTGCAAACATGCTTAAATCACACAGTGCCAGTATGTTGGCTTGCTTTTTCCTACTTAATTACTTAATATTGGTAATTCAGCACGTTTAATTTTGACTGTTTACAAACTCATAAGTAACCTGTGTTTAGTTTTACTCCCATATAACTGCAAATAGGAAAAGATGAATTATAATTAGAATAACAAGCATTTCATGCCGTATACAATTTTTTGTTTAACTAAAATCTACATTGAGGCTAACATGGTTATATTCTAAAGGATTGTATAAATAGAGTTGCATTAGAGGGATAATGAAAAAAATTGACACTTGGGATTCTCATCAACAAAAATGCAAACAGGGGAAAACATGGACCGCGCGAAGTGCCATATGCTATGAAGAGGCTCTCGAGTGAAGTGCTACCAAGGAGGCGTAAGCCCCATCCTTGATATTAATCAGCATTTCATGCCTTCCTTTTTCTATGATCGCTCCATTTTTAACAACGGCAATCATATCAGCACCTCTTATTGTAGACAACCGATGGGCTATAACAATCGTGGTTCGATTGACCATGACTCGATCCAAAGCATCTTGAACAATTCGTTCAGATTCAGCATCAAGCGCACTAGTTGCCTCATCTAGCAACAAAATTTTGGGATCCTTCACTATGGCGCGTGCAATCGCTACACGCTGTTTCTGCCCACCAGATAACTGGATACCTCGCTCTCCAACTAATGTATCATAACCCTGCAGTTTAGTTTTCATTGAGAGAACCAGGAGTTAATAAAACTCATTTTTTTGAGGGGCATGTCTTTCAACTACAGTAAAAAAGCGACATTTATGGAGAAATATAATCAGCTGGTATTATTTTAAGAAATACTAGTTATATGGTAGCATCCAACCTTCTGCAAACCACTGATGAACTTGTGGGCATTTGCTAGGTCTGCAGCAGCTACGATCTCAGCTTCAGTGGCTCGCCCTTCCTTTCCATAAGCAATATTAGCTCGGATTGTATCATTGAACAGAGATGGCTCTTGACTCACCAGACCCATCTGCTGCCTCAACCACCTCAGCTGGAACCTTTGTATTTCAATTCCATCTAGCAATATCTGACCCAAATCAGGGTCATAAAATCTTTGCAACAATGATATGGCAGTTGATTTTCCACAGCCACTCTCCCCAACAAGTGCAACAGTCTAAAAGTTCAACGAAGCTTGTTAGATTTTGGAAGTGAAACTTGTAAGTTTAAATAATAATTCTTCAAAGTTTGTTAGGTATATTAAACAGAAAAAATTCCTTGAATTTTTTCATGAAACACAAAATAACTTATATTTGTTTTGTATTTTATAAGTTATAGGAGGGAATGTTTACCATTTGGCTTTTTGGCCTGTTTTGCATTGGCGATGAACAAATCAAAAGTTATCATCTTCCTCCCCCACCCCACCTTCATCTAAAGTCTTCAGTCTTGCACTCTTTTGGATTTTAAGCATTACTCCCTCGTTGAATAAGCTTAAACTGTGACCAGTACAGTTGATATCTCTACCCAACAACTGGCCTTATGGGTCATAACAGATCTCTCGTTTGTAGTTTAGACTAAATTTGGCACTAATTTCAGCAGAAATTGTAGCTTGATGGATAGTTGTTAATATATCCTGAACCTTTACACAGCCTTCTAAATCAAACTCGGCAGAAATTGTAGCTTGACGGTTAAATTGTTTATACACGACCTGACAGGTTAATTGTTCAGGTTGCTTGTTAAACTTAAAAATGTGTAAAAGTTGCGGCATATAATGCAACGGAAATGAGTTGTTTTTTTTTTTTTGTGTATTGAGTTTAGTTTATTCCACTTATCAACTTGCTCAAATATAGAAGTTCAATATGTAAAAATATAACCACATATGTGAATTGTTTGACATCAGAACCGTTACCTTTCCAGCACGGATAGCCAAGCACAAGTCTTGGAAGATCTGGACATCTGGCCTTGTAGGGTACCTGAAACTGACATGCTGAAACTCAATGTTGCCCTTCACTGTTTCTAAGGACATCCCAGAAGCATCACTTGGATCTATCTTAGGCTTTCGATCAAGAATAGCAAACACAGAAGCAGTAGCAGATCTAGCTTTGGTAGAATCTGGTGCAATGGAGCTTGACTGAGATATTCCAACAGCTGCCATAGCAAGAGCAAAGAAAACCTGCAGCCAGAAGAAAGACAAGATTGAGATTGGCGAAAATAGAAAATCCAGCTGTTCTCCTTATGTTAAAGAATTGGATGATGGGCTCCTCCCATTACCACAAATTAGATAAGAAAAATGAAAAAAAGCAATAGAAAAAATACATGCAATTATATCAAAGATCAATGAATTGTTTTAAGCATGAAAAGTTGCCACTTGAGATAGTGACATCAAGTTTAATCTTATTAGTATGAGAAGCATGGTCTTCACAATAGTTTAGAGTTCAAAAGCTTCTACAAGGAAAAGCTGTGAACACTATGTGAGGCAACATCGTATGCTTCTAATGAACAGTATCCTTGCATCTCTTTGTTGTTGAAAGATGCAAATCTTGGCTCTGTTTTCGATGCTTTAGATGTCCCTAATGCTTCTCCAGGCATCATTTTATGTTTAACTTTTAAAATGATCTCGATGGTCATTAGGCGCATTACTGCATTGCTCTTGCCCTTTATTTTATTTTGTTTCTGGGTCCAGTCTTAAATAAGAGAGGCCGCCAAATTCCATGTTAATTGGTGATCTTCTATAGTCTATTTAGCTTACCGGTCTCCGTTATTATCAGTATGAATAAAAGGGTATCCTGCTCATTGTAGCTTTATTTTGAAACTTGCTAATGTCAAAGGAAAGGAGAAAAAGTTTCTTCTATTCATTTTCTTCTTTCAAATCAAACCACGAGATGTAAGAAAAAAGGCATAATTATCAGCTGTCACATCTTCAAATTGGAATGAAAATATTATGTTATTTTTATTTTTACTAATCATTGCCACTTGTATGTATGATATATGCTTTCCAGGACAAATATGGCAAGAGCAAATCTAAAACTTTATAAAAAGCAACTGTCCAAAAAATATTTATTTCGTTTTAGAAGAAAATCATATCCTTTTTAAAGGACAATAGAATCTGATAATGTTTTAGGAAGAAAACAGCACGTACTTTAAAAACTTCTCCAAAAGTTGTTTTCCCATCCTCCACAAGCCGAGCTCCAGCATAAAAGCTAGTTGCATACACACAAAACAACATAAAGAAGGAGACTCCAAAACCAATTCCACTGATTATCCCTTGCCTTATTCCGGTTCTCATAGGGCCTTCACATTTTTTCTTGTACAGTTCGATGACCTTTTCCTCAGCCGAAAATGAAGCAACTGTTCTTATACTTCCGACTGCATCATTAGCAACTTGACTTGCTTCCTCGTACATCATCTGCAGCCATTTTTAAATTCCCACATAATCAGAAATCGATGACACTACCAAACTCTTTAGTCTGCAAAAAAAAAAGGAAAAGAAAAGAAAAGAGCTATGTCCACTCAAAAGTTATAGCTATAAACAAAGAGAGTTGTATAGCCAAACCTTTGCATCTGCACTGAATCCCGTTATAAACTTCATCTGGATATATCCATTGAGACCTATGAGAGGTATCAGAGCCAAGATAATAAGAGATAGTTGCCAATTGGCAAGGAAAGCTATCAGCAAACCGGAAACCAAAGTGGCAATGTTCTGAACAATTAGTGCAAGTGCGTCACCCACAAGACTCCTAACTGTAGCTGCATCTGCCGATAATCTTGCCCCAATTGCTCCACTCGAGTTCTCAGGTTCATCAAACCATTCTATCTCCATGTTAACCACCTTCTCAAATGTCATCAATCTAATTCTTCTTATCAATTTGCACCCAGCAATAGCAAAGAAGTATGATCTAGCTGGAAGTGCAAATAAGGACACCACACCAAATACCAGGAACATTAACGACCAAAAATTGGAATCTTTCCTAAGCTTGTGTGGCGGCTGGTAAAAGCTATTTATCACATTGGATAAGATTATTGCGAATATTGGAAATATGACTCCATTGACAACAGCAGCTATTGAACCAAGTACAAACACTGGGAGCTCTGGTTTGTTAAGGTATGCAAGGCGGCGAAGAGGTACTTCCTTTCGTTCTTGAGCAGACACTTCAGTGTCTAGAATGTCAGTTTGCTCTGGTGTCTTAGCTTGGATATCAGTTCCTACAGGCATACCAAGTGCCATTTGGAATGAGTGGTGACTAGTTTGCTCTTTTGATGATCCTCGGCCAATCGATTGGGTGAAGGACAGTTTTTTGCTAGAGCGCCTTCCTGAATCCCAGATATCAGATTTGTCATGGTCTGGTCCCATTGCATTATCTGATTCTTTGTTCATTTCCTGCAAACGTATGAGTTGGCAATAAGCTCCATCTGGATCTTTTAACAGCTCTGAATGTGAACCTGGTCAAAAAGAAACTAAACTTCGCTCATCATGATAGTTAAGTAAACTCAAGTTTTTTGAAAGTAATAGAACTCCATATCAATGTTTCACTATAAAACAAAGCAATAAAATTTATCATCTTTTAACTTGATGGTCAAGATGGAGTAGACCAATTTAGTTGGTGCTCTGGCAAAGTAAAGGTTTAACTGTTGCAGCATCTAATTGATCCTTACCTTTTTCAACAATTGATCCTCGATGTATGACAGCTATTGTGTCAGCATTCCTTACTGTGCTCAAACGGTGAGCAACTACAACTGTAGTTCGGTTTGTCATGACTCTATCAAGTGCCTCCTGCACAATGTGTTCAGACTCTGCATCCAGCGCACTTGTGGCTTCATCTAGAAGTAAAATTCGAGGATTTTTCAGAATTGCTCTTGCAATGGCAATTCTTTGTTTCTGGCCACCAGATAGCTGAGTTCCGTGCTCACCAACCATCGTATCAATTCCCTGAACATATTGGATATAGCCATTTCAGATGATCATGAACTAATCCAACTGATATGAAATTAAAGATCTGAGAGCAAGATGCCCAGATTCTTGTATACTTCCTATCTATTGTTAACAATTATCAAGCATTCAGTAGTACAGGAAAAGAGTTAGTATCTGACAATGATCGGTTTTAGTGATGACTAATAAAATTTAAAATTAAAAAAAAAACTTTTTTGAAACACGAAACACGTGTAACCTGAGGCATTTTATCGATGAACTTGGCAGCATTAGCTAGTTCAGCTGCAGCTCTGATTTCTTCAATAGTTGCATTATCTTTGCCATAGGCTATATTATCTCTAATGCTAGAAGCAAACAGGACGGGTTCCTGACTGACAAGTCCAATTTTGCCTCTAAGCCACCTAAGCTGGTACTCCTTGATATTTATACCATCAATGAGAACTTCACCAGCCTGTGGGTCATAGAATCTTTCTACCAAACTGATGACAGTGGACTTTCCACTTCCACTCTCTCCAACCAAGGCCACAGTCATTCCATTTTCTATAAAAAGAGAGAATCCATGGAAGATTTGCTCATCTGGTCTGGCAGGATAACTGAAATGAACATCTCTAAATTCTATGTCTCCTTGAATGTCATCAGGCTTCTTTCCTCTTGCATCATAAGCATCGATTTCTGGCTTTCTGTTGATTGTCTGAAACATCTTATATGCTGCAGCTTGGCCTGCTGCAAATGCTGTCATGCATGGTGATGCCTGCCCTAAAGAGCTGGAAAATTCATATCAGAAGTACATAATATTAGGAAAAGCTATAAATAATAATTGAATATACTTATTGACTACTAGACAAATAAAGAAATGCTTTAGGTGCTATTAGCTCTTCAAGGTTCTAAATATGGATGGTGTGGCAAAAGATATTATATCATTGACATAGTTGAACAAAATAAGTACAATCCCATCAAGTTTGGTATAATTACTTCAGCTCCATATTTCTGAATATAATGTATATCAAAAACTAGCCAGAGTTATATGTGT
This sequence comes from Phoenix roebelenii, assembly GCA_025769935.1. NCBI lineage: Eukaryota > Viridiplantae > Streptophyta > Magnoliopsida > Arecales > Arecaceae > Phoenix > Phoenix roebelenii. The sequence continues at coordinate 16,187,175 of JAOXJJ010000001.1, read as the reverse complement.
CCAATGACAGAAGTGGTCAGAATATTCTACATCTATATTTCATAGCTGAATACAGAATGGCAGATCATAGTTCACGAGAGATATCATTATATTTGTCACTGCTAACATCTAGGTGTACAGCCATCTGGATGTTTCATATCTCAATTCCTTTCAGCAGATAAGATCTATATTTATGGCAACAGGCCATCTGTAATTTAAGTTTTTCTCATTCGATTCAATTTTGCATGGTATATAGGGTGGCTAGGCATGCAAGTACTGAAATCTGAAAGAAGTTTTAGCAGTTTTCAGTAAAAATATGAACCAGGTTTTAAGCTAGTTGTAGAACCGTGTTACGGAGGTTGTAATTATAGAAGTTGATAGTACAGTAGGGGGCACTAGAAGATGCAATTTCAGGCATCAACAGTTAGATTGATTTGAAAGAAAACCAGGGTGGCGGAAGTACTAGGAGCAGATGGACACTATATATATGTAGAGACACATCAAGTACCCAAAATTGCTTATACTTATTTCCATGTTGATGAATAACTAAAACCATCAAACTTTGTCCCAACTATTTAGGGTTGGTTTCATGAATCCTCAAAATGTAGTAATTCCTATTTAGTTTCTACAGTGTATATGAGTGTATGCATGGGTTTGGTTGTGTTTCTTAGTATGCTTAAATAATTTCTAATATTTTGTATTTTATTCAGACTCTTACAGAAACTAGTAGAAAATACTGTAATCAAATGCAACTAGCATTTATGTGATGATACATCCAGGTAAAATATTTAGCAAAATAAGTTTTTCATTGAAAGAGAACACTAAACTCGCATTTCCTCCTAACATGCTAGTCAAGACAGATCGTTTCAGTTTCTTTTTCAGAGAAAATTGCCATGTACTGGATGGAATTTCTTGCACCAAACTTGTTTCATTAAAATATGCGAAGAAATAGCAACTTACAAGGAGCCTGTCAGGACTGCAAATATCACATTAATGACATCAGCACCTGTGTAACCCTTGCCCAGTATCAATTTTGATCCATACCATATGCCCAAAGAATACCCACTGAACAAGAAGAGCATGACGGTGCCAAGACCTAGTCCTGCAGCCAAACCTTCTTGAACACCTGAACTATATGCACTTTTTAGAGACTCACTGTATTTGTTCACTGCATGTTTTTCCCCAGTAAAAGAAGCAACCTAAGAAAAGAACTTCAGTTGAATTTCCACAAGAAATAGGTATAAATATCAAGAATAAAATGGTAAAGTCCTCCTGTCCTAGAATACTCGTAGAACTTACTGTTCTAATTGATCCAATGGTCTGTTCCACGACAACTGCAGCTTCTCCATAAGCTGCCTGTCCACGTGATGCCATCTTGGATACAACAGTGGACATGACTCCCCCAGCAACCACAAGTGGAGGAATTGTGGCTAGCATAACAAGGGTGAGAAGCCACCCTTGAACAAAGGCAACCACAAAACCTCCAATGAACGTCGCTGTTAATTGAATGAACTTACCAACCTGCAAAAGTGCAATAGATGCTTTAAAATGAGGTCTATTAGGACATTGCTCAGAAAAGGATATCCATTAGGAAACCAAAAATATTTCAGTTGTCTAGAAGACTCATAGGATTGGAAGTCACAAGAAACCTTCAGAAGAACTGACTTTCTAAAATGAGCCTTACTATGAAATGCATAAATTTGCAAAGCAAAAAGCCATGTTAAAATGCACATAATGGTACCAGTACCTTTTCACCCATGGCATCTTGAATAAGGACAGTGTCCCCCGACATTCTCTCAACAACTTCTCCTGTATTGGTTTCCTTGTCAAAGAATGCAATATCTTGACGTAATATGGTTTTCAAGTATAAATTCCGTATTTGTGCAGCTTGTCTCTCCCCAGTAGCCATCCAACAAGTCACCTCTGACAAAAAAATTAGGCCATCGGAGTCTCATAAACTTTAGAATTTGAAAGAAAACTTAGCTCTTATGTATTACAAATAGCAAAAGGGTACTCACGGAAGAAAGATGCTACGCCTGTCCCAATTGCTAGATAGACAAACTCAAGCGCTACCTGAACATGATTAGACTCATTCATCACTTTTCATTGAGTAGAAAACAAATGAAAACAGAGAGAGTTGCCATCCATATAAACAGTTGAAATTTCAGTCCTCATACTAGTTAAAGAAACTTCGGAACTAACATTAGATAATTGTCATAATTCTCGAAATCGTGAAGCAAACCAAGCAAAATGACAATTGATCAACAAATGATGAAAAGATAGTGAAAACAGATTCATGCCAAAAAAATTTAGCATGATTACTGCTTGCTCAAAAAGCTAGCATCCACACGAGAAACATGCACACCTTGGAAACTCTATGAACCACATCATGGACGTCTGCAGCTCCTCCAAAAGAATCAATCAAGTCTCCAAAAAGAACTGTCATGAGTGGCAGCGCGAGCCCATTTGCCACCGCGCCTGCCGTCCCCAAGACCATCAGAATTATATCAGTTGAGTCTGCAAATGCGAACAGCTTGTAAAATGGAACGGCATACTTGCCGTCGTCCTGCTTCCCATTCTTCTCACCGTCACGCCGATCCAGCACCTTTGCAGGCTTTCCAGAAGGAACTTCTACTACTGAATTGCTACAGGATCCGATATCATTGGCCCTCACACCATCTGCAAGTTCGATATTCATCTTTTCTCCTTCAGCCCCCATCTCTGGTCTATGAACTCAATAGAGCTCTTTGAGTACACAGTATCTAAAGATCCCCCACCTTGCAAATATCAATGAATGACCTGCCACAGCACAGAGAATAATGTTTTAAGGGGACAGAGTTAGAGCCTTTCAACCTAAGGGTGAGTCCCTATTTTGAACCAAATTTCTTGGGACATAACCCATGTTAAAGTTCAGAAAAAGAAGGCTTGTGCTACTTAAAATGGAAATAGATAATTTTTCTCCATGTAACATTGAGGAGTAGCAAACAAATGCAGAGCAAAGAAGAGAAGACAGCATCCGGAATCTAAATTTATGGATTAAAAGCAAGAGTCATGATCTCTTCTTTAAAAAGGCCTGGTACAATAGAGAGTTTAAGGCTTTCCAAAAACATAAATAGTTCAAGAAAACTTGTAAATAATTTTTTTTTTCTTTAGAATCGCAGAGATGGAAACCAACGGGAACAAAAGCAAACCAGGCAATATGAAATCAAGTTGATACACTAAGACTTGCCAAACATAAACGGTCTTTACAAAGATCAACTGCGGGAGAAGAGAGGAGGAGGAGGGGCTCCAAGAACCCCAACACTTTCACCACCCCACTTCAGGAGGAGGAGCGAACATCACCGCAGGAGAGGAGATAGCAAGTACAGCAACTCAGCTTTGTGTCACAACTCACCACTTGCAGGCCAAATAGGGGCTTGACTTCAGATCTAGAGCTCATGGGGGTCTGAAATTTATACATATATAAATCTCGTGTCATTATGAATCGCTGTCTTCGAAACCTTGAATAGGCACAAGCCTTAAGAACGCAAGAAGGAAGTTGGTGAAAGACCAATTTCTCCTCAAGTCAAATTGTAGCATCCTTTTGTCGTATTCACCTTTTTTTATCCTCCTTTTTCTACCAACAACCCTTCAACTTTTCGCAATCGGTACGTGTTTTATTTTTTTTCATTGCAATATAGCCGGTCATCCAGCTCCATTAGGACCTGTACACGCGTGATTATAATGTTATAACAATATATTTTTTAAATTTCATGAATGCCCTTCTCAGTAAATTAGTCGGGGGCTTTAGCACCAGCCCGTCCCGAGCACCACCACCCACTCAACCACATCTACCCCAAAACCCACATGATTTACCATGCCTACAATGTCTCATCCTCACCCATTCAACCAGCCCTCCACTCTAACCGTGGCTTGCCTCCTCCCTTTCTCTATTTCTATCATCATACATATAAAAACCTAGAATATCATCTAAAAAGATTAGTCAAAAAATATTCTTTAGATTTTTTAATTCTGTATTAATACCCAGAATCTATCTAGTGTATAATTGATGTAAGATTAAAAATATGATTACATGGATCTTCACATACTCCTTCTATTTTAAGTCTTAGCATTCTCGTCATATGATCAATCCAAATAGGCCCGTGGACCCATGCTGTAATATTCCGTAGTCCACATGGACCGTGAGCCAAATATGCTCTAATATTCTTTGTAACAAGCTAAGATCTTATCTAAAAAAGCTAATCGAAAAAGTATTATTTGAGTTTTCTAAATCTATATACGTACATAAAATCTACCTAATGCACAATAAATATGGGACTGAAGACATGCCCATACGTATCTTCACGATACTCCCATAGCCAAGAATGCCCTCCTTCTATTTTAGCTCTTTCTTCTTCTTATCCTTTTTTTTTTCTTTAAGATAAAATAGCCTTTTAATTCAATCTCTAAAAATGTGATCCTTATAAATACAAGGCAACCACAATAATAAAATGAAAGCTTGAAAAGAAAGCACACTACAGTGATATTTGACGTCATATCACGTAAGAGTTCCTGTTATGGGCTTCATAGATTACATCAACGAGGATAATACATTGGGGTATTGTATCATATGAAAGTCCTTGCTTATTCTATTCCAATTTGGCAGCAGTTCAAATTTTCGCTAATATGAGGGTTAGAAAAATGAGGATATGAAGTGACATTGGATTTTTGCTTTAAAATTCAGATAGAAAAAGAAATGGAGTGCATGTGTCTTTTTAAATCCGTCTCTTGAGACTTAGCAGGGTTTAATTCGTTCTTGTTATCATTCCTACTTTCCAGCCCCCTTCATTCCATCGGCAGTAGGAGATGGTGATATTAGAATATTTCACCACTAGCTTGGAAGATATAGTACGAAGAAGGGGGAAAAGATCGTTTGCCGTTGAAGTTTTCAAGTTGGTATAGCACTTTTGGGATTCCTACAATTTTTTAAGCTCACAGCAAGAAAAGAATGTATATTTTTTTAGCGTATGGTGTTTGAGACAGGTGGAATAAGGCTGCAGTGACTATTCCAAGAGCTTAAGAAGAAAATATAATAATAAAATGAGAGCTTAAAAAGAATGGATATTTTTTGTTTTTTTTTTCCTTTTTCTCTTTGAGTTAAAATATATCAGATGGGTTCTTTCATTAGTGATGGAGGACTTGCTTTCGTTCAAAGGATGGAGCTCTAGTAGTATAGGTTGGTGATGTTCCCATGATACTAAATAGGAAGAAGAGAGTATTAATGGAGGACTAGACAGAAGGAGAAGCTTTAAATTTGAAAGGGCTATATAGATGGCTCTAAAAGGTTAGTGGGGGGGATAAAGGCTCTTAAAGGCTAGAGGGGGAAAAAGTTTCCTTCCAATTGGTAACACCTATCCTCTAAACAGATAGAGGGTAAATTAGTCATTTTCTATTTTTTATTAATGATGTTAAGGTACTGATAGATGGCTGATGTACACTGCAACCAAATCTCAGCCTTTAGAGTTTAATTGAAAAAAAAATAAAAGTTCTGAATCCTGATGCGTACACGCAAATCGCAAAAAGTCGATTAAAAGGGTGTTGTTGTAATTTTCTCGAAATTGCTGATTTTTTTTCGCTGCCTTTGATTTTTTTTTTTTTTTAACGATGGGGGCTCGTGCCTGATAAATATAAATACAGTCAATAAAATTAAAAATAAAAAAATTATATAAATTTTTTAGTAGCGACGGTGGATGGTTTACCAAACAAAGTCGTTCGAGTGATGAGCCACAATAATGGACCAATAAGATCATGACGGCGACCGCGTAGACCATGGCGGTGACGCATGAAATAACAGCATGGAGTATGGTTGGCCGCAGGATCCATAGGTGTAATTCCCCCACCAACTTGCACAAATTTTTAACATTCTACCGTCCGCTACCACTAGGGCTTGTCGGTACTCCGTATCCTTCCTGTTAGGCCTCAGTGGACCAGCTGAGCGTAGCAACCGCTTTACATGAGTGGAATCTAGCCCAACCCCTTGATTAGGTATTATTTCTTTACGTTTTGGTAGAAGATTAGGTCTTATTTTATAAAAACACTCATAATAGCATTTTATCTTTGAAATTAATTATCATACTCTTAGCATGCACAAGGTGAGTATTATATTAAAAATGAAATTCAGAATCATGACATGAGGAGCGTTATTTTGATTCGAAAATCATAATTTGGTCTAAATTTAGTCTTACATAATGGCGCATGGTTCTAATAATGTTTACGTGCCCATTTTTGAGATTCTAGCATATGCTAACATTGGTGCATGGTAAAATAGAAGGGACAAAAAAAGTAAGTAGGAAAAGTTTTAATGTATGACTTTGATGATGTTCGTTGGCAGTATTGTTAATGTTATTTTAATGAAATCCCCAAGATTAGTGATGTTGACAGAGATGATCACAATTCAAAGGGGCATTTAATGGATGAAGCTTATGTCACGACCTTATCCATTCTCCTCAAATAAAATAATAAAGAAACGAGGGTGGAACCCATATTATTATCTCAGGTTTAGTGCTTCTAGTCTAATAAGTCAAAATAACGCCAGTGTTCAATTTTTTTTTGAGCAAAATCTCATAAGCTTAGTGGAGAAAGAGATCTGTAGTTCTTTGAGGCATTTCCCATATACTAATTTAGTCCTTTGAAACTTCAACTTGATTAGAGATGGAAATTAAAACAAGGTCACCTATTATGTCTCCTATACAAGGTGATCCAGTTTAAATAATTTTCAATTGGAAGACTTGGATCCAAATTCTAAACCCATCTCATGTAAATACATCAACCTAACTTGTATCTCAAAACCTTTTTTATGTTTATGTTGGTTGCCCACCTTACATTCACTTTAGAAGCATGGGCTAAAATATAAGTGGACTCTGACATGATAGAATGACGCATGAATCGTTGAGGTGCTCATCATGAGATCTTTAGGTCCAAGTAAGGACTACATAGTAGTGTTTGTTCTCTGAAAGTAATATTACGAATCATATGTACATATAATATCCAACTTTCTACGGAAGACTCACCAACCAAAGAGTTAGGCCTTGGGAATAAAGTTGCTTGGTTCCAAGTTCCAACTAATTTTTAGCATATAATGTTGGAAAAGTGCTTTGTATGGTCGCTGTCCAATGACGTCCATGTTTATAAGAATTATATCAGAAAATTTTAATAATTTGTTTCCAATAATTTTAAAGGAGTATGTAGCAAAGTATCGAGCACAGCATCCAACAACTCCACAAATGGGCGTCTGCTTCTCCATCATGCAAAAAAAGTGAACGTGTCGCTACTCCCATCCTCACCTACTCATTTGGTGGTTCTCAACCCAGCGTGGTCGATTGGTAAGTTGGAGATCTATTCCCCATAAAAGTTAGATATATTTTAATATTATATACTAGGATTTAGTAAGTGGTATCAAATTCCCATTGTTTTTTAGGTCCATTGAATTATTTTTTTCCATGCAATTCTTAAAGTCATTATTCCCATTGTTTTTTAGGTCCATTGAATTATTTTTTTCCATGTAATTCTTAAAGTCATTTTTATAGATGATGTATGCAATGATGTCTTCCTCTTACATTAGTTTATTAGCGTGTGGCATAATATCTACTTACTAGGGATGGCAATGGGATGGGTCTGGTCAAAGTTTGAATTGTAATGAGATATAGGTGTTAAAGAACACTTGTCAAGTTGAAATCAGATAGGTAACTTGACCCAACATGTACATTGCAAGGAGTAAATAGGTTGGATCCAATCAATTTGAAAAAATATGTTAAAAATGCCTTCAATAAGTTAAACATATTTTTAATGGTTTAAACAGTCTTCAAGAGGTCAGAATTAGACTGTGAGAACTCGAACAAACTATCAAACGTATTGAAATAGATTAGAAGGTAAATTGGTTAGTTAGATCGACCCATTTATGACTGAAAAATTATTAATGCAAAACCAAACCTTTTTATCTTTGGCCAATTATGAGTCAGTTTGGAGGGTTGGTTATAAGTTACCGCCCCTAATTATTATGCTCCCAAATTTACTATATTTAATCATTATCTTATAAAAATCTATAATTTTTTCTAAAAATAGCAGATTAATGGAATTATATGGGAAACTTTTTATTTCAAAAAAATAGAAGATTACCCAAAAAATTAAAATAAAAAATCTTGTTTTTATGATTCTGATTTTGAGAATTCATTGTCTTTCTACTTAGTTGAGTATGTCAATATTTTTGAATGTTAGTTAATCAAAACTAATGAGATGCATCAATCCAAGTTTTGAAAATGAGTTAAGAGTGAGCGACTCCCAAAAGATGATTTATTAATCTTGAACTAGTTAGATCACGATCGATCCAAGTTTTGAAAATTAGTTAATAGTGAGCTCCTCCCAAAAGATGATTTATTAATCTCGTACAAGTTTGATCGCACTAGCTCTCATTACGAGCCTTCTTATTATAAACAAAAAAGCTAGAGCAAGTCAATGGTAAACAGCTAAGCAGCCTAATCTAGGTAAACTAGTCTCCCATCTACTAGACATCATGCACCCTTATTTAACAACTTAAGCTTTCTTAAATTTTATTTATGAAAATGATTACCATATATGATGATGCTTCGTAGTACCTTGGATCAGTTTTCTACCTCGAGAAAAGGAAAAGAAAAAAATTGCATATTATGCAAGAAGGGTGTCTAGGTGTAGTATCAATAGAGAGAGCACCGATTAGTTAAATCGGTAAAGCTTATATCTATGTATTAATTCCAGAGACCCAAGTTCAAGTCTCAACTTCAATATAGATCATGTTCTTAATAAGTTATCAATTGGTGTTTCTTATCCTTGAGCATATATTTGTTAACCATGATTTCTTTGGATCTCCCTTTTTTTTCGGGCACATGCATCTCATGTGCTATGCTCCAACTTGTAAGAAAATGAAAAGAGGTGCTAGAATAAATGTTTTATCAATTCTTGACGCTATAACTAGATTTGGAAAGAGCTAATCTCTATGTATTTCTATCTTATACTCACTCTATCTTGGGGCGACTCCAATACCCTGCTCCTTACCACATGGCAATACCATATAAGCAAGTACTTAGGCTTTAAAGGAGAACAACCCACTATCACTTACAAAAAACAATCTCATGCATGGATTTGAAATTGCATTCAAGTAATTATGTTGCAAGTCATTTATTTATCTCATCTTTCATAATTGCAGCACTAAGAATTGGTTCCTTGTTGAAATTTATTCAAAATAACTTATTGAAAGCCTGGGCTTATGTTTAATTTATATTCATATTCACGAAATAGTTCGGTAATATCGCATATCCATGACCTTTTAGAATAAATATAGCTTTGACTCATCCAATTCATATCCATATATTAATTGTTTAGAACAAATGCAAATATAAATTTTAATATCTGTTTAACATCCGTATTTATATTCATACCCATCGAAAAAATATATATACGGATATAATATAACAACATCCAATCATATCGATCCTTCTTTAGTCCAAATTCTTGTCCAATCATCCACATTCACTAAGGTGGTATCTGTTGCTGGAAATTGGACCCGGGGGTGACCACTCGGCCGAGGGGGAGGAGCTCCGGTGCGAGTCGATGGGCGGCGATCCGTCGGCGGGCGACGTCCTCCGGGAGACTTGCAAAAAAGCCGGTGGTCGGACTTTCCGGCGCCGGCCCTCCGATGCCAAAGTCAGAGGGGGGCAGGAAGAATGTGTGCAGAATGTAAGTGTTGGTTCTTTTCGCGAGAGAGAGTCCCCCGTCCCCCTCCAGGGAGTTTTCCATTTATAGGAGGGTGACGGGTTTACCTGTGAGATGACAGAGCGGGGGTACTGTTGTACGATTAGACATGTGGGAGAATTAATGCCCGGTCGTGCGAACTGATGCTGCTTCCGTAGAGGAATGGACTGGAGCTTCTGTGTTATTGTGAAGCCATGCCGGCATTTATGGCCGAGTAGGTCTGTCGTATAAAACTGGATAACAGGAGCCATACATTCTTAATTGTTGAGTGAACTTGGCGTTTGGGAGAGCCATACGCTTTAATTGTTGCGTAGACAAAGTGTCTGTCATAGTC
>JAOXJJ010000001.1:16136993-16156495 GCA_025769935.1 Phoenix roebelenii | reverse complement strand
AGAGAGAGAGAGAGAGAGAGAGAGAGAGAGAGAGATTGGCTTGGCTACATTCAAGTGGATCTCAACTTAGATCTGGCCAGGTTTAGATTGGACAATGGGGGATCCTACATCAACGATTAGACAATATGATCTACTACATCTAAATTGCCTACATACCGAAAATTATGTGATTTGGAGACCCCAAGCTTATGCATCAAGAGATCAAAACATTGGATAGTTTAAATAACACAAACTAATATATATTTTTTTGACCACTTGATGCTTAGGTGTTAGGGGTCTCCAAGTCACATGATTTTTGGGGTATAAGCATTTTAGAGGGAGTAGATCACATCTAACGGCTTGGATCATTGATATAGGACCCTTAGCTTTCAATCTAGACCAACCTAATCTAGGTGAAGATTAAATGGAATGTAACCGAGTCTCTCTCTCTCTCTCTCTAAATGTAGAAAAACTATCGGTGCATTGATAGTTTCTGTCAGAACATACACAAACAGGAGCAAAAAAGACAGCATGCAAAAGGTAGAGGAATAATGGCATATGTGCTTTGATAACTCTCAAAATTGTTAGGTTGTGTTTCCATAATTTCATTCAAACATTAGTTACCTTTCCTGATTGAACAGCCAAGCAGAGGTCCTTGAAAATCTGGACATCTGGCCTTGTAGGATACCGGAAGCTGACATGCTGAAATTCAATATTCCCCTTCACTAGTTGTATGGTCATCCCAGAATCATCACTAGGATCTATCCTGGATTTCTGATCAAGGATTGCAAATACTGAAGCTGTAGCAGATTTAGCTTTTGTAGCATCAGGTGCTAGGAAGCTTGACTGGGAAATCCCTACTGCTGCAAAATTAAGTACAAAGAAGACCTACAAAGCATATCAAAACTATGAGCTACAATTACATTGAGGAGAAGGAAGTTGCACTGTAATTTTGAAATGAGTTCAGTTTCATGAAGGCATTATGAAATAGGATGATATCTTTGATCAGAAGCATATTTATCATTTTATATCTAATTTATTTGTAAAACAAAGAATGAAAATAAATCTAGCTTTGTCTCTTTAGAGGTTACTATCTGATGATTTTCTTCCCACAGCATGTATTCTAAATCAAGGAAAAAAAAAAGATCATGCATTTTGAATCAACAAATAACTCAATACATTTACTTGTTCCTTTCCAATGATTGATAGTTACAAGGGAATTCAAAGTGAAATTTTTTGAAAGAAAAGGCCAATATTTTCTCGAAAAACCTTAAAATTTTCCCCTTCCCAAGAGGTCGGAATTTTGAGCAAGAAAATCAAAAAAGTTCTCTCCTAGGCAATTTATTTAAGATAAAAGTTACCCCAGTCAAGCATGAAAAGAGATTTCTCAACAACCTTCTCCTTAATTTCTTGCTACAACCAAACAAAGGAAAGTTCTCGACTTTCTTTTCTTTCTTTTCACCATAGAAAAAAAATATTTTTCTTTCACTTTCTTGGCAACTAAATAGAGCCTATGTTTCTGGAGCACAACAAACCAAAAGGATCATTGGTATCGTGATGCAAAAAATGTCATTTTCCCCTAATCACCAGTTTAGACTAATCAAATATATACCAACATACTTTAAAAATGTCTGTGGACGTAGTCTTGCCATCCTCTATAAGTCGGGCTCCAACATAGAAACTGGTTGCATATACGCCAAAAAGCAAAAAGTAGGACAGCCCAAAGCCCACTCCACTAATCAATCCTTGCCTTGTGACTATGTTTTTAGGACCTTCACATTTCTTCTGATAAAGCTCCAGCACCTTATCCTCAGCAGTGAAAGAAGCAACCGTTCTTATACTTCCAACTGCATCACTAGCAACCTGACTTGCTTCCTCATACTTCACCTGCAAAAGGAAACCATCACAAACAAAGAAGACCATAAAACTTCTAATAAAAACTATAACATGAAACTCCAAGTATTAGTTGAATGGAACTTGTAGTTTGAAGTTCCAAGTGTCTGAATTTGTTCGTTGGATTCATTTTTTTTTGTAAAAGAATTTGTGAATGGGGCATTCATAATAAAATTTGTATCTTGCAGCAAATCCATTCAACCAATAAGAGTAATTTGCAATCCATTTTATCATCATTTTGGGTTAGAGGAAGAGTAATTCAAAGCAATAATGCAGGGAATCAATGATCTCCATTAAATTTTATAGTCAAACCTTCAAATCAGCATCAAGTCCCTTCATGAATTTCATCTGGATCCATCCATTAACCGCGATTACAGGTACCAATGCTACTATTAGCAAAGCCAGCTGCCAGCAAGCAGCAACAGCTATGACCAGACCAGCAATGAAAGTAGTGGCATTTTGAGTTATCAGCCCAAGCGCATCGCCAACAAGACTCCGAACTGCAGCTGCATCTGCTGAAAGCCTTGCTCCAATTGCTCCACTGGAGTTCTCAGATTTGTCAAACCAACCAATTTCCATATTAACAACCTTACCAAATGACATTGACCTGATCCTCTGTATCAACCTGGACCCAGCCACAGCAAAGAAGTATGCTCTAGCCGGAATTGATACTACAGTCACCAAACCAAGGACTACAAACATCAACGACCAGAACCTAGAATCCTTCCCGAGATTTGCTGGTGGTCCATAAAATGTATGAATTATACTGGAGAGCAGTACTCCAAAGATGGGCAATACTACACCACTGACTACTGCAGCAATTACACCTAACAGGACAACTGGAAGCTCTGGTTTGTTCAAATAAGCAAGGCGGCTGAGAGGCACTTCCTGATGATGCTGTGGTGACTCCCCATGGCTGGGTTTCTTCTGTGTAATTTCTTGAATGTCAGGTCCAGCAGGCAGTCTGAAGGACTCTGAGAATGAATGACGGCTCCTGCTAGCACCAGATGAGCTTGTTGATCTCCAGGAAGATGATCGTTTCCTCAAATTTACAGCCACTGATAAATTGCCCTGATCAGGAAGAGAATTTTGTTCTGAATCTTGGTTCACTTCCTGCAATTGTGTAAGTCGAGAATACGGTCCATCAGGATTCTTGATGAGCTGATCATGCGATCCTGAAGGATATATGAAGGAATAAATCATTCAGAAATCAGATTATGACACTAGAAGTTGTTGCCATGTTGCAATAAAGCTGCAAAGGGTGAGAAGTAAAATTTGATTGAATCTTCACAAATATTACCTTTTTCAACTATTGACCCACGATGGAGCACAGTGATCATATCAGCTTTTCTCACTGTACTCAAGCGATGAGCAACTATGACAGTGGTTCGATTACTCATGACTTTGTCTAGTGCTTCCTGCACCATCTGTTCTGATTCTGCATCAAGAGCACTCGTGGCTTCATCTAATAGTAGTATTCGTGGGTTCTTCAATATTGCTCTGGCTATTGCAACTCTTTGTTTTTGTCCCCCAGAGAGCTGTGTTCCATGCTCACCAACCAAGGTGTCAATGCCCTAGTAGCAGATCATCAATTCAGTTATCATGTACTAACAATTAAAGAATTCAAAACCTTTATGACATCAAGAAAGAAAAGGAAGCCTTGTTCCTTTATCTGCACTTAACAAGGACAGAGCCACCTTTACCTTTCCTATAATAGTTATGGAAAAGATTTGAAGTATTCTGTGAACATGTTTGATAACCATAAGCAAACAGTGTATAGTGATCAAAAATAGAAGGAAAGATAAATGTTTTGAAGTTTGAAAAGATTAACCTCAGGCAGTCTATCAATAAATTTAGAAGCATTGGCCAGCTCCAGTGCAGCTCTAATTTCTTCAATAGTTGCATCATCTTTGCCATAAGTAATGTTATTTCTAATACTAGATGCAAAGAGTACTGGTTCCTGACTAACTAATCCAATTTTTCCTCTGATCCATCTGAGCTGAAACTCCTTGATATTTATTCCATCTATAAGAACTTCACCAGCTTGTGGATCATAAAACCTCTCAATTAGACAGATCACCGTTGACTTCCCACTTCCACTTTCTCCAACCAAAGCAACAGTCGTTCCACTTGGTATAATTAGAGAAAGTCCAGTGAATATTTGCTCATCTGGCCTAGCTGGATAGCTAAAACAGACATCCCTTAGTTCAAGATTTCCTATAATGTCGTCCAAAATTTTTCCAGTAGTGTCATATGCATCTATCTCAGGCTTCCTATTGAATATTTCAAACATCTTGAATGCTGCCACTTTTCCTGCTGCAAATGCGCTTGAACATGGAGATGCCTGGCCTAAAGACCTGTAGAAATTTCATCAAGATGGACAAGTAAAAATTGTTGACATTCTCAACAATCAACAGAATAATATATGTGGGTTTCACAAGATGCATATATGTAAGCCGGTCTGCTCCCTTAATTCACCGGGGCATGCAGACTTCCAAACATTGCACATGGATACACACTCATATGCATAAATATATGGGAACATTAATGCATGCAGTGGTTCCTTGCTAGTTGGAAACCAAGTATGAGTTATTGTTGACCTGGATGTAGAATGAATATAGCAGGAAAGAAGAAAACTACTAGGACTTGTTCATTATTGAATTGGGGAAGAGGAGGTAGTTCAGAGGTTGACAATTCAGTGGGATAACCCATATAGTTTTGTAGAACAATCTACTAATAAGAATAGCCATATACTAGCATTCAGAGTGGACTGGGGATTACATGTTCCTAGTGTCCATCATTATGATCTTATATTACAAAAATACGAACATTTCGTGTAATTTTAAGAATATGTTAACTTCTGCTCCTGATATTCCTAAAACTGAGAAATCAAGTAATTATGTTAAGTCAAAGCTTAATCCGTATGAATGGATTATAAAAGAAGGTTCGTTAATAAATCAACATAAAGCAGATTCTTTGAAGAAATAAGTGTTTGACTCAGATATTTCATAATTGAACCTTTATAATCCAATAAGGCAGATGGTTGGCTTCTTGTGCAGAGGTAGAAGAAACTGTGCTGGGAAAGATACCTACCAGGCCAAGCAAGTCTAATCATAACACATGATTGGCTTGACAGTAGCCCTGGTCATGGGAACTTATTATAAATCAACCCCATTTATCACATGAAGCGTTCTTATAAGAACTAAAAAATATATGAAATGGAAAAGAGCAGTGTCGCGGACGTTTAGAAGATCTGAAAAGGTTTTGCACTCATTCTTTAAACACATTTCTTCTGCAAGGCTTATACATACTATTCTAATCCACAAGTTCATGATATGCATTTTTAGTAGTTCTCAGGTTTAAACTACCAATGATTAGAAGTCAAGTAACTTTATAAACCTAGAGAAAAGATTGAATATATTCACTGATCATTGCTAATGTCATCAAGAACTTTCAGCATTGAATGGAAATTCTACATAAAACTGCTACTGAAGTTGCTTATGCTTAATGGACACCATATACAAATACAAGCTAGAAACATATACATTTTATAACATCAATATACTGATAAGGTGAAAAATTATGATTTGCTATCAGATTTCAGGAATCTTGAGATCGATGTCATTTTGTAAGGGAGCAACAGCGAGCCTCAAACCTTCAAGTGTTTCCATAATTTGCAATATGCAACTTACATCAAGCAGCAATAGATAGGAATCTAAAGGATCTTGCTACTAATAAGTAATTCATAAGTTCATAAAATAGACGGGATTGAAGATTATATATATATATATATCACATAGTGCATATTGGGTAATTTAAGCTTACATGGAACCAGTAACAACCGCAAAAATCACGTTAATAACATCTCCACCAGTATAATCTTTTTTCTGTATCATATTGGATCCAAACCATACACCTAAGCCATAAGAACAGAATATAATACCAATAGTCGCACCCAAACCAAAGCCTGCAGCTAAACCCTCCAGAATGCTGGCCTTGTAAACACTCTTTAGAGATCTATTATATTTTTCTATAGCCTGTTTCTCTCCAGTAAAAGAAGCAACCTGAAAAGAAATCAAAACAGTGAGATCAGAAAAAAAATGAAAAGGTATTCTGATTTCAAAAGAAACAGAGGAAATGTTCTTACTGTTCTAATGGAGCCAATAGTTTGCTCCACTGTGGCTGCTGCCACAGAGTATGCTGTTTGCGCATTGGCGGCCATCTTGGTGATAGCAATAGCCATCACTGCCGCAGCAAGCACAACAAGAGGAATAACGGATAACATTACAAGGGTAAGTTGCCAGCCTTTGAAAAATGCTACTATAAACCCTCCTATAAATGATGACACCAGCTGAATGAACTTTCCAACCTGTAAATTGGAATAAAAACCATGACAAAGAAATCAAGGAGTTGAAAAGAAATGTGGAGCTGAAGGTCATGAAAGATATAATGATGTAGGAAGTCTCACAATCTTTCAAATCCCAGACTAAGTCTAAACTTCTCCCAGGCAAGACAAGTATCTTGTAGTCAACTAAATACATTAAGTAGAAAGCATATATTTTTATTAAGTAAAGCTGCAATCAAATGTGCAGAATTACCTACACAGGCTGCTAATTAGGTACGGGTAAAATAAACATCAGAGGTTTGTAAGATACTGTTGGAATGTGTTTGAACTTATCCTGCAAGATGAAACAATAGCGTAAATGGAGATAGACAAAAGGAAGGCAATTGTACCTTTTCACCCATGGCATCTTGAATGAGATAAGTGTCACCTGATATCTTTCCAATGAGCTCTCCTGTATTTGCTTCCTTGTCAAAGAAGGAAATATCCTGTCCCAGTATTGCTTTTAAGTACAGATTCCGGATTCGAGCAGCCTGTTTTTCCCCAGTGGTTGTCCAGCATGCCACCTCTACCCAAAAACATTTAAGGTTTGCTCTTAGGTACAAATATAACAATCATCTTATTACTCTAACTGCTGCCTCATGTTTATAAATGTATGTTCTTACGGAGGCATGATGCCACACCATTTGCCACGCCCAGGTATATGAACTTGAGAGCTACCTAATGAAGTGAGATCATAAAGTAGGTTACTTCGATTCACAAGTAACAAAATCAAGAAGATTCTACAATGTGATGGGAAACCAAGAACCAGAGGAACAAGGAAAACATATGCCACTAAATATAGAGCAGAAATCCTTAGAAACACTAAAAGATAATAAATAAATCTGGAACCAATTTAAATTGAACATAAGAGTTGGCATATACTATTTGAGTGATGATCATAAGACTACAAAAGAAGTTATGACAATCATTTTAGCCACCTTGGAAATTTCATGAACCACAATATGAACATCTGTAGTCTTCCCAAGTATGTTAATCAGTTCCCCAAAAAGAACTGTCATAAGTGGTAATGAGATCCCATTTGCTGCAGCTGCAACTGAACCAGTGACCATCAAAACAAGATCAACTGTGTCAGCAAATGAGAAAAGCTTGTAGTAGGGGACGCTATTCTTCTTTTCGTCTGAGTCTTGCAGCTTAATTGTGTCTGCAACATCTTTTTCTATCTCTACTCCTTTGGACGTTGCATCAACTGAAGGATTTGGCATCTCCATCTCTCCCTTGGTCATATCTCTGCATCAGAAATCAGAACATTTCATTTGATTGCCCTGCAGTTCAACACCTCAAATAAGTACTCAATGATTAAGTAAGCATGGTGTCAGCACTTTATGAGCTGTGCCATGATAACAAAAGTTGGTAAGGAGATCACCAGTAGTTATACTCTAGAATGGTATTTGTTTAGATGATTGAATAAAAAATTCATCATTTAGTTCATCTTCTAGATCCATTGGCGCTTTCTGGTGAGAAGTACCCAATGGAAACAAGAAAAGGGACAAATATAAGAATCGCTGACCACTTCAAACTTTGATACTCAACACAAAAGGGAGTTCATAAAGCTTACAATCAGAAAGATAAAAATTATTGTTACTTTAGGCCTGATTGACATAAGGTTCAGGTTGTGGGGTTATAACTATGGAGTTCTAATTTACAACATTACAAAGTATGTACCAAAGAGACTTCTCTTTTTCCCCTTCATTCTGAAGCTTCCTATGTTCTTTAAAAATTGAAAGAGGACAAACAGATTTTAAACTATGGAGCAAGCATCTGGGTCAACAGTTGACACATGATAACAGTATAATGTCCAAAGAGTTGATCAAGTAGTGTTTTCTCAGTACCTAGAAGAAATTGGCCCCTGGCATCTCAATGTTAACACAGTCAATTTTGAGGGAAGCATTCATGCAAGGAACAGGTAACAGCAGACAACGGTTATTTGTCAGGTGAAGTGAGGCACCGGCTGCCTGAATCTACCCTAGCAAATCTGGATTCTGGTTAGATACCTAGAATAGTTTTGGCTATACACATGGCCATAGTACGAGATGACACGGTGGCTAGATGTAATAAGTGCTTTGCATTTGGTCTTTACCAAATTTTGTGTAAGTTCAGTTTACAGTCTTGCCAAGTCCGGATCTTGACTGATCATGCATCAAGTGCTATGAGGCACCGGCCATCCAATTAAATCTAAATTCTGGCTAAATAAGTGATTTATTTTGCTTGTACACATGACCTTTTTACAAGTTTATGTTTTGCAGACAACCAAGTTTCATTTGCCATTTACTTTGTGCTGTTACTTTGTTTTGTTACTTTGTTTAAGCTCAATCTCTCATCTCAGAAAGTCAGGACCTTGACTGATTTAGCAAGTTCAAATTTTGTAATTCAGCAGATAGTTTGAAGAAACTCAACAAAGAGCTCGATATCAAAATGAAGGGGAAATAAACCATAGAAATTGAAAAACTTCTTCCCAATGGAACGCGTTTCAACATGATTTTTACTTTTAAATTCATTGATTATTTCTGATAACTATTTACTCAAAGATCATTTTGACCAAATCAGTATGAAAAGCATTTCTTTATTGATTCACACTGCCAGAAAAAATATCTGATGGTTCGCTTATAATAATTTGAGATTTTTTTTTTCTAATGATTAGGATCCCACAGTCCCACCTGAACTCCAGAATATCTCAGTGTCTGACTGGCAGCACTGCATGGGCAATAAGAAATGGTAAGGGGAAGTTTAATTGACCTTCTGCAACATCCAGTTGTGATTGATTGCTTAAGCTACAAGTAAAAGATATAGTAAATTTGGAAAATCTCATGAAGCAATATATCAAAATATGAACTACCTAAATATAATTAAATTTCTCAACAGTCTCATTCTTTGGCTTGTCTGTGCAAGGAGGAATCTTACCTTACGATCCCTATAAAGATCCTTTTCTTCTTTTTAAAACGGACATTGAAGAAGACCACCCGAGCATGCTGTAGACAAGGTAAGTAAATTGATAGTAAAACAATTAAATTTCTCAATGGCATCATTTCATTACTTGCCCAAGCAAGAAGGTATCCTATCTTATGATCCATTTAATAAGTCTTCTTCCATTTAAAATGGCAGTATAAGAAGACTACATGAGCTAGTTGTAGCCAATGTAAGGCTCAATGCAATCATTAAATCACTTGTCTGTCGCACGCACGGTGGTGCCGCTTTCATGCAACGAAGGGTATTTCCACTTCATTGATTCTTCAACTACATGGGAGGCATTTTGGATCTTTCTACTGTCTTGGTGAATGAGGTGGAGATGAGAAAGACAATCACTTTGGAGATACCTCTTTTGTCTCATTGAACTGAGAATGACTC
The DNA here is from genome assembly GCA_025769935.1 of Phoenix roebelenii. Classification (NCBI taxonomy): domain Eukaryota; kingdom Viridiplantae; phylum Streptophyta; class Magnoliopsida; order Arecales; family Arecaceae; genus Phoenix; species Phoenix roebelenii. The sequence continues at coordinate 16,146,876 of JAOXJJ010000001.1, read as the reverse complement.
TTAAACTGACTCCTCCTAACATCCAATTCAATTAAGAAGTAGTTGAAAACATAAAATTTCGGCCACAGTAATTTGGACCACTCGTCAGGTTGGCCCGTACAACACTATCATGGATTTGTTTCCTAAAAAACTTCAGAAAAAAGAAAAGAGGGGAATCCTTTTGTAGGTTGGTCCGCATACTGTGCGAAAATTTATAGCTTTACGATCATGCAGCAAATGCTAGCAAAGAAAATTAAATAGTCAAGCAAACCAAAAAGAATCCACAGAGAGATTATTTAATCTCACGTTTTCTGCCCTTTTTGGAAGCAGCTGCCGTTGAAGGGTGGGAACGCTGCTAGTCGGCCGCGGCGGCCGCCGCCGCCCTCCGGCGGCGATAGGAGCGGCGAGGGGGAGGGTTGGAGGGAGGAGAACTAACGACATAGGCACGTGAATGGCTCGTGCGTCAACCATTCATTTGTACGTCATCGTCCGCTCTTTGCGGTTTGGAGACATGGTAGGGCTCAGAGCGGATCGAATATGAGTTTTTATCCGTATCCGTTTATGTTTGATGAATATATATATATATATATATATATATATATCTTGAATCATCTAAGTGGTTGACACAAAATTGTAGGTCTCCAAAAGGTATCTAATTTCAAAAAAAAAAAAAAACATCTCAATCAGGGTATTACCAAATTATGGCCTCTTGAAATTTGGCATGCGACTCGACTTTTCGATGTGGCAGATTTCGCTTCTAAATCCTGTCTAGCCCTACTTGTAGTAGCAAAAGTATTCCACATCGAGTCTAGTGATCCTTATGAATATCCGTAATAGTCAAAATATTTCATATTGAATGTGGTGATCCTCTTGGATACTCATAGTTGCCAAAGTAATCCACATCGAGTTTAGTGATCCTCCTGAATACTCGTAGTGGTCAAAGTGATCCGCATCGGGTCCAGTGATCTTCCTGGATTATTAAGTGTCTCTAACTTTCTATTTCTCTAATCTCTTCTTGTGTTTGAAGACAAGAGAGATGGAAGAGACTACTTTTTGTGTACCGTCGAATGGCATGAATTTTACATTAAAACTTATGTTGGTTATATTAAATGGGAATACTAGTTCCTTAAAAAGGAAGTTCAGACTAATGAAGGCAAAATAGAGTATAATTTTGCCATATAGAAGATGATGAATTCATGATAAGTTCTTTGCAGCTTTTGAACTTTGTCATGTATTATTGTCAAAACCATATTCTTCATCTTGGCCCATGCATGCCTTTTTAGTAGTACGTTTAGAAAAAATAATAGTAGATGCATTTTAGAGATATCACTGCTGAAGGATGAGCATAGATATAATTCTTTTCTACTAAAAAAAAGGATTGCATACATAAACAGAAAATTTTTCTTATAGCTAACAAGGTTGTGCCTATCATTATTAGGTTAGTTTGTAATGGCAAGAGAAACCAAGTAGAGGAAATGACAAGAACAGGGATCCGAACTAGACCCATTTTGGACCTTATTTTTTTGGGTTAGGACCAGGTTATATGTGGATTCAACCCGACCCGAATGATCCATTGGACCAAAAATTGTAGCCATGAACCCGATCTAACCATACCCATATTTTCTATTAGGTTGGGTCTAGATCCAACATTAGGACCCGAACAAAAAATTGGGTTGGGTCGAGGTCACTTGTAACCCAGTCCAACCCGACCCATTTGCACCCTTATTAGGACATATGCTCAAATTGCAGAAGTCAAATCTAGTGAAGATAATTCGATCATTCTTAATTAAGGAGGGCGATAAAAAATCAATATTATCATGCCGCATGATCTCATATTGATATCATTTTTTATGGAAGAAATCATGATATCTTTGTAAAATTCTCATCTCAACAAATGAACAACTCACTATTTATAAATCACTAAAAGCCATTTTACTAATCTAAACATCTATAATTAATTTAAATTCAATATGCTTTATTTTTTAAAAATAATAAAGAATATATATGTTATAAACTTAATAATAATTATTATATCAAAATCAAATGAGAGAATAGAAATACCAAAATGGACATTCAATATTCCAACTTGATTGAGTTAAGATCTTAAACAAAAAAAATTGGCAATGTTAGTTAGCCTTTTTTTTTGACTTGTTAATTCAACCAAGTCATGAAGAACTTAGAAAGTCTCAGTAGAGTTTTGATCACTTTTAAATAATTTTATTATTGTATACCCTTCTAAATAAGCAAAATTGTATGAATACCTCTATCAAGTTACTATTTGTGTATATACCCTTATAACATCTTTTTTTTTAATAGTGTTAGATGGTATAGGTGCGTATGCAAAAAAGAAAAGAAATAGAAAAATATACATGCAAAACACGTAATTTATGAGGGTAGAGATGCAAATAGTATCTTTAGAATGATATTTGTGTAATTTTATATATTTATGATGGTACACATGCAAAAATTTTATTTTTTACTATCATATCTATATGTACTTTGCAGGGTTTTGGGCATGCAAAATATTCACTCTACCATATGATTTTAGGTGACTTGTGCAACTTTTGTGATTGGTGTGATACATTAAAGGTGGTTAAATAATGAGTTTTTAGGACAACATTTCATGGGCCCAAGCAAATAAGTGCCTAACATGTTCTCTCCAGTAATATATTAATCCAATAAATTAGCCAAAGCTAAACTCTTAGGTCACAATATTAAAAGAAATCTATGTGATACCATACAAAGACTACATACAGCAATGATCTTTTAATGAAGGAATTTTTTCATAAGCAGCACCCATGTTTTCATCTTTGCATAAACAACTATTTTTATTTCTTGTCACATGATCATATATTTTTTTATATTTTTTCAACCAAATTACACTTAGCCCAAAACATGAACAATGTCCATCCAATATTTAAATTTTGCACTCTAGAATTGTGCATCAGTTAGTAAAAAAATATGCACTCCTTAGGTGCATAATCTACTCCACACTTCATGTGTGATCAATAAATAAATGTAGTAGTTAATCTTTATACATATATCCTAGTAGGTGCATGCCTGGTGCCTCCACGAGGCACCTTAGAAAGGAGGGGCACCAACCATAGGGGCCACCACCTTCTCCTGCCTCCTCCAGGCACGATAATTAGTAGGATAAGGCCCACCTTTTTTGGTTGGTGCTCCCCACTTGTATCCCATCCAAGATGACTAGGGTTGACCTGAGACTAGTTTTACATGACCCGTATAGCCCAACACTGTATCTAGGTTGTTTCTTTAGCCCAATCTCTTGTTTAGTTAAAATTAGATATTTTTTTAAACCAATTTATGAGAGAATAATCAATTAGAATCTTATTCTAATTAATTTAGAGATAGATGATATATGCTAGATATGTTATTGGAATAGGTAAACTCAAGTTCCCACTTATAAAATGACCTACACTTTCGAGTCCATTTGTTGAATTATGTGTGAGATGATTTCATGACGAGGATGCCAGAGAAGGTGAAGCACATGGTTGACTCGACATGACCCTTTGACTTTGACATCTTGAGACCAATAGACTTGATAGAAGAAAGTGCCCAAAGATTGCTAGAAATTATTACAAGATTTTATCAATGTTGCTATATCTTAACCATTTTGAAGAATTTAATTGATTTTATCTTAAATTTTTCAATGTTTTTATTTTATCTTAAATCATTGGATCTTTTAAACTAAACTATTAACTCCCTTCTTGACTCAACTCTAGATTTATAATATCCTTCAAACAAGCTCCAAAATGTTAAGAAACTTACCTATTACTCTTGATCAGTTGTTCTAGAAATCAATTTTAGACTTGGAACTAAACATTTTTCATTGATACTTCACAAAGTTCCTATCTCTGTAATGTAGCAATAGAAACTAGTGTCAAACTCTTGCTTGGCTTGATCATGACAATTATAATCCATGTTGAAGTTGTTTGGACTTCGACATTATCTCTAATCTAGTAAAAAACAACCCATGCCCCTAAAATTTACATAAAGTTTTGCACAATCAGTCTCTGTCATAGTCCCTTAACAAGTAAGTTTTCTATAGTCCTCCATCCCATTACTCCGCTTATAATTAGTTAGGGTTAAGAAGATAATGAGAGAGAAGATGGATAGAGTAGTGGAGGTCCTGGTACCATTGCTGGGGGTCTGCTAACTAGTGAGAGTGGGTTAACGGTGGAGTAGCAAAGGAACTAGGTGAACTATATATGAGATGATTTTACCATGAGATTTTCAGAGAAGGTGAAGAGTGTGGTTGACCTAATGTGATCCTTTGACTTTGACCATAGTGGCTAGGAGCTATGGGACACCTCCTTTGTTTTATCAGATTTTCTTCGAAAAATTTTAGTGACTTATGTGAGTGGAAGTATTTACTCAAAGGCTTTGTAAAGCAGCCAAAAATAATAATAATAGCTTATAATTTCTGCAAAATTTTATGAACATGTCTATCTTTTTTTCTAACCTTAGAAAATTTAATTGAGGCTTTCTCTCAATTAACAAGGGCGTCATTCGACAATATCATGAGACTTGACTATTGCAAGCTAATCTTTAATTTGATGAAGTAAAAAGTTAAAAGGTGGTGTTGTTTGAGACATTTCATTCAAGTAGATGGATCCATGGATATTTAGTTGGACTACTGACACCACATCCTTGTTTGATGACCCTATTGTTATGCCTCGATGATCATCTAAGTTCTTAAATCCTTGTGCTATAGTTCAATCTATGTGTACTTTCTCTTTTTCAATTTTTATAGTAGTGTTTATGGATTTTTATTTAGGTTCGGTTGGGGGGGAGTGGGGGAGGGGGCACATATTATAAGGGAAAGATCAGCATGAAAGCAATTTACTTGACTCAAAATTTTCATTTTACCACTATCCTTTTGTTTGTTCATAGGCTTCGATTATTTGGTGAAATAAGGCGCTATCATATGGTTATCTTATTCTTCATTTCAAGGATCATTACATATTATTCACGAGTGAAAGTTGAAAATAATAATCTCTGCAGGCTGTTTTTTCTTGGAGGAGAGATACTCTGAGAGATGCAAAATATTACAAAAAATGAAGATGAGATGAAAATGTAATAGAGATAAAAGATCATAAATTCATGACTTCTCTTTTTTATTTATTTTCTTTTATTTGTTTTTTGCAATGAATTAACAATATAGGAGAAGGAGAAGTTCATTGACAATGGAAACTAACTAATTGCCATAAATTTTGACTTAATTGTGATTCAACCTTGTATCTTAACCAATACTTCCCTCCCATAATCGAATATTTGCCAACTTGTTAATAAGCTTAGTTCATGATCCCCAACGAAATTTTGTCTTTATATCCAGATGGATGAGAACTTGGAGAAGAGTAATCGCAAAGGGGGTCAGAACAAAAGGGTTGGGAATAAACCCTAAAAGTGATCTATGGATCTCATGAACCTAGATTAGCATTAAACTCCTGTGAATTTCGAAACTATAGCTTAATGATTCTTGAAGTAAGAAATCTACTTCAGCAAAAAAAGCTAAGCGAATGGAAATAAAGAGAAGAGACCCTGAGAGTTGGGACCTCAAGGAATTGATTGCACCCTCTTCTGAAACCATAGGTAGCAAGAGAGTAATGTGGTAATGTCACAAGGTGGGAGCAGGCTTGCTATTGTCGATAGGAGATGGAGTTGGAGGGATTCAGTGTTGTAAGCTCTGCTAAGCTCATATAAAATATAGATCTTAAAGTTCCACTTATCTTCATTTAAAGTTCAGTAGATGTAAAGGACCTAAACTGAATATGTTTTGATGCAATTTTATTTTTTTATTGTTCTTAAAGAGGAAGTGTTCGCTTTGATTGTGAAATCGTATGCACTAAATATAGTGGTGGATCTATGAGTCTTTAGGTGCTCTAGAAGAAAAATACACCACTAAGAAAATCTTATGGGTGTATGTTAAAACCTTGAAAAAATATGTTGGAGAAAATATTGGATACCTCGATCTCAGGCTAGACCTACCTCTTTTACCTCGGATGTAAGCCGAGGAGAACAACCTCGGCCCCAGTCGAGCATCCTACCAACCGAAGTGAGCTACCTCGGCTGAGGCCGAGGTAGTTGATCAGCCAATAAGCCATAAGCCGAAGAGAACAATCAGTATATGTCGACAATAACTGACTATCCCGACAACCGACAGCTCTAGCAGCCTGCAATCGTAGTAATTTTATAGCCTGCACCCCTCTAGCGCTACCTGCCACCCATGCAGACTGGCACCCATGCCTCGGCCGTACTACCAGCCATTATTTGTCCATTACTGCACACCACATCAGGCCAAGTAACGACAAAATGAGCTCCCCTATATAAAGGGGGCAACTCAGAGGACCTCAGGTATGTATGCAATACTACTCATAGAGACCATACCCTACAAAAATCTCTTCCTTTCATAATGTTGCCTCCTTATTCTGATTTAAGGATTGGAGGGTCTCCTACTGAAAACTCTCGAGCAACCAAACTTTTTGCAGGTCACATCCGGAGGAGATCCACCCCGTCCTCAGCAAGCTTGCTTAACTCGTCTCCAGCTGACCTTCAAGTCGTCTGAGCTACACTTTGACCTTAGCCTAGATTTGGTGGAAATAAATTGGCATTAAAAGAAGGGCTTCCCAGCCTCCAGCAACATCAACATTTATCAAAGGGAGAGACAACCGACATGAAGTCACGAAAAAGCCGCAACATATCTTATGCTTTGTAACGCCACGCTTTGACCTTCCGAGAATCATTGTAGAGCCCAAAATATGCTCCGCCAAACCAACATGTTGTGCTGTGGACAATGAGCAGCTCAACCTACTTACTCAATAAGTGCCGGTGTTGACTACGATGGTCTAGGGCCTAAAGAAGACAATGGCGCAGTCGAAGCAGGTCCAGCCAAAATTCAGCTAGCCCAGCCGCCACTCTCAGTTGCTAGCGCACGACATGCACCTGGTCATCCACTGCTCCTGAGGCCGGGACTCAGAGCGGTTGCCCAAGAGTCAACACACCCAGTGGAGAAGTGATGGTCAGGAAGAGAAACAACGTGCTCTAGGCCTTCTTTCTGGCGAGGACTCTGCTATGACCCTTTTGCCTCCTCATCGCATTGAGCCCCAATCCCGATGGGATGCCAACCTCAATCGAAGAATCAAAAAATGGGCCAATAGATTTAGGCCTTCAAGAGATTGGCTCTGAGGGCAAACAACGACCTCAACTTCTCCTTGGAGCCTCCTTTACTAGGCAGATCATGGAAGAACTGATTCCACCTCGGTTTAAAATGCCCTAGTTAGAGCCATATGACGGCACCTTGGATCCTCTAAACCACCTTGAGAGCTTCAAGACTCTCGTGATATTGCATGGAGCCACCGATGCCATGCTTTGCAAGGCATTCTCTGCAATCCTTTGCAAGGTGATTCTGTCCACTCTTTCGAGCAACTTGCCTGCCTCTTCTCGACTCAGATCGAAGATGGGGCTGCAACTTGGATGCGTTGTTTGACATAAAGCAGAAGAAAAAAGATTCCCTCAAGGACTATGTTAGCTGCTTCAATGCGGCGATGTTGGAGGTCAGCGACCTAAATTAATTGGCTGCGATGTTAAAGATAAAAAGCAGCCTGCAGCCATCGAGCTTCCTCTTCTTCCTGAAAAAGTGCCTTCTCGTTGACTTCGCCAAAATGCTGATGAGGGCCAACAAGTATACCAATGTGGAGGAAGCCATGATCTCCTATCGCTGGCGACAGACTCCCTGAGGAGGAAAGGGGACCCGATGAGCAAAGAGAGCCGAGGAATGTCTCACCTCAATGCAAGAAGGACTTGCGACAACCTAAGAGCCCTTCTCAGAGATTTGTGAAGTAGACCCCTCTCACTGCTCGAAGGATCCAAATTCTCATAAAAATCGAAAGCCAAGGCTATTTGCACCCTTCACATCCAATGAAGGGCTCGATGACCAACTCTAATGGAGTAATCATAGAGTACGCTCTTCAATTTTAATTCTCTGCCTCGAATAATAAAATTAAGTACGAGGTGCTCATCATTAAACCCAAGCCTTCAAAGGAGCTCGAGATCTAGCAACTGAAGGTCTTCAGTGTACGGGTTGGGGCACCTCAATAATGCCCTAACCCCTTGGGCTTAGAACTCCGACAAACCTCATGCCTATTATCAGTGAGGTCCATTATAGCTTGAACTTATCTCTAATAAAAAAATCTTCTTGGTGTATTTCTATCTTTTAGATCGAACGATTGCGATAAATGTATTTGACTTGGGTCACCTCGAGGATGCCTGGGCCACAACAAAGGAGACACCTCGAGGATGCCTGGGGCCTCCTCAGGACCGAGTCCACTCAGAATTTTTTTAGGATTGTAGTTTAAAGATGAGAAGATTAGTCCCGGGTTAAAAGGCTTGGCATGCCACTTGATCCCTTTAGGTCTTAAATAACCCAAGCAGGAGACCGGCCCCCACGTCAAAGTCTTGGTATGCCACTCGACCTCTTTAGGTCGTCAATGGCCGAAATAAAAGACCGCCCCCTACACTGAAGGCTTGGCATGCTACTCGATCTCTTTAAATTGTAAATGGCCCAAGCAGAAGACTAGCCCCCATGCCGAAGGCTTGGCATGCCACTTGACCTCTTCAGGTCATAAATGGCCCAAGCATAAGACCGGCTTCCATGCGGAAGACTTGGCATGCCACTTGACCCTTTTAAGTCGTAAATGACCTAAGCAGAAGACCAGCTCCTGCGTCGAAGGCTCGGCATGCCACCTGACCTCTTCAGATCATAAATGGCCCAAATAGAAGACCGTCCTTTATCAAAGGCTTGGTGTGCCAACCGACCTTCCTAAGTTGGAAACGACCCAAGCAGAAGATCGAGCCTACTCGAAATTTCTCTCGGATCTCAATCCAAAGATGCCTCTAGGACCGTAGCCTAGAGATGAAAGGAGACATTGCGGACCAACTTGGGTGTTGCCCAAGGTAACAAGCCAAGAGGAGGGGTGAATTGGTTTTTCTTGATTTCGATTCCTTAATTAAGTTAATTGATGAGTAAGTGATTTAGTTAATATATATTAAGTGCAAGTAGTGAAGTTAGAACAATACACAATACAAACAATAAGAAATATAGTGGTTCGGTGCTCTCCTATGCACCAACGTTCACTCCCCAAGCAACCTCTTGGGAATTCACTATAATCCCGTGGATTACAGTTGGATTGTTTTCCGCGCTCACAATCCAAAAATCGTTACACTTTGGTTTTTCCGGATCACAAAAATTTATGTTGGTTTTACGGGCTTACCAACAAACCTTCACCGTTGGTTTTACGGGTTTACCAACAAACCTACACCGTTGGTTTTATGGGTTCACCAATAACCTTACAAGATTGTTAAGAAGAAGAAAGTTGAAACTCCTAGATGAGCAAATATAACAATTATAAGCTACAAAGAAGAGTTAGAATATAGTTATCGCTTTGATAAGGCTCTTCTCTTCTTTGTCAAGGAATGTTTCACTCTTCAAGGATTGGTGGAGCTCTTAATGCCTCTTTTGATCTATTCAACCACTTTCTTTTGACTCTTGAATGAAGCACTTCGATGAAGAATACTAGGACTTTGTCTTTCTTGAGTAAGCTTTGATTTTTATGCAAAAGATTGCTTGTTCTGATGAATAGTATCACTATAAATACTTTTCCACATGTTTTGGTCACTTTTCATTAGTTAGATTTGAAAAAGTATCCATTACTTGCCGTTGGAAGGTCAAAAAGTACTTCTGCAGAACTAACCGTTATGCTTCTGCCCGTGCTGGGGTCGATCCAAACTTTTCTGGGATCGACTCAAATCACTGTTCATCATACTTGGGGTCGACTCAACTTCCACTGGGGTCGACCCAACTTTCACTGGGGTCGACTCCTACTAC
>JAOXJJ010000001.1:16108796-16123439 GCA_025769935.1 Phoenix roebelenii | reverse complement strand
ATTGTATACTATGGCATAATAATTTAATATAATATAACATTATTTAACATAACATATCAATGTATTATGATATAATATAATATAATATTATATTTATAGTATAATATAGTAATAAAGGTATAAAATATTATAATTATTAGCGCAAATTAATTTTCCATCCTCTTAATAGCTGTGGTATAATATAACATAATATTAAATTATTTAATATAACATATTAATGTATTATAATATTATATAATATTATATTATATTTATAGTTTAATATAATAATAAATATATAAAGAGACATTTTATATAATTATTATATTTTATTATGAGTATTTTGGTCCAAAAAGAAAAAAATATTATAACTCAAAACAACTTTCCAACAATTTCTAAAAGTGCTTTTTTGGAGAAGCTCGAAAATGGAGCTTCTCCCAAAAAGCTGTTTTAGCTTTCTTTCCGAAAATTTTACCAAACAGCCCTATTCTATCTAAAAGTGCTTTTGGAGGGCTAAAAAGTATTTTTTGGCCCTCCAAAAGCTCCCCTAAATGGGGTCTTAGTCTTTTGTACTTCTTCAAAATCTTTAAATTGTAAACTTTATAGTTGATTGTTGCTATCAGTGTATTATTTTAATCTTGGTAATTCAATTGTGCTTAATTATAGATAAACTTGATTTTTTTTTTTAATTTATATCTTACTCTTCTGGACAGGTCATTAGAGGTCTTGTCATGGACAAAGAAAGAGGAAACTTAGTTAAGGCCGATAGATTTGGATATGTGAAGAGGGCCATGCATGGTACCAAAATGCTTTCTACTCGAGCTGTCAGGTGTGGCAGATACCTTTCTTTCTAAGCCGAATATTTTGTGCATCTTTGATATTAAATGTATACAAAAATATTCTTCCTAAATCAACTTTTCTTTATATGCCAGTGAGATTTATGGAAGAGAACTGGTTGATCTGCGAAATGAAGGTCGATGGGAGTTCCTTAACACCCTTTTCTCTGTTTCAGAAGCTGTGATGTTCATGCAGGTCAATTACTCTTTGTACCACGGCATATTACTAATTTCTGTTGATAATGATTTCTAGTGTTGTTTCTTTTTTTTTTTTTGGGTACATGTGGGGGTCTTAAAGACCCATAAAAAAGAAAACATCGAGTAAGATGAAACAGAACAGAGAGAAAACAAAAACAACAGACTAAACTAAACCAACCCCTGTTGAATCAGCCAACACCCATATCTTTAGGTAACTGGGCAAGGCTGAGAAGGATTGAAAGTCACTATTTTGTTGTAGGCCTGCCAAAGAGTCTGCCGGTTGATTTGCCTCTCTAAGAGCATGGGATACAAAGAAAGATTCCATTGAGGCTGCAGCTTGGATAATGTTGGATAGAAGGGGATGAAGATCAACTTTGTTAGTTGAGATTTTTTTGAGCTGTTTTGCAACCCATTGGATAACTGTTGCTGAATCTCCTTCCAGCCAGATCCTTGTGAAATTGAAATGCTTGGATGCCATAATCCTCCCTTCCCAAGCTGCTCTAAGTTCAGCTTCTGGGACAGAAGATGCTAAGAAGCTCCTCGCTCCAGCAAATAAAACATGGCCTGCATGGTTCCTAATTACAAATCATGCAACAGCTAGACATTCTAGCCGAAACTGCTAATTTGAATTTCTTATTGTGATTTTTTCTGTTACTATAATATCAAGATTCATTTGGTGAGTCTTTGTTTGAAAATCTGTAGCACTCCTTACAGTCTGAATTAGACCTCTGGTTTTTCCTGTATTTTGTCAAACGTTTTGAGGACCATTTGGAGTTCTCTTTTGTATAATCTTGCAACTGTGGACAAAATTTGCTGTGTGTGCGCACACGGGGGAAAGCACAGGTGGGGGGAGGGCCAGTTTGACTTAATGGGGAGTTAATTACTCAAATGGATTGTTGATAGGAGTTTTTAGAGAAACAACAGAACCTGCATTTGGATTCCATCAACTTAGAGAAGAAAATGAACGACTAGGTAATTTGGCAACTAAAGACAAATAGCATGACAAATACATGGTTCTGATAAATCTCTTAACAAGCTCGCTCAAACATGCTTTAGATGAAAGGATTGCTAGTCATGAGGAGACTTATGTGTATAATGCATGTTGAATGATTATAATAAGGCCATATTGAGTTAACTAATGGAGTGGTTTTGGGGATATTCTCAGATTCAAGATCCTCACGCCTGCGCATTAGTTCCAACTTTTAAAGATTTCCAGAGAGCAGTAGATATTACTTGATTATGATTTGGAATATGAAAATGCCAATGGCAGATCTTGTGAAGTCACTAGGGAACGGCCTAGATTTTTTGCACCACTTCTGCCCTAGCAAAGGTCGGGTGGCTCTGCATCTGCCTCTCACAAAAAAGAAAAAAGATTTGATTTGAGATGCAGTGCAAGCAGTAGTTTTTCCCCCCAAAGGGAATGACTGTGATAAGGCAGGAAATTAGAAGCAGAAATAAATAAAAGAAAAAAAGATGAATAAGATATTAGGAGAGAGGGTGGGGGATGCTTATGATTTATAGAATGTGCTTCTCAATTTAAAATAGGGCAATCACCTAAGAGGCTAAGATGCTTGAAATATCAATTTCTAATGACTATTAATTCTTCCCTGCTTCTTGAGCTTTTAGTATCTGTAACATTTTGTATCTATCCTAGTCTAATTAATTAATTTGCTCCCTCCGATTCATGTGTTCCATGGATTATCTCTTTCTCTATATTATGTATGTATACATACAAGCATACATACACAATTGTATCATCACCGATGCTACCTTCTTGCTCCTTATGCCAATTATCAATTGTGGCTTTTCAGCTTGAACTTTTGATATATATGCAACTATGCAAGCTAATCTTTTTATCAGGACCTTATATTTTCATCGCATATGCCTATACAACAATGATTGATCTTTGGCCACTTCATTTGAGGACCCATGCAGATCTCCGTTTAGTCCCATATCAATTTTGCTATAAACAAGGCTAAGGAACCCAAATAATAACTTCTAACTAGCTCTTTTGGGCAACATCTTGGATTGTCACAAATGGTATTAGAGTGGACCTATCCCTTGGCCCATATGGACTAGGGGATGTCGTAGCATGGGCCTTTATAGGGCTAAGTACGAGCTAGTCATGGTGTTTCTGATTAGATTGTATGTGATATTAGAATCTTTGCCTAGTGAGAACACCATAGCTTGAAGAGAAGTGTGTGAGGGCCCATTTGGGAGCATTTAGTCTAATAATGGTTGTTTGCTGGGGTAGTCTTGGGTACTTAAATAGGGTCAAAGAACCTAAATAATAACTTCTCGCTAACTTTTTTGGGCAGTGTCCTAGGTCTTTACACTTTGTTTATTACTGATGTAAAAACTACACTTTCTTATTTTTTTTTGATATAATACTTTCTTAATTATAACTAGCCTATAATATGCCTTTTGGTTATATTGCACTTCAGCCTTCTGGACTAGGAACTTTATCGAAAAGAAATAAGGTGGATAAATGATTCATAAAGTATCTGCATGATTTATTTGGTTCCACTTCAAGCCTATGTTCATGGGTAAAGACAATTGCAGAAGCTCCATTAGAGATGATATTATGCAAATCGCATGGTTGCTCACAAACAAGGCCCCTTAGACCAAAGTGCTGGGGAAGTAGTTCCAATGAGGAAGGAAATTAAGAAGGCATCTTAGCTGACGCCGACAAGATGGGAAAATTCACTAGAGACCCCATCACCTCTGAGCAGCCTATTGAAATTACAAGGCTACCAGAGAGCCTTATCAAGCGTTTGGCTAAAGTGAAGGTTTCTAGAGTTGAGGAGCTAATGTCCTTCCTTCTATGTTCCTCCTTTGGGATATAGTGAACGAGGAATATTGTTCTATAGGTTGGAAGCACAAACCTTTATGGCACGATGATCATATTTGACTATATAATCTAGATGAAGAGATCTTCAGGGACATCAGGATTCCTAGGTACTAGCCACCAAAGATGAGGAATTTGTTGAAGTCGCATGAAGCTTTAGATATCCTCAGATTCAAGACAAATTAATTCTTCCAAAGGATGTGGAATCGACCTCAGGGGCGGCCTATATTGGCTAGTGGAAATGCAGCACACCAGGATCCTGGGGTAGTCTGAAACCCATCTTGTGACGTCATCATCTAGCATGATTCTTCCTCAGACTCAGAAGTAGAAGAACCTGCCTATCTAGCCTAGCCTCAGAATGATTACATTGGGAGACATCTAGTGAGTCTGGAACTGAAGAAATCCCTCCACATCTCTATTCAAACATATTCTTGCTAAACTGAATAGTCTCAATATACTGTTTTTTTGTCTCAGATAATTAGATGCTCATGTTTCTAACCTTATTCTTATGATTAACCTTTTTCCCTTTTATAATTTATGCTATGTTTATCTACAGTCTCATATAATCTCACCCTTGCAATTTGAAGGTGATGCTGGTAGGTTTCTCTTGCAGATGGTTGACAGATTGGATGAAGGAGCAGTGCCGACAGAACTTGGGCCACTTGATTATAAGGGGCTCTTCAAGGCAACATACTGCAGCTTATTTAACTATGATGGGTATCAATTTTTATCATTTTAAAATGTTGCTTTGTCTTTCAGGCTGTCTCAAAAGCACTCTTCAGAGCACATGTTGAAGGTCAACTTAAGGTAATTCTTTTGGTTATCTTTATTTTTTTTTTATGTTCCATTTCTCACCATTTCATATCTGAAGGTAGTGTACGGTTGATGCTTATGCAGAGGGAGATAATGACTGAACCGGAACGATTTGTAGAGCCTGATCCGGAACTACCTCTGGCTCTGTTGGATCAAAAGGAGGTTCAGATATATGCATTTTTCTTTCAAATCATGCTATGTTTTATGTACTTTATTTTTATTTTTTTTAACTGATTATCTTCTTGCTGTCAGGCTGGTAAACGATTGCTATTAATTACCAACTCCGACTACCATTACACAAATAAAATGATGCATCATGCCTTCAATAAATTTCTTCCTAATGACATGGGATGGCGAGAACTTTTTGACATGGTTAGGGATTGTTATTGCTATTTCTCTACTTTTTATAAGTTTAGATGTGATCAATTTTAGTTCACTCTTTATCCAAAACTGAGGTGGCAGCATGAATATCTATGCCTTGGCATGGATGCACGGTAGTTTGTGTTGAAGAGATGTTCTTTTGCAGGTCATAGTTTCTGCAAGCAAGCCAGAGTTTTTCCAAATGTCACACCCATTGTATGAGGTTGTCACAAGCGATGGATTAATGCGCCCATGTTTTAAAGCACGTTCAGGTGATGCATTCTATCGTCAATGTTACTTGGCTAGTAGTCAATTAGATTTCTCCTCTTTTTTTTTTTTTTTTGGGTATGGGTAGGCTTCAATGTCTATATCAGCTTCATTTGTATGAAACCTTTTTGTTATACGCCTAGTGTCTATCCTCCCTGTTGTGATCCCACCTTAATCTGATTAATCAAATAATACATATAGTTAACTGGCAACTCTGGAGACTTAGCTTTCAAAGCATAGTGCAGGTAGGAAGTGATGCATATTTCCATGTCCTGACTTTCATATGTAAACCATAGTTACCTATTATGATGCTTTCTTGGTTCAGGTTTGGAATTGTACTTTGCAATATGCTCCGTGTTGCCCACCTATGCAGTCCAAGAGGGTGGGATAAATTGGGTTTTTCAAAATTTTTTAGCTAATAATGCAGCGGAATAAAACTTGACAGAAGAATATAAGCTTTAGCACCAAACTAATAAGTAAATATACTGAAGATGAATGCAAGTAAAACAATCAATGCAAATACAAGAAATTTATAGTGTTTTGGTGCCAACCTTGTACCTACATCCACTCTCCAAAACTTCTTTCTTGGGAATTTCACTATAATCTAAAATTTAGATTATAACATAGTGATTTTTTGGATTCATAACCAAACCCAGTTGATTTTTTTAGGCAATCAACCAAAACCTTCAATCCATGGTCTGCCGAACCGACCGAAACTGGTCGGTTCAGGCTGTACCGAACCGATGCTGATAACTACCGGTACGGTTCGGCTGTGAAAACCGGCACCGAACCGAAACCGGTAAGACCGGCATTGGTAGAAGCGGGGAAGAAGAAGAGGAAGAAGAGGAAAAAAGAAAAGAAGAGGAAGAAGAAAAGAAAGAGGAATAGAAGAAGAGAAGGCAAGTACCGGAAGAAGGACCTCTCTTCCTTGCTCGCGTGCGGAACCTCTCTGCTTTCCTTGCTCGCGGGAGAACGGGCGGAAACCGGACAAGAGAGGAGAAGAGAGGAGGAAAGAGGGGAAGGAGGGTTCGAGAAGAAGAGGAAAAAAATAAAGGAAAAAAAACCAGCGCGTGGGGGAGAGTGGGGACCCGCGAGCCCGCTCGCGTTCCACGAGCAAGGAACCGCTCCCATATGCGGTTCCCCGCGCTGGCAACGAAGCCCGCGCGGGGCAGCGAGCCCCCGCGGGCTACCCCGCGTGGGTTTTTAATGCCTCATTGAGTGCTATTTAATGCCACTCTATGGTAACGCGGATGCGCGCATCGGAAGCTTTTTTTTTTGTCTATCTCGATCGGTACCGGCCCGCGCGGGGCAGCGAGCCCCCGCGGGCTACCCCACGTGGGTTTTTAATGCCTCATAGAGTGCCATTTAATGCCACTCTATGGTAACGCGGATACGCGCGTCGGAAGCATTTTTTTTTGTCTATCTCGACCGTTACCGGTACCTAATCGATACCGGTCTTCACCGGTACATCGGTACTATCGATACCGTAGACCCTGCTTCAATCAATTGTTCTACGCAGTTTCAAAATCAACCCAATTGATTTTTCTAGAAAATCAACCCAATTGATTTTTCTAGAAAATCAACCAAAACCTACATCGATTGTTTTACTCGGGTTTACAATCAACCCATTTGATTTTTCTAGAAAATCAACTCTGTTGATTTTTTTAGAAAATCAACCAAAATCTATACCGATTGTTTTTTCACAGTCATCTTAATTGATTTTCTCAGTAAGTCAACCCAATTGATTTTTTCAGAAAATCAATCAAAATCTTAACAATCTAATTTAAGGTTTGGATGGACCTTTTCCTCAAGTTTCATCAGCAAAGAATAGAAAAAATTAAGTGTCGACAATGAATATAGCTCCAAGATAATAAATACAAATCAGTAAATGGAGCTAGATTCTATTGGTTGGCTTTGATTGCTCTTGATGGCGCTTCACCAACTCTTAGATGTTGAAAATGTGATCTTTCAGCTTGTAATGAAAGCTTTTGAATAATATTCTCTTTGAAGCTCTCTTTTTTCTTTCTATTTCTTGTTCAATTGAATTTTTCTTTCTATTTATTGAGCCCTTCTTTTTTTTGGTGTTCTCATGCATTTATACTCTTTGAAGATGGTTGGAATACTTTTCCAACCGTTAGATAGGTAAAAGCTATTGTGAGATAACAATAGCCATTATGACTCTCAGAAAAACTAGCCATTACTATTGCCAGGCACAGAGGGGTCGACTCGCCATTTTTTAGGGTCGATTCGAGATTTTCAGGAGTCGACTCGTGATTTTTAGGAGCCGTCTCAGACTTCTTGTAGCTTTTGCTATGCTCTGTCTTTCTTTTTTGTGGCCATTATAGAGTTGGCTCTCTCAATTCAAGGGTCGACTTATCAGATGACTGGGGTTAACTTTTCAACGGACTAAGTTTTACTGCTTGTTGTCTTCTTATTGTGGTCGTTCATGGGTCGACTCATTGTTTTCTGGGGTCGACTCTTGTTTGTTTGGAGTCGGCTCGTGTATTTTATGAGTCGATTTGCCACTTCGTTGAATTTCACAGTTTTCTGTCTGTCTTCTAAGACTGATCTGGGGTCAACTCGCGATCTGCTAGAGTCTGCTTGTGAAGGCATATCAATCAGTGATTGTGTGCCAGGGCCGACTTGTTGCAAACTTAGGGTCGACTTTTAAGGTAGTTCAAAATGAGATTCTCTATCTTTGCAACTGAGTTTCCAAGGATTGTTTTCATGACTTTTTGGAGTTCAGCTTCTTGTTGTGGAGCTTTAGATAGATGATCTTTATTTGAGAGTAACTGAAGGTTTTCTTCTTTACTTTCTGAAATTAATCAATTAAACTCAAAGCAATAGATTAGTCAACTTTTGACTCAACTGTTTTGCAGCATCAAAATCAATCCTTTAGGGTCAACACTTCTCAATGAATTGTCTTTGCTTGCCGTACGAAGTGATTTATGAAAAATTGTTGGATCCTTGGTTGAGATTGAAATATGCGATATAAATGATATAGAAGCACTTTTTAGGTGGGTTAGAAAAAACTCTATGAGGGCGTTTACTGCATGTAGAAACTAATTGAATAAATTATCATGCTTAATTCATAGTATGTTTCTTTACTTTTTTTTTAATTACAGCCACCATATTGTGAATTGGCTCAATTATAGCAATTTGTAGTTCTCCTATACTCTCTTTCATCAAGTGAAAGAATTAGAAGTCGAGGGGGGTTTTATGCCATATTGGAAGACTTTACCTTTAGAACTCGCCCCTCCCTTATTCAAAGCAACAAAGTGATAAAATTTTAGTCTCCTTGTATCCTTCTTGTTTTTCATCATGTTTATATTACATCAAAATATTCATTATGGTAACATGATATATAAATATGATTTATAAATATATCTTTGGAGTGTTGTTCTACTCTCCTTCTAGAAGGATCAAGGCTCAATCCCACCAACTCAAAATTGATAATGCACATTCTAAATTGAGAATCAAAACCGTTGTTCATGATCTACATCATAAAAACTATTAAGAAACTAAAAATAGATTAGTGTATAATATATCAAATAGGCACAATCATCAATGGTTGTAATAGCATTAGTGTGGCAACTATATCATAGGTCATGCAAATTAAAAATAGATTCTGTTGCTCATGATCTACATATCATAATTCTTGTATGTACTAAAATTCAATAGATTTGGACACTTCCAAACTATAAATCATGGAAAACGTCATATTGAGCTGTTGAAATAGCATATTTTTAGACCACTTGATGTATAGGAAAATGACCTCCAAAAGACGTTATTTTTAGTTTCAAACTGGTTTTTGTGATATATATCATAACTAATGGTATAAATTCTCTATATGAAATCTTCATTATTAATTATGGATTGGTAGGTTTCAGGCATGGTCTGCCGTACCGCTCGGTATGGGATGTGCCGTACCGTATTGTATTGGAAGAAAATGGGTACGAAATTTCAAGTTGGTACAAGCCTCATATCGTCTTGTACCGAGGTGTATCAAGGTGTACTAAGGCGTACCGGCCCGTACCGAGGCGTACCGACCTGTATCGAGACGTATTAAGATAAAAGTTGAGAAAAATAGCTAAAGAGCTATGTCGATGCAGGATGTACCGTACTGTACCGTACCAGACGGAATCGATAAGATATCCAGTACCGAGATTGCGTACCTTGGTTTTAAGCCTTAATCCTTCTGGAAGAAGAGTAGATAAACTTTATTTATATATACATGCATATGTATATCTATACATATATGCATATAGATACACATATACACATATATGAATATGTATACATATATATACATACACACAAATATACCTATATACACACACACTTATACATATATGCATATATATACACATTTATATATGTATGCATACATGCACATACATTCAGATACATACGTATACATTTATATACATATATATATACGTGTGTGTGTGTCTATATATATATATATATATTATGTCCCGTGCTTTCATATTTTTGAAATATTTAAATTTTGAATGAGATTAAGAGTATGCTATGATTTTTTTTACAATCTTCTTTTTTGAATTAGATTTTGTTGAAGCTTTTTGCCTAATGTGTTTGTAAATTTTGGTCTCAAAAAAATGTTTTTATCACATGGATTTATGAAAAATAACTATAGTTTTTAGTTAGATATCTTATGCATTAATTTATTTCGAACTTTTCGTTAGACATTGTTTTTATTTATTTATTTTTAAATTGAACTCGATCCAACATGACCAACATTGACCATTAGATATTTAAGTGGCATCATATTGATTTACAGATTTGCTCCTATTTTACATTATTGGTGGAAACATCCTTTATCCTCCAATTACTAGTTTCTAGAAAACACAGAGGTAGACTCTTTTTTCTTTTAACATTTTCATGAGAAATTGAGATCACAAGCATCACCTTCTCACAATGCTAATTGCTCAATTGAGTTTTGCCGTGGATCTATGATTCCATGCTTTGATTTTTTGATGTTGCTTTTAGCCTGAAGATTTTGAGCCATTACATGATGATCTGTATGATAGAATACCCATTTTTGGGATCTCCACTTATTAATAGCATGAGCTTGGTCATATATAACTTCTTTGTCTCAAGTTGGCCATTGTTGAGCTGGTGGATGAGGAGACCTAGCATTGATTAAGATCGGTCTTATTTGTCCTAAAACAATGTTTAATGCCCCTTTTGCCTTTCTTCTTAATTATGTGTGGTCACAGGAACCCTCTATAAAGAAGGATATTGAAAGGAATTGAATGAGCAGGGCCTACATGTAAATGTCCATGGTGGATGCTGCTATACTAGGAAGTGTAGATGCTGCTATAGTAGGAAGTATATATGCTGCAAATGACATAATGTATTGGTATTGAATACCGATACTTGTTAGGTACTTCTGGAACATATCGGTTACTTTTTTAGGTACCAGGATGGTCCTGTACTAACTCTTGTGATGGCTTGGCATCCTCACATAGTACCCAGAATGCCTCTTTTTGCTTTTTTTTCCCCCATTTTTTTGTTTTCCAATATTTTGGTGTTTTTAGTGAATTAATAGATGCTTTAGGCCCTTACTAGGCCTTTTAAGTTATTGGTTGATTTTATAGTGCAGGCTTGTGTTTTGAACAAAGTTTGATAACTAACCAAAGAAAAAAAAATTGAAGCATCACGTACCAATCATATTATGAACAAATGCTACTTTGAAATAAAATAAGGATCAGCTCACTTTTCTTCTTGCAATTATTTTTCTATTATTTTTAATAATTTTTATTCTAAATATTATAATTTTATAAAAATAAAATACAGAAAAGATATCGTGTTGTATGTGCACACCCTATGACATATTTGATTGTCATGCTAAACAGGAAAAATGTCTTGATTTTTGCCTTATTTGGCACACTAAACAGTAAAAAAGGGGGTGAGGGGTGGAGAATCTCATTGAAGTTGGATGACAATTCCAGTGTAGGGGAGGCAAATCTGAGTGAAAGGAGGTTGGATTTGTGCACCTCCTTTTCCTTCTTCCTTTGCTTTATCTATTCTCTCCCTTCAACTACTTTGTCTTGTTACTTCTCTATTTTCCTCTCTCTGTGCATGAGCTGGAATAAGGTTGGTATTGGCTGACTTGGTCACCGAACCCTTCGGTCTCCGCTTTTACCAAGAATGGCGGGATGACCCAGTCTATGAGACAACTAGTCTTGAGGGCATCCCAGGAACTAGTTCTTCATTGGAAAGGTATGGTACTAGCAGGATGGACCAGTACCAGCAGGTCCCAAATCATTGATGTACTGTATGAACTATGCTATTTTGATAACTTGCCATGCTTTATGGATGCTATTTCACATAAATATATAAAAAATACATATGTGCCCTAACTACAACATATTTTACTTTCTCGTCATATTGATGTATCCATATACAATATCTGTGGACATTCTTCGTAATTGCTGTTCCTTAATTGACCTCCTAGAACATTACCTGACCTACCACTAAGCTTACTATGTTTGGCTAGTTATGCCGTTCCAGTATAACATTGAATTCCTTATTAATGACTGGTGATGTTTGCTTGCCTATGTTATTATTGTTTCTAGTATATGTCTACTAAATACATAGACCATCTATATTATGAATTTCTATGTTTGCTACCCTAATTTTTTATACTTCATGTTATCTGTATTATTCGGCCTATACATACTCTTTGGACTATTCAACCAAACTTAACACATTTTACATACTTTCTCTATTTGAAACTTATTATCCTCCTTTCTACAGACCTAAGTTTTTCTTTAAATATATGTAGTGTACTATATTCCCCTCTTCTCTTGCTTAGTCCTTGTACTTTTCTAGCTTCTTGTGCTACACTCCATATAGAGACCGGTATCATTTTTCTTCTTTGATTTTGTAGGGGGCCTGTACTCTGGTGGTAGTGCTCAGATGGTAGAGAAATCCCTTGACATTCATGGTGATGAAATCTTATATGTTGGTGACC
The DNA here is from genome assembly GCA_025769935.1 of Phoenix roebelenii. Lineage (NCBI taxonomy): Eukaryota > Viridiplantae > Streptophyta > Magnoliopsida > Arecales > Arecaceae > Phoenix > Phoenix roebelenii. The sequence continues at coordinate 16,111,138 of JAOXJJ010000001.1, read as the reverse complement.
ATATATTCACGGACGTAAGCCAATCCAAAGTTCATTTGCGATGGCGGACAGCATTGATCTGTCGCGAATTGGAAGATGAGGTTTGTAATTAGCTTGCAACAGTGTCACAGTAGATCTTAACATATTTTTTTGTTTCTTGACAAAATAAAAAAGCCAAGTTGAGTGGATGGGGAGCTGCTCTTTTTTATGTTCCATTGTTCAACAACAGGAAACAAGGTTCATAAAACTACTACCGAGAACCATACCGGTACATTACCAGTTCAGTGTGATATGGTCCATACAATATTGTATGCTTCCCATTTCGAGATAGGCTTCCAACACTTTTTCTCACTCCTAGCCACAGTACCACCCAAAATTGAGTGGTACTGGTTGGTTCCGAGCGGCAAGGGGTGGTTCCACTTGGTTCAGACCGATTCGGACCGATTCAACTCATATACTAAACTAAACCTCAATACCGTACTAGTGCCTTACCAGTACGGTATGGTACGGTCAGTACAAGTTGGTACGATGGACCTTGGCAGGAAATGTTACTTTAGCTAGCAGCTAGTGATGTTTAAAGGTTGTCTATGATTTAGTTGTCTTCACCCAGCTTGTTTAGTATAGTTCTAATTTCATGGACTCAGATTTTTGGGGCAAGTTCTAAAAGAGAGTGCGGTAAAATTGTACTAAGGTCATTAAGAAGGATTGAAGAAGCTCATATTGGTATAGAATATAGATCATGGACCTTAAAATGACCAGGCAGGATTTTTTTTTTTCTGATCTCAAGTGGACAGGACAAGGCTAATGGTCAAGGATATGCCAACAGGTTCTCCAATTTATCTAAAGATTTCAAGATGCTTATAGCAGAAGAGGATCCCATTTTGGACATATGATTATGATGTGTATTATTCTGATAATCTGGTGAAATCTATGAACTTATTCATTTGACAGAATGTTTACCGACTCAACTTGTTTTCACAGTTCTGGTGGGTGTTAATTCAAGAATATCAGACAGAAAACCTGGGATCAAGATAATTGTTGTATCTCAAGATGTCCTTTCAAAAGCATAGTTGGAGAACCAAATCTCTGTCATATATTAGAATCTGTATTTTATGATGTTGATGATACTGATGTATATTATAATAGCTGAATAGGATCTCATATCTGTTACTGCTTTATTTTGTGCAGTATGATGGTGTTTGAACGCAAGGACAAGACAATTATCATGCTGTTTGTATTGTACCACCAGTTTGTTACTTATGACTTTTTGCTAGGCTATTGTCCTTTGTTTCTGAGTCCTGTTTTCGTATCAATATAAGCTTTGGAAATCATGTTGTAAGATATCTTACTTGGTTTCTCGTCTCTCACTTGACCTCACATTTGATTGCATTCAGCACTACAAACAATGTGTGCAAGTCTAATATGGTCTGTCTTTTTTTGTCCCCTTTTATGGAAAGTCAGAAAGCCACTTGGGATTTATTAAATATGGACACAGTTATCACTGCAGTTTAAACATGTGAAAGTTGCCAGTAGCTAAAGACTCTGGGGGTACTACAGGAGTAGCAAAAGCGAAGGGAAATAAAAGTAACAACTCATAGTAACTCACTTAAGATCTTTGTGTAATTATTGGTCTATGGATGACATGGATTTGTAATTTAGTTGGTAAGTATAACAAATTTTGATTTCTAAAAAACCCTCTAAATAAATTTAAGAATGATAACATAGATAACTCTGGTAATCTTTATTGATGCATATTCTGCTTGTGTTGAAAATGAGCTCTTAATGTTTTAAATAGGTTATGAATTTGAAGTTAAAGTATCAAGTTTTGGTTTCTTATTGTGGTACCAATTCAGAAAAACTGATTTGAATATTTTGGTTGTTTCTTTATATGAGACTATAATTAATGAGTTAGAAATGCCTATAAGCCTCCTTCAGCTTACTGTAAAGTCAGAGATAAGGTCTGACGAACCAGCCCGTACTGGACCGGCCTGGCTTATAACCGATATGCCGGAGCCGTGGAAACCGGTACGAGACAAACCCAGCTGGAGCCGGGGAAGACGAAGAGAAGGGGAGAGAGAGAGAGCATGGAAGAGAGGGAGGGCGGAGAGGCCTCCGCCGCCTGCGGAGGGCTGTGGGGGGCCGGCGGAGGCCGAGGGGGGGCAGGGGAGCCTGCGGGGGCACGACGGAGGCCAAGGCTGCGGCTGCATTCCTTGTTTCTGCCACGGAAAAAAAATTTAGAAATTTTTAAGTGAAGTCAGCAAATCTTCACTTAAAACTTCCTAATTTTTTTTTCGCGGCCACATCCTTGGTCTTCGCTGCCCCCCACGGGTTCCCTCGCCCCCCCCCCCCTCGCAGGCTCCCTC